>JAECWS010000095.1:2720000-3265000 GCA_018150905.1 Drosophila ambigua
ATGGAGATATTCCGCGAGCCGGTGGACACCAGCGAGGTGCCCGACTACACGGACATTGTGAAGCATCCCATGGACCTGGGCACCATGCGGACGCGGCTCAAGGACTGCCAGTACACCACACTGGAGCAGCTGGAGACCGACTTCGATCTGATGATCCAGAACTGTCTGGCGTACAACAACAAGGACACGGTGTTCTATCGCGCCGGGATCCGGTTGCGCGACCAGGCGGCCCCTCTGTTCGTGCAGCTGCGCAAGGAGCTGCAGCGGGATGGCCTGTTGGAGCGGTCGCAGCGCTCGCATGTCGATCATGTTGAGGCGGAGGTGGAGCAGGAGCTGCGACAGCTGCTGGCGGTGCCGGCCAGCGAGGATATCGTCCAGAAGCTGCTCATCCTGGCCGACAAGTCGCAGGTGCTCAAGAATCCCAGCTACCGCACCAAGAAGATCAAGCAGATCCGTCTGGAGATCACGCGGATGCGCAAGTCTCTGCAAAAGGCGCGCTACGCAGCGGTAAGTGTGCCTCCAAGTCCTCACCCTTTTCTTTCCGCATCAGAAGCTAACGTCTCCCTCCTGCAGCGTCACTCGTCGGTGCATGCCAATCGCTCACGGAGCGACGAGGAAGAGGGTAGAGGCAGACAAGGCTCGCCGTCCAAGAAGCGTTCGCGCAAGCGTCTGAACAGCAGCGCCATGGATATGGATCTGGAGCAGGATGACGACGTGGAAGACGATGAGGACTCTGAGGAGGATTCGATGGGCGACGGGGAGGGCGATGGCGATGAGGAGGCTGTCAAGGAAACGCTTAGCACAACGCAAACGCCGCCCTGCAGCCCCATGAAGAGTCTGAACAACAGCAGCTCGCCCGTGGGCATCAACCGAAGGTGAGAACCATTCCATACCCATGGCATATCTGATCCTAACCTTGGCATCCCCTCCAGAACGGCCATACTGCTGACGCGCAAGTCTCAGGCGGCTCTCAAGCGACCCTCAGAGCCGCTAACGACGCCCGTGAAGGAGGAACACCACAATTCCCAATCCTCCAGCAGCCAGTCCATGGGCCACAGTGCCAGTGCCAGCTCCTCCTCCAATGCCACGGCGGCCACAGCTGCCACCAGCGTGGCCTCGCTGAACAGTGTCCTGGCCACGGCCACTGCCACTCCCACTGCCTCTGGCACTGGCTCAGTCTCGAGCTTTACGTTGACGCAGAACAGCAACAGCGGAGCGGCCGGGAGTGCATCTGCGGCTCCGGGTGTGGGCGCACTGGCTGGAGCAGCTGCAGCGGCCAGCCTGACATCCACGGCCCTGTCGATCAGCAGCAAGATGAGCCTCAATCTTGGCGTGAAGTCGCCAAAGAGGCCGGGACGCTACCGACGGCTGCCTGAGCTGAGAAACAGTGCTTCCATGTCACCAAAGAAGTCTCCCAATCCTGCGGCAGCGGCGGCAGCAGCAGCAGCAGCGGCGGCTGTAGCAGCGGGAGCCAATTCCGCCTCCAGCCAGGCCATGCCGCTGCCAGACGCACGACTCTTCGAGCGCATTCCGGACAGCTTTCGCGTTTATCGGGCGAACAACCAGCGGGACGTGAGCGACAGCGACGAAGGCCCCTCCCAGTCCAGCAGCCCCTGCAGCAGCTGCTCCGACTTCAGCATGTCCGGCAGCTGCTCGGACTTTGACAGCGACGAGGCCAGCGATGGGCGCAGCGAGGAGAGGGAGTCCACGTCCACTCAGGACGGCACCACCGACGCCATGGACCTGCAGCACGCCAGCCTGAGCCTGAACAACAGCCAGGGCAACGGGAACATGGCCATCAGCAGCAGCAGCGGGGCCAGCGGCAGCTCCAGCGAGGATGAGGCAGTGATCGATGGACAGCCGCATCAGAAGAGGCGAGGCAGGCCGAGCAAGACGAGAACATCCCGCAGTACGCCCACGCCCACACCCATACCGATGGCGGCGCGAGGGCCGGTCATGTCGGCTGCCCGGGGCCGTGGCAAGAGGCGCAGCAACCTCAGCGAGTCGACGACCAGCTCCACGGCCACGCCGCCGCCGATCATGCGAAAGGCGGGCAAACTGCGCTCGGCCACGCCCAGCACCGTCTCGCCGCTGGTGAACAACATCAAGGCGAGGCGGAACACCACGGCAACGGCCACCAACAACAACAAGAGTCGGCACGGCGAAGACGTGGAGGAGGTGGTGACCATGACCCGGCACCACAACTCGCACAAGCCAACGCTGGAGCCGCTGCAGCTGGTGTGGGCCAAGTGTCGTGGCTATCCGTGGTATCCCGCATTAATACTCGACCCGAAGACGCCCAAGGGGTTCGTCTACAATGGCGTGCCCCTGCCCGCCCCGCCCACGGATGTGCTGGCGCTGCGCAAGAACTGCCTGGATGACATCGTGTTTCTGGTGCTGTTCTTCGATGTGAAGCGCACCTGGCAGTGGCTGCCGGCCAACAAGCTGGACATTCTGGGCATCGACAAGCAGGTGGATCAGCAGAAGCTGATCGAGTCCCGGAAGCCGGCGGAACGGAAGGCCGTGAAGAAGGCGTACCAGGATGCGCTGCACTATCAGAGCCAGGTATCGGACCTCGAGGGCCAGGGGCCCGATCCGATTATGTGAAAGCTATTTGCCCAATTGCGTCTGTGCTAAGGCCAAGGCGCCGCTCGAAATTAGCCATATACTGTGCACTCCCCGCGCCCCCTTCTACTATACATATATCCCCCCACCCGACCCTCGATCCCTCTATATAGTGTGTGTATTTTTACGTCATTTGTTGTTATTCGAAGATGTGGATGAAGCGGAAGACGATGCAGAAGCAGAAGCAGAAGAAGGCCCTCCATTAGAGTATTTCGTTTCCCAATTTTTAGCACTGCAAGTGTCCTTGATTTATCGTTGCAGGTGGATCCCCCGATCCCGATCCCTGCCAGCCCACGATTATGTACAGTCCAAGCGATTTATTATCATCAGTTTGTAAATTATATATTTGGATCCATAAGCTTCTATTATTATGAAAACAAAAAATTGTTAAACGAAAATGCCCCACCCGACCCCCTCCGTAATCCTTAATTCCCGCCCCGCTCCACCCCTTAAACTTTCCCGAAATGAATACGAAACACGGCAACAAGATGGAATTTATAACCTCATAATGTTTCACACGAAATCAAATCAATGTTTAAGTTAAATAGTTTTAAGAACAATCTACAGGATAAGTCCAAAACAAAAACAAATGAAAAACGCTAAGCAAAATGTGTAAAGAAAAAAAACCTTAAAACCAAGATGAACAATTTACAAAATAGCATTATAAACTGTACGAGTATGTGTGTGAGTGTGTGCGAGTATATATAAATATATATATATGTATGTATATGGAAATAGTATATGTCTCGATATCTGCATGAATATGCCCCATCTGGGGGCATGTTTAATTATTATTACGCCGTGTATTATACATATATCAAATCAATGACAAATACTATTATAGTTACTGTGTGTAATTCATGCTAGAAATGTGCGTATGCTTAGGTGTGGAAGTGCGTAGGCAGTTAAGTATTGATGTAGTTTGCCCCCCATCCCACACCAGCCCACAGTCCACAGTTTCCACACCCACACCCACAACACCACCACCTTTGACCTTAACAAGATTGAATGTTGTTCAAAACTTAAAGATAAATTAAATGCAGAAAAATAAATGTTTTAAACAAAAGTTTTTCTTCTACATTCATAAATTTCCTGGTTTGGCCGCGGACGGCACAGTTTCAGGCACACTGCCTTTACAGTTTTAGCAGCGAGATTTCATGGCAAAATGTCACCTAAATTTGCGTCAGCAGATGCAGGCTGTTTTTGATGAACTGGCTTACATTTGTATTGATTAGCCTTGAGGTCATTAAACGACGTTTTGAGGTGCCTTTCAGTGTACAGTTTCAGCTGCGGCTTCTGCTGATTTATTAATTATCACCCGAACAGATGATTTTCGCTTTGCAGTTGCCTGTTTGTTGTTTTACAGACGTAATACAGTTGAATGACTACTGGCCTGGTTTACAGTTATAGAGTCTCTCTGTCTCCGTTGTAGTAACATGACATTTACATTTACATTACATTACAGCAGTGGATAACAGTTTAAGGGGAACAGAAAGTTTTTCAGCGCGACTTACAGTTTTGTGACAAGTGTATGTACAGACATCGTTATGTGTATATATGGATTTCCAGATTATTCAATTGGCTAGTCCATCAACTATAAATATACATAAAAATTTCATATGAATTTATCAATTATAACAGTTTCAGCATCACTAGCACCTTCTACATTTACGGAGCTACAGTCTACAGTTTTATAATTCCGGCTTTACTGAAGTGCATTTAATTAAGCAATAACTAATGGCTTTCATTGTATTAGCTGATCAATTATCATTCGAAAATAGTCCCCTCTAAAATGTTTAGTAAATTGTACAGCCCTTTATTACCTTTTTCATCCACTTCCATCCGATTTTCATCCACTCATCGGTTGGTCAAACACCTCACAGTTGAACATTCACAAGTCACGGTCCAGACACATGATTAGGCCAATTAATTTGAACGGAACGGAATGACTGCCAAAGCAATAGAATGAGCACAGTCGCAGTAACAAAGTGATTTTTGTTCATAAAAAAATTAAGTTGTTTTCGGTGCGTGACATTTGTTAGGTAAAAAATAAAATCTTAAAATATTTGCAACGCATTTTTCACGTGCTTAAGGCCTGAAAAATAACAATAATCGTGTGTTTTGTGATCTTTAATGCACAAATCAAGTGCTCAGCCCGGCTTACACCTGGACAGGCTGACTGAGCCAGCTACTGTTTGTGAGGCGGAGAATAATAACTCAATTTCAATTTAACTTTGGATTATAGAATGCCCAAAATCAGCCAGCTCCATTAGCTGGCCTTAGTTGTACATAAATGCAAATTAATTTACTGCTGTCGACGGTTGAAGTTTACGGATTGCTTTCGCTGTCGTTGTCGATGTCGATGACGAGTGGCCAAGTGCCAGGTGTAGGTCATTGCGTTGGCGCTCTAATTGATGTATTTATCATGAACGCAATTATGATCTATTTGCGCTCCCCTCTCCGGCATCAGACGGAACTGCGAGTGCGGGAAATGCCCAAGAGAAACGAGTTTTGTCGACGACCGCAACATCTCTTTTGCTTGGTGGCCAAGTGACGTCAAAGACGGAGCCAATTTGGATGCGAAAGTTTATATAAAGAATATTTGGGCATGAAAATAAATGGCCTTGATTGTTGATTCCAATAATACTGGGGGCAGGAAAAGCTTTAGCTCTGGCTAAAGTTCACAGGGAGCCCGCTGCCTTGCTGCAGTGGAATCGATCAAGCCACCGAATAATCCTCGATAAGCTGCTCAAAAATGTGAACTGGAGGCATGGGGTTTTTTTTTATTTGCTATTAATTTTGTGGAAAAATACGAGCATATATTGCGGACGTTGGCTAACCATTCAAAAATAAGAAAAAACGCAGAATTGCGGGCTGCCCCATTCAATCGATTGTTGTGTTATTGAGTTTGCTGTTTAATTAATTTAAATTTTGCACGCAGATGCAGTGACGTCTTGGGTTATTTCGTAGATGCGCACGTGATGCGGCCAACGTTCCTCATGAATAACCCGAAAAACTCACTGGCGAGGCGACAAGTTTTGGTATTCGTTTTTGCGGACTTTTCGCCGGAACTGCGGTTCAAGTGCGTTTCTTGGCCACAAACTTTTGGCTTATCGCCTGCTGCTGAAATTTTTGGCTCAAGCGCCGATCTGCTGTGGCTCAGGAAAAGTTTGAAAAAGATTTATGATGTCGTGATGAGAGGATCCAGCCACCAGACATCTTAATGAATGCGCTAATTGCCGGACTAATTATCACGGGCCGCATGCAGAATTCGCAGATTGCGTATCCGCCACCGGCTCCCATTCGCTGCGATGAATATCTGGATATCTGGGCGTTGAATCGTATGTAAAAAAAAGAAGCATTTCAGACAGATAAGATAAACGGAAACGTGGCTGGCCAGCAGTAAGCAGTAATCACTTTGCTATCCTCCAATTAGCGCGGACGTGCCTCCGTTTTTATTTCATTGATAGCAATCGAATGCTGCTCTGCGACACTCTCTCGCGGACAACAAAAGAATTAAAATGCCAATTGATGGTCAAACGCACGCGCACAGATCGCTGCCCCCGAAAAATATGAACAGTCGGAGTATCTATGGGGCTGATCATCATCATCATCATCGGATCTACGTCACATGCTCTCGTTGAGTCAGCGGGCCAACGTGACTATGGTCAGTTCGAACAAGAAGATCTCTATAGATCTCTATGCGAGATTCGGCCTGGCAACAAGACGCTTCTCCCAGCGTTTTCTTTGCCAACTTATGAAATGTTTCTGGCTGTGAAAGTTGAGGCACACTTGGTATTGGAGGCATTACGTGAGACACTGAAGGTATTCCACACGGCCATTACACACAGCAGCGTTCAAGTCCAAGTTGCAGAGTGTGAAAATTGAAGCCTGGCCAAGGTGACTTATTGGTGAAAATCTGCCACTGAAATCGAACAATTGACTCAAACAATTGGGCCGCCAGCATGTGATCAACGACTGACCAGAAAGAAGCACAAAAAGAGGCAGATTATCAGGCGTCCACAGATAAGCAAATACTCCAAAGAGATAGCTCCGAAACAGCGAGAAATTTCCAACACTTAGAAATCAATGAGAGAACGTAGCGAAGTATTGGTTTCGAGGCATTAGATGTAACAATGAGCAGGCGAAGGATTTATCAATGCATCCACCTGCATCTATATACATACATATATGTATATGTATATGTATATGCATATGTATTAGCCACATATAAAAATAAATTTATTGTGAACTTCTGTCGAGCCTCTTTGCCGCACAGATGTTTGTTTAATTTGATTACAATAAAAAGGCGATTCGGCAACCACAAGAATGTGCGGTGCTGGCTGGCTGGCTGGCATCTTTTGTTTTGTTCGTATATACTGCATACGAGAAATGATATAATTTGTAATGCAGGACTGGCATTTGCCTCCGGCCAATGGCTTTGCTCCCCTTGTGGCCATATAACGGCGCCGGCTGGAATTAACTTGAATTTATTTAAGCCGCTTCGCAGTCGCTTGAACCGGTTGAAGGAAGCAGCAGCACCCAAAGAAGAGGCCATATCAGGGGGTATTATGTGCTGTGGGTTCTCCGTTCTCCGTTCTCCCTGCTCTGTGCTGCGTTCCCCCACCCCCAAGAGCGTCATGCAGGCGCGACCAGACGGCGACTGTACAAAAATAAGTGAACTCCTGTTTTACCTTATTTGCCAGTCAATGGGAGGGGTAAGGGGATGAAGTTTTCCAGTGAGAGCGCGGAATGGAGTGAGGGAGTGAGAATTTTTGACAAATTTAAATAATTATCCAGCAGATGGAGTCTGTCATTGATCAATCGATAGGCGATCGAACGATGGATCGATGGATCGCGTGACCAATGGACTGGGCTAAAAGGCCCTTCACTTGGTAGGAAGCTGGCCATAAATTTCCAGCAGCCAGGGCTAAAAATAACACAGGGCTAACCTTGAGCGAGCGGCCCAAGCCACATAACGGAAGAAGCGCAGCGAAATGTGGTCCTGGGATGGGAACGGGAACGGAGCAGGTACCAGACGCTTGCTGGCTGTGGCCAATTAAGTTTGAGATAAAAGAAGAGTCAAGAATCCCAGAGACAGGCCAGCAACAGGCCAGCAAACAGGCCAGCGACTGTCCAGCGACCTGGGGCAACAGAATATTTATTGACATATCCTGTATCTGGTGCCTGGTGGCGGCACTCCCAAGGACATCCACAACCAGTCTCGGCTTGCGGTTCTTTTCCACTCTGCGTCGAGTGGCCGGCTATAAAAGCCCTACACTGGCAGCCAGAACAGCATCAGTCTTCCCCCGAACCCGGCAGAAGTAGTCAGAAGTTGTAGAGAAATTTTGGAGCAGCCCCCCAACCAAGGAGCACACCACCAAAAGTCCTACTAGTCGCTACTGCCCGTGAATCCCAGAGCAAGATGCGTTTGTTCGTGCTCGGCCTGCTGGCCCTGGGCTCCGTCCAGGCCTTCTCAGTGGTGAGAACCATTCAGCCACAGCCACATCCTCAGCTGCTGGCCTATGCGCCGTCCCGTGGCGAGTTTCCAGTGGTGAGCGGCCTGGCCCAAGGCTATGTCCGCTATCTGGATGGCACGGGAGCGGAGCGCCTGCTGGCCTACAACTATCCAGAGCCGCTGAACGGCATCCGGGCCAGCCCGAGTCTTTTGCGTTCGGGCCTGGCGGCGGAGCAGCAGGACACGGCTCTGTTTCGCGCCTGGTGCGAGCAGCGCTACAACGCCATGCGCCTCGAGCTGGAGCGACTCCGCGCCCAGGGACAGAAGCCCTCGCCCCAAATGATGGCCCAGTTCGAGCCGCTCGAGCAGATCGTCAAGTTCTCGGCCTTCGATGCCGTGCCGGGCCTCAGTCCGGAGGTACAGCGCGCCCGGGACGAGCATCTGCGCATCTGGAACGAAGCCCGACTGGAGGTGCTGCGCGCAGAACAGGCACAGCAGATCATGGGACACTACCAGCCGCAGGAGGACATCGTCCAGGTGAAGACCACCCCGAAGGAGGCGATTCCAGTCATCTACGGCCAGCAGATCAAGATTGCGCAGGCGGTGACACCGCAGACGCACTCCTACGGACAGTTTGCTGCCAGTCAGCAGAACCCGTTCCTCGTGAAGGCCGCCACCATTTCCCGGATCCGGATACACTGGCACCAGCAATGAGACGCCCCGACCCGTCGAGGAGACCCCAGAGGTGAAGTTGGCCCGCGAGGAGCATATCAAGCAGTTCAACGAGGCTCTGCACCGTCAACCTGCCGCTGCAGCCGAGATCCCCATACTGAAGACCATTCCTGGCATTCAGCAGCCGCAGCTCATCGCCAGCTATCCCCAGGCCAACATCAAGACAGTCACCTACGGGGATCAGCAGGCGCCACAGCCCGTGGAGGAGACTCCAGAGGTGAAGATGGCCCGCGAGGAGCATCTCAAGCAGTTCAACGAGGCTCTGCTCCGCCAGCCTGCCGAAGAACCCATCCTGAAGAGTACGTCCGCTATCCAGCAGCCTCTTTTCCAACAGCCCCAAGCCATCATTGAGACACCCCAGCCCGTGGAGGAGACACCGGAGGTGAAGTTGGCACGGGAGCAGCATCTCAAGCAGTTCAACGAGGCCGTTCTCAGACAACCCATCGATCAGCAGCAGCAGCCGTTGATTCCGACTGCGCCCTTTGCCGCCTTGCCCAATCTGAAGACCATTTACCCGAGCCAGCAGGGGCCCCAGGCCATACAGGACACGCCCGAAGTGAAGCGGGCACGCGAGCAGCACCTGATCCTGCTCGGCCAGGCCAAGCTGAAGGCGGAGGACAGGGTGGCCGACATTGATGATCTGATTCGCATCGAGGAGCGCGAGCGGGACCAGGAGAAGTTGCGGGAAATCGAACGGCAAGAGATGGAGAAGAAGGAGGCAGCGCTGGAGCGCCTGCGGGAAGAGGAGCGTTTCAGCCAGGAGACGCGCCTCCTCCAGGCCGAGCGGCTCAAGATCGAGGAAGAAGATCGCCAGCGGCTCTACGCCGAGCAGCTGCAGCTGAAAAGCACCCCAAGCTACGACACAGAGACACCCACGGACATCTCCAGTCCCATCTTCCTGGATGCCGCGCATGGTAACATCAAGCTGCTGGCCGCCCAGCCAGCTGCTGCTCCAGCCCAGCCGCAAACGCAGACCAACAGCCAGCTGCAGGCGGTCCAGAATGGATTCTTCCTGCGCATCCATACGGCTCAGCCGAGTGCCATTCCGACCGCCACGGCAGCCAGCGGCGGTGCAATCCCGAATCCCTTCCTGGTGCGCTACACCGAACAGCTGCAGCAGCCACTGCCAGTCCTGCCACAGGGACTGAAGGAAACCCACATCCTGCCATCCGACGCGAACGCAGTGGAGCTGGCCACCCGGGAGCATCTGCGTGCCCATGAGCTTGCGCTGGAGCAGCTGCGTCTGGCCAATCAGAAGAATCCCTGGAACCCCGACTGTAATCACTGAGAGGGGCCCTCATTCGTCCACGCACCAACAATCATCCCAATTCGATTCACTTGCATTGCCTTAGGTTAAGCAAAAAACACTCATGATATTCGCACTCACAGTAACACCCATTTATTCACATCGACACCCATGCCCTCACCCACACTCACACCCACACCCACACCCATACTCATACTCGTACACCTGCATAGCTTAAGAGCCAATTCGAAATGCATTCAGTTGATAAACAACAAAAAAAAACAAAAACGTGAACCGTAAATCAAATTATCCTGAGGGGATGGCAGCGGGGGAGAGTCACAAAGGAAATGGAATGACTGATTTTTACAGTTACGCGTCTACCCACCCGTAGAACGTTCTCATTTCAATTTGAAGTCGCCAGAGTGTCGGACGATCGATTAGCAATGCGCATAAATGCGCTCAAATTACGCCGTAAACTGGCACAGATGAAGATGTTATCTGCTCGATCTCTGCTCCGCACTTGACGCATATATAAAAGAGATTCGAACGGTACAATGATGCATGATGATGATGCTGGGTGCTGCTGGGACTGGGGGATACCCTCTGGTACAATCCGCTGGCCACACACGCCGCGGGCTGGAGGATCAAAGAGAACTTTATCGGATTCGGGTTGTAATAAACAACACAGGAATTATTATGAAATTGGAACTAGGTCAGAGATTGGCATTATTCAACGCGAATGCTTCAAATTATAATGCGACACACCTTGGAAAATGGGGGCTGTTACTTTATTATTCACATTTATTCGATTTACATGGTGGGCGGCAAAGGGTGGCGCTCAATTTTAATATAAACTTGAACTACTTGGCTTGGCTTGGCTTGCAGCGAAAAATCTACATACCAAATTTGGTATAGCTAGCCGTTAAAGTCCACAAAGATCTAGTTGTTTATACCGGACATACCGGACAGATGGACAGCCGGACAGCTGGACAGCAGGACAGATGGACAGACGGATATATCTTGGAGTCTAGACTGATATAGACTGGCTGTCCCTGATATGGATTATGGGTCTTGTTACATATACCCACTCGGCCGCAATATAGCCTTGTGTTCAGCAAGTAGCGGGTATTAAAATGTTGAACAAATTTATACAGAACGGAATCCACTTTGCATCGGATCGCCAGTTTCTGTTCTTTTCTCTTCTGCTCTCTTCTGTTCTGTTCGTTTTGATTCTGCACTGACCTAGCACAAAACGAAACGAACCGTTAATCGCCGGTGGAATTGATGAAATTACCGTTGGCTGTCTGGCTTCCCCTGCAACCTGCTACCTGCTGCCTGCCGCCTGCTGTTGTTTGCCCTGCGATGATAAGATTTCACCCCCCCTAGCGATTACGTGGCGTATGAGTAATACAAGCACAGAGCAGCGAAAGTGACTAATTAAAGATGTTCTATTGTATGTAACAAGCTGCCACCATATATGGCCAAGATGAATGTGAAGATACGAAAAGTGGTACGGATGCAGAGAGCGCAGCATGTGACAGTATAGCAGATAAGGTGGAGGTTACGGCGGAACTTGTCAGGAAATATATGGAGATTGTTCTGCTTCTTGCAGGTCCAAAGTTCATCGAACATGAATCACGCCGGGGTCTGGCAAAGATAGCTGAAGTCTCATGATGAACGGCTGTCGGAGTACAAAGTCTAAAGTTAGTTTGGTGGCAGCTCATTTCGGGTTTGGGGGGTTGATTTCTCCCCACAAAAGCTTATCTGTTCGTAATCGAATCAAACCAACTGATTGAAGCGATACCGTGATTTGATCTGATATGGCTGATGTAACTTTTGGCTTTGCCACTGCCAGACATCGCCAGACAATGGGGTTATGCGAGGGCCTTTTGATAAACTCCCAATTTGGCCTTGTTCAATGGGATTTGGGCCATTCCATGCCGCCCATTTCAAGTGCGCAGTTTCTTTCGGGTGCGAATTGTTTCCACATACGACTATATATATTTATAGAAACCGGCGAAATCGCACCGCAAATGTTCGATCTTGTGTTTACATATTGAGCACACAGCAGCCAGCCAGCCAGCCAGCCAGCCAGCCAGCCCACAATGGCACAATGTACGGGGAAGTGATTTGCAAAAATTACCTTTCGAATCGAATTCGCAGAAAAAGGAAATATTTCAGGCATTTCTGTTCCACAAAATGTGAACTGAACTGTGGGAAAAGAATCTCTAGAGCAAAACAATATATCTGAGGGGATTTTTGCCAGTTAATATATAGATGTTCCCACTCATAATCTGTAATTCTTTGAACACATTAAATTATAGATGGCTACGAATTGAGAATAAGAAGGGAATTTTTTGTTTTAAGGTGTACATTTTCCTGGCATCGTAATTTTCTTCCTTGGGCTTAGATATGTATTTCTTTCTCTATGGTGGGTGGGTGCATATTATTCATATTTATATTATATTATCTTTTAAGTGTATATTCTTCTGCACACTCTCCTGTTTCCAGTGCATTTTTCCCTGGAGGCAAGTCATAAGTCTTTCGGGCGCCAGTTGTCATATTCCATTTAGCCAGAAATCGCAACCCGTAATCACAATTAACGCGACGGACCATAAATATTCGCCTCCCAGTTTTTGGCCATTTTGCTATCTTGGCCGTAAAAGGCAATGCCACTCGGGGAGTTCCCCCCATCAGAGCTCTAGAGTGCCAAGCAAACAACGGCATTTTTCTGTGCCAATCCCAATTCCAGTCGCAGTGGCAGTCAAAGGCACAGACTGTGCTTTTGTCACTTGGTATATTGTTTTTCTCCGGAACTACAACTGATAAGAGGCTCCACAGCACAAAAAGAAAACCCAGCGGATACAAACAAACTACAAACAATCAAGTATTTATAGTACTTTGATATTTATGCAGAATATTTGTTTTCGTTGTTTTTTTAGTATGCTATCGCTGATATTTTTAGGAACGGACAAGCTATTTTTAACATTTCACGGGCTATTTTTGGTATTTGTTGTTTGATTTTAATGCGACGCAGACGGTAATGAAAAGGACAATGTGACAAGTGGTGGCCATCAGTCACAGCAAAGAGCGGGTTGCTAAAACCCTAAATGAACCCCCACTCCCTCTAACAAGTAGCAGAGCCCAATGCAAACATTGTGTTTGGTTTGGCAAGTGATTAGTGATAAGACTACTGCCCTCTTATCTGCGGGAAAGTGGGTCTCCATGGCAGTAAGAATTGTTCTCCTTGAACGTTGTTTCTTTTTCTTTTCGCATGGCTCACCCTGAGACAGGCCATAATCGCTATTGAGTTCGTCTGATTCTGATTCTGATTAGATTGAGTTTATAGTACGAGTATTTCGCCATTTTTGGTGATCAATTTGTTTGTGCATTAATTTTTTAGTTCAGTGGGGCCGTGCTTGTAATTTCTTTCCCCGGAAACAATAGCTCTGATTGGGTAGGGGGCCAACAATATGACTGACTTTTGCCGGTGGAAGTACTCCATATGGCCAAGTGTTTTGTAGTTTCCTTCCTCAATAATTCAGCAATGATAAACAATTTTCCCTGTTGCCAGGCCGCATAATTTCTGGCCAGGCCGCATAATTTGTGGCCCCACAGTTGTCGCATTATTATGAAAGCTGAAACGTGATATGATAGTCACGCGTTTATGATTATCACGTTTTGCGATAATTTCCTACATTTGTTCTCCAAAACGAAACGAGCATGTGAAAGCGTTTCAGGGCTTGGGTTCTAGTTGGGTTCTGGTTTGTTGCTGCTGGCAAACAGCAGTCCCAGAAATACGCAGAAATACATGCAGCTAAAAATTAAGCAAAGCTAAATATATTTTTATTCCCAGTTCTTCCCAATACCGGAAACTCTTGTAGATATACAATCATGACGTAGTACATGATTCTTTATGCGCCAAAGGAAAAGATTTTTAGAACAATATTCCCAGTGGATAATCTGGCTGCTGGCACCCAATGGCATTGCCTCTGAAAAAGTGGGAGTACTTCTCATAGCCAAAACAAATTAAAATCCTCCCCCAGAACACATGTGATATATAAATGTACATATGTAGTAGGTGCTAGTGTATTGACGTCATAAAGACATTTGCTTTCGTCACGGATGCGGGTGGGCAAAGCAGAAATTATGTACCAGACATCTGCACAATATACGCGCATAATTCTTGCAGTGGCTTTGCCCAAGGAAGGGGGGATTTCGGATGGGCTTGACGCTTCTGGCACTTCCTCCATTGTTCTTGGGCAAAGTAAGCGATTTGCTCGTAATAATGTTTGAAATGTGAATTTCCCTTTTGAATGTTTTTTGTTTGGCGCATTGGCGATCTTGCGATAACTTCATTATATGCACTGCGGATCGTAAAAAATCATTTTTTACGCTGCCATAAAACTCGTATTTATACACCCAATGTGGGTGGTGCTGGTGGTTGTTTCAACAAAGGATAAGTCCGAGATTTGGCCGACAAGATACGCGTAGCGGTACTCTCCAGGCCCTCGACTCTGACTTTGACTTACGTGAGAAAGTTTTATGACATTGACGCAGTTGTCGCTGCCGCTGCCGCTGCTGGGCTCGTTGCTTCTGCTTCGTTTTCCAGCAGCAGCAGCAGCAGCTGTTTTGGTGGGTGCCACTGGCTGCTGGGGGCTGGGTGGTGCGCCTGCTCTCTACCTCGCGCTGGCTCACTCTCGCTTGCATAACGGTACACGGGGGCCGACACGCTGTGTTTTGGATTACCTGTCTTTCGATTTGCGTAAGCAGCCAAGACGATGGTGCAGGACATGTGCCCTGAAAATCGTTAAATATGCAATATAACTGTGTTCATATCGGCGGCATATCAGCGTTCGTGCAAACGTGCTCGAACATGTCGCTGGCCGGAGGCGTGAAGTACCTTGTAAACTTGCCCGTGACCACCCAGCACCGCAGCCCAATCAGTCAGTCAGTCTGTCATTCAGACAGTCGGAGGCGGAGGTGGAGCAAGACACGATGGAGATCTCCCCGCCACTTGGCAGTAAAGTAATCTTATCAGCGGTTGACTTTGCTCGGCACGCTTTGCAGCATACAAGAGAGAGCGCACGCAGTGACTGGGAGAGTGGGAGAGGCAGTCATAGTAAAGATCAAGTTGTATTTTTGGAAGGGTGAGGCATTCCGGCTCTGAGCTCACTCTTTTAATTCCGTATTTTATTCCACTTAGATCTTTGATTTATGAGCACAGAAAAGACTTGCCAGAGTCCAGCTCTAATCTATCTACTAATTTTTGGCGCTCTCGAGATCTACAGCCAGCTAGGTACCACACCTAGCATGCAATATACCTTTGTCGTCTGTGTTCTTGTGAAATTCAGCGCCCTTCCGTTAATTGTCGCCTCCCGCCGCACACGCTCACACACTTGCACTCGCTCTCGTTCTCATTGTGAAATTTGGAGAGGAGTAAGTGCTGCGAATAAGATTAATTAAATAGAGTACCTTTCTATTCCTCTCTCCTCTCTCTCTCTCAATTATTAATGCGGCGCTAATTTCCCTTGGCTTGGTTTTGGCTGCTTGTTTGTGCAAATATTTAACCTACTACTGGTGGAGCGGAGCGGGGCGCTGTCAGGCGTGGGGGTGTCTATATCAATGGGCGTAACAAGTGCAATTGCGTTTTACCTTTGCGCTAATATTTGACTGTTATATGGGCCGCACAATGGAATCAACTATAAATGTTTGACTTACCGATTAGTTTTCTCCACAAAAGTGTGCGACTTGCTCTTTTTCGATTTGCGGATCATGTGAAATACCAAACTGAACCGGTTTAAACTGTCTGGCGGCGATCGGAAACGGGTCACGGGGATATATCCCAGAGGCGCACTTTTGAAGGATGTTTGTGGAACTCCCTTTTTTTATTATGTTTACTTTATAATATTTTTGTTTAATGCCATAGACGAATTATTTTATTTGCTTTGCTTTCTCTGGAAACAGAATCTCATTTTCCCAGCACGGGCAACAGCGGGCGAAAGTAAATATTTAAATTTCAATAAATTTTAATTGCTCAAGAAATGATTAGAATTGCGATGAAGCGAGGCTACAAACTTCTTATCACCTTGCATTGTGCGAACTCATGCTTAATACTCGTTCAAAAGCTAATACTACTATTTCCACACAGATTTCGCCCGTCAAAGCAAATACCTATTGTATAATGTTCCAAGTACCAGTTACAATTTTTTATTTGTTTCGTCATAACGTTTGCTGGCTGGTATATCCCAAACCCCCAGTGGGGTGTACGAGTATTTTTAAAATTTCCCCAAGTAAAAACCCGTTTTTAAGCGTAAAAATTCATTCATAACACAGTGTGCGCAAGATGCTTTGTTTTGTTTTCTAAGCTGCGGAATAATATGGGGGAGTGGTACATACATACATACATAGGTGGAAGTATCTAATCAATCAATTTGAAGGAACAACAATGGAAAAGTTCATACCTTCTGGGGGGTATGGTATACTGAACTGCTGTTGTAGTAAACAAATATCGAACCATTTGATTAGTCCAAATTATGGAAATTCTGATCCATTATCAGTGGGAACTGCGTCTGTTTCGCTTTCACTGGTGTGGTGCCCTATCTGGATGGGAACCAAGGCTGGGAAATTCAGCGTCAAGCACAGCCACGCTTCGTGCCACCACAGCCCCATGCGCAGTAGTCATACGAGTATTCTGCGTAAGTCCCGCCACTGATAATTCTACGCCGCATAATCCCGTGCTCTGCTCTAAAGCAAATCCAAAGCATTGATAAGCAGCTCTGATCTCGTTTTGCTTTCCATGTAAATCCATAAAGCGATTTGCGGGGAAAACCGCACAGCAAAGAACTATTTGTTTTTCGCCCGAATCGCAGATAGAGCGTAACAGAAAACAGTAAATAATAATAATAATATTTTGTATTTTCATTTTCGTGTTTAATGCAAATAGTCGTAAGAAAATAAGTCAATACTCGAATTTAAATATACATTTTTGGCTGCGACTGGGACCTGACAACTGATGGACACGTCACAGCCCTGAGCTCTGCAGGTGCTACCGCATGAGTGGTGCCGGTATCAACGTAGGGCGGTGTGCCATGTGGGGGGGACAGACCAGACCCCACAGACAACACAGCACGCGCTCATGACAATCACATGTACAGGCCGAACAGCTGAGAAAACTGCGGCATTGTCGCACGAATTCAAAACTAGTTTGTTCGACCAACAAGTCAACCGGCTGTAAATCGAGTTCGATTTGGTGGTGGCGGGGAGGGGGGTATTCTCTGGGGTGTCTATGGGTATTTTGAGCCAGTATTTGAAGTACGTTTTGCATTGAGAATTATGCTAATTTCTTGCCGAGAGGGGCTGGCACCGCTAAACCGTTTTGATGTGAATCATTTACCTTCGACGACATCGCCGCTGGAGGGGAATCTTTGAAATTTTGCACTCAGAGATGGGGCAGCTCTAAGTCCCGTCTGCCTTCAGAAAAATCTCGCCCAGTCACGCTCCAAGCTCTGTTCCGTATATCGGCATACACAGACGAAACTCGGCTGGCGCACAGAGTGCAAAGCTTGCCAATCCAATTTGCATAACAGCAGCCCCCATCCGATCCGATCCGAGCCGATCCCACTGGCCCCCATTTAACTGGGGAACTGAACTTCCCCGTTTCCAGAGAGTGTTTGTCCCCGAGTACATGTGGGGGAAAGCATCGCAACACCCAACTCCAATTGTTCAGTCAATGGCCGCATGGCCCATTACTCAGCCCGGCATGACTTGCCCGGCATCAGTACATGGCAATGGAGTGGATCGGTTCGCGGCTTGTTCTTTGGAATTCACGCTTTGGAAGTCACCAAATCCGACTCGGGGCTAAAGTACAGCCCGATGATTAAGTGCGGCTTGGCTTTTATTCGTATTGTAAACAGAACTCAGGCTAATATTAGTTGACTTAAAAGCACATTCAAATAATAGCCAGGCGAATTCCCCGTTTTACGACCCCATGCAGTTAACTAATAGTTCGGGTGATAATTGGTGTTGGGGTTGCCCCAGAATCCACTTACCACTTGCCACTTACTCAAAGTAATTTCGGCATGTGGCTAACATCACGAGAGGAAATGTTCTTCCACGAATAAATCGTGCTCAGACAGGCCGCCTAACTGACCTATGTCTTGACCATACTCAAATTCATGTTAATCGTCCTAATCAGTGGCAAGCTTTTTTCCCAGTGATTTTCCTCATGCCACGAGCTGCTCACATGCTCCTCCTGGCTGCTGCTGCTGCTCCATCCGCCCCATCTGGTCTGCTACTCTCGGTTCGTGCATTAAGCTAACATTTTACGATGTCTGGCATTGATTATATTAACATGTCTCTGCTGCTTAACATTCATCCATCCATCCATACATCCATCCATCTGTCTGGCTAGTTAACTCAATTGCCATGATCACAGCCCAGACAGACATGTTGGGGTTTAATACTCTCTGAAATGTGTAAAGTGATATGAGTGATATGATGTATGGGATATGGGCTAAAGGGTATCAATATATATAATGTATATAATTAGCTACAGATCTCATTAGTATCATAATTATTGACCTATTAATTAGCTAGCTGCATCTTTTCGCACCTGTTATAGCAGCTCTGTGAACCCCATAGAAACCCAATGTACCCTTAATAGAAAGATCAAATCCATTCCACACCTGTTGCATAAATGCACTTAAGCAATCTCCAAGCGACCCTTTAAGAGCATCTCAAAGTCGAATACCACATTGCCAGAAACGTGCCCAATTTCAGCTGGTGTCATTTGGTGCCATTGCTTGGGCTCGGTTCCGAGAATTATTTGATAAGGGGCGGCGTATGCATGGGCACGCTCTTTGGGGAATACCCCAAAAGTCTTACTCATTAGCAGATTAATGTGGGACTTCCATTAACCAGGTCTTTGCCATGATTGACGTCAATTGCTGCAGAAATTGCTGAAAATTTTAACCAAAATAAATGATAAGACAGAGAGAGAGTTTGTTTTTTTTTTTTTTTATTTTATTTAGTTGGTTTTTTTTTGTTTTACCAAAAAAATCTTTAAATTTAATTTGCTTAAAATTAAATAACAATTTTGTATTTTTTTGTGGTTTTTTTTTTTTTTTTTGCCTTTTGAAAAGCTAACATAACAAAACTTTAATTTTTACATTTCTTCGGCTGTGCTTTACTTTACAATTTACGGCGTGCATCCGATCAGTGTGAACAGAATGATTGCCATTATCAATAAATTTTAGCAACGCTTAAGGTGAGCGAATTATACAAATACAAAATTTCATACAATATATATTTATATGCGTGTCTGTTTGTGTATGTTTAAGCGGCAGCTGGTCACGCGCTTTTTTGAGTGAGTGTATGAGTGTCGCAAAATTACTGCTGCCTCTGCTGCTGTTGCTGCTGCTGCTTCTGTTGCGTTCAAGGGGAAGAGGGACGGCACTGAGAGAGCGACTTCCGCGGGTGTTCAGAGGCAGGTTCTACCCGCCCCATCGAAGGTCGCCTTTCAGTTCCAATTATCTGCCAAGTAGCTTGGCAATCCTCCTCTCTGTACAGGTACAGGTACAGTTATATAAGACTATATATATATCCTATGTATACGGCTGATATATATATATGTGTGTGTATATGTACAAGTAAGTATGTGGCTGTGGCAGCCCAAACGTCGGTTTCCCGTCGGGAACTCTCCAAGACGTTGGAGTACATCAACCTTTAACTGGTTTTCGCTCATTGCAAGTTTCTCTCAATTTAAACCATGTTTGCCCCACTGTCTCTCGGGGGTTTTTACTGTTCAATGATGTGGCTGTCCCGCTCACACTGCCTACACGGCCGGCAGCTGCACGGTGGGCTGCTTGGGGGCATCCCAGTGGGCCTCGCAGTAGTCGACCAGTTGATTCTCGGCCTTGTTTAGGCGCTCCTCGTCCTGGTCAGCTGTCCAGGTCTTCTGTACCAGGCAGCACGATTCGACCGTCTCCTGGCCCAAGATGCGGCTCAGCTTGGTGGCGTCGTCCACCTTAATCACGTAGATGTCGTTCTCGTAGCAGAAGGCCTCCAGCAGCACCTCGTGCATGTGGGTGGCAGAGTCTCCGTCCTTGGGCACGGCCATCAGGCAAAAGAGCGAGCCATCCGGCGACTTGGACAGCACATTGATGGCGGCCGACAGGCCGACGATCACTCGCGACTCGTCCTGGGCCCTGAGAAGGGCCGATTTGACGGTGCGCCCAATGGGGGCACACTCCATGGGCAGTTCCATGTCCAGTTCCATGTCCAGCTCCATCTCCAGCTGATGCATTGTGCAGTTCTGATCAACGACCATATTGCTCAGGTATTCCAGTGGCTGCTGCAGTTCTTGCTCTGGTGAAATTATCTTGCTGCTTGGCGGCACTTGAGCTGTTTTTGCTGGCTCTGTTTGCACTTTGGGTTTTTGCGTTTTGGGCAGTTTTTAGTCTCTTTTTGACTTTTGGCTTGTCACTGGCTCGCACTAATTGTTGTTGTTGCTGTTGTTGCTTGTTTAAGCGTTTGGATTAACTTTTGATTATGAAATTCTTTTCACGTTTTGTCTGTGGCACGCTTTGCGATCCGCTCTCAACCGTTATTTCCCGCTGTTTCAATTTTGATTGGCAATTTCACAATGAATGCTCCAACCGGGCGAACGCGAGCTTTTATAGCAGTGCTCTCCGAAACGTGCGTTTCCCATTGAATTTCATCAGAAACGAACGAGCGGGGAGAGAGCGCGCCAAACGAGCGGCAACGAGAGCAAGGGAGCTTTTTGGGGGGCTCACTACCAACACCACACAGACACATACAAGAAGAACAGGCCATCCATCTCGCTCTCCCGCTCTTTCAGTCTCTCTCTTAACGCCTCTCTCTCCGCATTGTTGCTTCGCTCATCCAAAATTGGTAATTTGTTCAATGGTGGGGAAAAGATTTCCGTTCATTTCGGGGCAATTAGCAAGTCTTGGAGTTTCTTTCCATGGGTTGCAACTGCAGTTTGTCGCGGTTTGGATCACACATCGAGGTCATACAACTTGAGAAGCTCCCCCGCCCACACACCCACACATACATATGTATGCCACTGTCTGGTAATACGTATCTCCCTTAATTTAAGAGTCTTTCTTTTTCATTATCTTTCAACGGAAAAAGCCATTTGGCAAACGCATTTTGATTGAAACAGAAGTTGGTCAGCAAAATTCAGGCAAAACTGAATGATTTCCCTCAATTTTCATGAACCGATTTTACCGGGAAATTAGTGGATTGGTCATGAACCATTTGGCACTAGGCCAAAAAGCCGATCAACAGGTTCTTTCTACTGTCTCTGGGTGCCCCTCTGACGTCTGTGTTAAAAGTGTCGTTTTGGCCAACGCGATGATAATGTTGTTGTTTCAGGCATGATTAATTAACGACCTTTCGTATTGAAATCGAAATGAGTTCGGGATAATTTTATTTCTGTGCTGGTTTTTTGCTCGAAATGCAGCAAATGAACGTGAGAGAGAGAGCCTCCTCTTTTACTCATATTTTCTCAGATTGGACCTCACCAGACATGGGGACAAATATGGGAGCAGACCAGACCCGAACAATGGGAAGCTGCTAATCAATTTATCGCATGTCCATGCTTCCCATCGGTCGCATCAATCTTTTTCTGCGTAGTACAATGAGCACGTGGGAACGTGTCGAAAATTTGAATAAAGATTCGCGCGAATTTTTATCAATTGAACCTCGCTGCGAAGGGGTAACGAAACTACGCCATTTGGTACCGTTTCCCAGCCATTACCCCTGGGGGTTCAACTACCGCGTATTCTCAGTCCCGTTAATGCACTTTTTAATGAATTATTTGCATACTCTATAATTATTATGGGTATTATACAACTTTCCAGAAGCCTGTCATGCAGAGAATTAAGACTTTGGAATTTAGAAATTATATACATTCGAGGGGTTGTAGCCGTGCCCGTATATATCTTTCATGCAAAAAGGAAGGGCAGTCCTTAAGGAATCGAACTAAGACGAGTAAGTACAGCCATCACAGGAACGATCACTCCGTAAGAGTATCCAATGAGTCGTCGCTGAAGCTAGCTTTTCATTCCGTTTATTGGTGGGGTTGGGTTAAATTCGATTCGACAAGCATATTTATCTTGACGAAGGGTTTTTTGCACAGTTTTGTGTTTTTTTTGTGTCGAATAACAAGTTTTATAAATAGCCAGCCACATACATACATTTATAAATAAATAAATGTGTTATTACACATGTAAATGGGTTGAATAAACTGCTGACAGTGCGGCCCACTAAAATGCTACAGGGTTCCATACAGATGAGATTTATGAGGCTGTAATAACTGCAATCCACAGCTCCGCTTGTTGCCAGGCATCTGTAAACCAGGCCATAAATCTGTATATCCAATTTAAAATAAGTTGGAAACGAGCCCTGTACGCCCTGTAATTCTAAGACAGCCTTTCAAAATAAATGTTACTGACATTTGCAACATTGTCTCATTTATTCGGATACAACTGTATCTGGTGATCTGGCGAATAATGGCGTTCCCATCCACATTGAATTTCACACAATAATGCAAAAATTTCTGCAAGAGTTTAATGAACTTCCTGGAAACAGAACCCCCCAAAAAACAAGAGTTGTAATTTGAATTATGTTGAAAACAAAGTTGAAAAAAAATATGGAATCAATGAACTGTTTTGGCATAAAGTGAACTTTACCGTACCCTCTTTGGGTGTGGCCAGGGGCCAGTGTCCAGCCTCGTCCACCTCCCCCGCCAAATACTGACCTATGCAAGTGCACCAAAACATAAACATAAACAATAATCGATGCTTACTCGGCGCTTACCTTACCTTGCCTTACCCCAATGGCACTACGGGGGAAGCGCACTCTCACCGAAACTGTGGAGTCAGCACAGAATTTGCGCGCCAAATTTGCCTCAAAAGTGGCCAATGAACCCCTAGTTAGGGGCATCCGCTTCAGGTCGTTCGATATTTACTCAAAAATGTTGTGTGCAACATGCCAGCGGCTCATGGGTGTCAGAGGTGTCGGATGATCTTGCAGAGGAAGGAGGTCGCCTTACAGAGTGATCGATGCGTGGTGGCTGTGTGGCATCGCTGCCACTCGTGGTGGGATGCCTCCGGATGCCCGACTGCTGAGTCACGCCGCGGCAGCACTAAATCTGGCCTGGCCCAAAGCCCAAATGAGTCAAAGCCGAAGAGCCAAATCGAGTGCGTCTTTGGCGGGGGCTCTTGACGACCGAACAGGTTTTGGAGAATTCCCCTGAAAAACTCCGCTGCATTGAGCCACATTCGGCTTTGAAAGTCGCTCCAAAGTCCAACTCTGTCGGACATACAGCCAGACACCTGTCTTGTCTCGCGTCTCTCGCCTCACGTGCACCGGTCGGGCGTTCCATCGGACCAGTTTGCTGCACTCTGCGGCTGCACTGCAATTATGTATGCGGTGCAGCGTCTATGCTAGGGGATTTCCCACTTATCGCCGACGGCAGGGAAAAACCGCGTGTCCATAAGAATTCTCTGCAGAAAAAACCCCAATCCAAATAGTCAGTGGATTTTTGTTTTTTGTTGGCCTCTGTTTGGTACTTTTTGTTTTATAAAAAGATTTTAAGCAGAGTTATCTTAAGCCGGAGGAAAGTGGTTCCCTGAAATGAAAGCTTTATCTGTTCTGTTATTTAAATGGTGAAATAAGAGTTTGGGGTTTCAGAAGCTTGTGAAATTTGTATTGTCCTGATAAATCTTGAATAAATTATAAATAATAAAGAGTATATATTTCTATACGTATAATAAATTAAGAATACATTTTTTATAGTGTACAATTTCGTTTTGAAATTTTTTTGGTTTTTTTTAACGCTTGTGAAATACGAGTATATTTTTATTTATGACATAATTTTTGATTATCTCTTTCATTATTGTAAACTAAAATTTTCCATAGTTTTAGCGTTTATTTTGTCTGTTATTTATTTAAAGTTGTTGCATATATTTCGCACTCTAATTTGCATAACTCTTCTGGGGGATTTTCAAACTCTCAACGGTCTTTAACCGTTTCGCTTGACTTTCTGCTGGTGCAAACCCTAGTCGCTGAGCTTCAAGTTTGCTCTCCCAACGACAAATCAGAGAGAGAGAGAGTAAAGTTAAGCTTTTTCTCCAAGTGCGTGTTTGTTTTGCCGGCTAAATAAGCTTTTGCTTGCTTGCTCTCTCTCTCTTCTTCTTACTTTAACAACTGTCTGAACAGCTGTGGCCAGGGCTGAACACCTTTATATAATCCGCACTACAATAATTCTACCGCATAAATTAAGAAATAAAGTCATTAGCTATAATAGATGGCATTTCCAGTTGAACTTTCAAAGCTTCAGGCTGCAATTAGTTCCGCAGGTGGGGACATTACACAACACAGCGCCAACAGCCCGCAGTCCACAGAGTGCGCAGAAAAAAAGAAACAACCACAACACAGAGCCAAAAGCTTATTTTCAAAGTCAAAAGAACAAAAAGTGAAAAAGTCGAAGCAGAGCCACAAAATGAGCAGACAATTCAGAGCGAAAACAGCCTCAACAGTGGATTATTCTGTGTCAAAGTGAACAAAGAAGTTGAAGTTGGTTCCCAATGATTGGTTGGGTCAGGCACTGCGACTGGGATAAGTGGGAAACCCACACTGCGATGGCGACGGCGATTGCGATTTCGACGAGCATGATATAAAAACTCAGAGCCAAACCGGCTCCGACATCATTCAGTTCGTCGCTGGCCGGCGAAAGTTACGGGGCATCGCTACAGATTCAGCTGCTGCTTGCTACAAATAGAGCAGACGGGAAACTGGCGGTACAATAAATCAATGTGACGACGTAGAATCGCGAAAAGTACCCGCTTCACGCTAATTTTTGAACACAATGGAGTATCTGAGCTACGTTTATGAGAAAATATTCGGAGGCAGTCCCCCAGCCGATGACAGGCACACGTAAGTGGGAAAATGCTCTGGGATGAGCTGCCAGAGAGAGAATTCCCGTTCCAACTGATGGCTATTTTGTTCCTTTTCGGTTTATCCCGTTTTTAGGCCCCGCAAAGTGGTGTGCTTTGGCAATGTGCTGCTGGATCATTTGGTGAAGCTGGAGGATCCGGAGCTGCTGCAGCGCTACGACCTGCAACTGGGCTCCAAGGGGGAAATGGAGCTGGAGAAACTCAACAAACTGGCCCTAGAAGCTGCCGAGAGGTAAGAAATATTCCCGGAATCTCTCAGAGCAGCCACTAAACAACAGTTTTACGATAGTTCCCAGTGCCTGAAAAAGCCGGGTGGCTCGGCCTTAAACACAGCCCGCATCCTCAAGCAACTGGGCACCGATCCCACCTTCTTTGGAGCCGTGGGCGCGGACAAGCATGCGGACGAACTGCGTCTGATCTTCCGGGAGCGGGGTATCGAGGCACGGCTGCAGACCATCGAGTCCACGCACACGGGCCAGTGTGTGTGCCTCATGTACGAGGACAATCCCACGCTCTATGCGAACATTGGCGCCTCGGCGCAGTTCTCGGTGCAGACACTGAGCCACACGGCCATCCACGACGGGCAGAGCTTCCTGCGTCCCCTCGAGCGCAAGCAGATCCTCTACGTCGAGGGCTTCTTCGTGCCACAGTGTGTCGACGTTTGCGACTACATCGTGGAGAATCTGGTGCGCAGTCGTCGTCGCCTGGCCCTGAATCTCAGTGCCCCGTACATCGTCCGGGGACATGCGCAGGCCATTCTGAAGCTGGCGCGGCACGCCTTCTTCCTTTTCGGCAATGAGCAGGAGTTCGAGGCACTCGCCGAGGCATCCGGCTCTCCGAGTGTGGACCAGTTGACCCAGCAACTGCTGCAGGAGGGCAACACCAGAGTAATCTTCATCACAAAAGGCAGCTCTGGCGTCCAGGTGATCAGCAACTATGTGGACGAGCTGGGTCCGCCCGGTCCCATTACCGTCGAGGACTACCGGGCTCCGCGGGTGGATGAGCTGGTGGACGCCACTGGAGCTGGCGATGCCTTCGTCGCTGGCTTCCTGCACGGCTGGCTGGAGAAGCGTTCGCTGGGCGAAAGCGTCCGCATGGGCACCGACGTGGCCGCCAAGGTGGTGACCCAGGTGGGCTGCAATCTGCCGAGTCCCTAGCCGGATCGAATCTCTGTCGGCGCACAATCCAGCACCAAAGTAGCCTTTTAGTACGTACGTCAATTCCTCCTTATGTTCCACAGACTCTAGGCTTAGTTTCCTGCCTCCCACTCCCCACAAGCAATGGACTCGGGTCATTAAATTGGCTTAATAAAAACCTAATTTTTTGCATCCCACTGCGAGATAAGAGAACTGGGGCTGTGATCCATTTATAGAGATGTGTGTGCCCATGACTTATACGCGCTAGAATCGGATTTTGCATGGAACGGCGCAGATTCGTAATAAGTACTTGCAGTCGCTGGAAATACCCGTGGCGGGGGAACATTCACAGTGACATGATCTTCGTGGTCGCATTTTGAGATAAAAGATTTTATGTGCGTTTGTCAGATGCTTACTTATATCTTATCAGCGAATGAATTGCCAGAGAAGTGGTTCATTTCCATTGGAAATAATATAGACTACAGTTTGCTGATGGAACCAAGATGCAGTCCACTAAGCTCTTAAGCTGCTTTCTTTAAAGAATGGTAAGAGCCTCAAAAGTACTTAAGAGAAAACGTGTTCAGACGCTACGGAGATTTCTTCATAGTTCTGTGCATCTGGAATTAATTGTCCATTATCATTTTACAGCTTGCTGTAGTCTTGTTTCGAAACGCATCGTGCATCGAGCTCATCGCACCCGAAACCTTGCAAGATAAGTGAAAGCCACAGATCAAACGAGAGATCAATCTATATTTGTAACAGTTCGACCTCAATCGCCTGGTTAATGCATTATTCATCCGCTCGCTGGAGTTCCCATTGCAATGTTTTCTCATTTCCTCATTCGTAATATTTCGATTGTATCCAATGGGTGTACATTCCTTCGGGTTATGTACTTTATTATCCGCAAACAAACGTTTCTCATTTTCCTAGGCCGGCTTACTCATGCCACACATCCCACATAAGTCAGTTGGGGAATGACGGCATAGCCATAGCCATGGCCTAACCCAGAGAGAGAACTCGCATGCCTCGTTTCGATGCCATCAAAGCGTATTCCGCTTTTGTGGCTCACTGTGGGGGTGGTCGCTCGGTGGCCGCTGTGACACACATGTTTGCAAATCGTTAACAAAAACTAAGTCGCCTTAGCCATGCTTCTGTGGACAGGGCCAAGAACGAGAAGCTGAACCAGCTGATGCAGGAAATCCATTCCATTGCGGATCCCAAAACAATAAAGCGAACGACTCGACTCGACTCGACTCGGCTTTGGGCCAAGCAATTCCACACTTTAAAGGCCAATTCTCGGCTCAGCTTAGTGAGCTGCCTAATTGGCAGAAAGCTGCTTAAAACGGCCAAGAGGAACGAGTGGGTGCTATATGGGGGTAAATAATGGCAATGGGAATGTGGCAAAGCCAATATTGACACGCCCACACAATTGAGTGCCGCCTCCCTGGAGTGGAAGTGAGCGTGGAAGGAGGGGAGATGGAGGAGCTGATGGCTCTCCTTGCCTGGTTTAAATCACATCCACATGGAACTTGCCGCTGCTGTTAATTACTTGATATTAATTTTATACAAGCAAAGAGGGATACGGTCGGGTCGGGTCGACGCCGCTGCCGCCCCCTTTGATTGTTTTCTATGCTGTGGCCAGGCACGTCCACTCTCAGTGCGAGTGTTCGAGTCCTTCGTCCTGTCTGGGGCCCGTAATTAATGTCATCGTGTGGTCTATGGGGTTAACAGGCTGGCCACAGTCTGAGCTTCGACCAGCACTTTTCACTTTGAAGTCCCTCTGTGTGGAGGAAGGAGCGCATGGAGTGGAGACTTCGGCCCTGGACTAAGATCTGCTCTGGAATGTAATAATTAAATGTGCTCATTGGCCCTGTTTAGCATTTTAATTTCTAATAAATTGTGCTTCGGGTGTAGATAGTAGAGAACCTGCCAGATTTTCTGGATATATTTTCTTGCAGTGCAGGCAGTGCACAAAAGACCTTACGGCCCCCTTTGATTTATGTGCAACGCTGCGTATGAGCAACCAAATGGGGCAGCTGTAACTGACATTGCATATTTGTCCACCCTCGGACACTCCTCGCATACCCCCGGTCTGGCCGGACCATGCCCCCCATGGGCATGTTTGCACAAAATATTGCGCATACGCCATCCGAGCCGAACCTTCTTTGCCGTTTGGCTTTGTCCCTTTTGCCTTTTTGCGGCATAACGCGCGGTTAAGTGGCCATAATGTGTGCCTTTATGGGCTTGGCATTGGCTGTGGCATTGGCTGTGGCTGTGGCATTGGCATTGGCAGTGGACTCCTTTCTGGCTTGCCCTTGTTCTGTTCCCTGTGCCCATTTTAATTCCTTTGCCATATTTGCTGAGCCAGCGTTGTTGCTGAATTATATTTTGCCAGGGCGCTTGTTGATTTTTATATTGTATTTTTTGTGTCTGTGCTACGAGAAAGTTCTGGCTGTCTGTTCGGAAAGGCTTTCCCTGGCGTGTATACTCGGCCGTATGCATGATAAGCGGCCTGACCAAAATATTTGGCTCTGGCATGTTTGCCCAGTTGTTTACGGATAATCCGGTTTTATTGTTTAATAAGTCATCCCAGCTATCGCCTCAGATGCCCAACCAACCTGTGCCGTCCTGTCCAAGCTCCCCTCCTCCAGCGTTAGCAGCCCGTTAGCTTTCTGACTGGCTGTGCGACATGTCAGACCTTTTTCCAAGAGTAAGAGTGAAGGTTTTGGCTGGGGCTCTGCAAAAATCGATAGCCAAATTAAATGGGATTTTGCCTGTGGCAGAAAAACAACTTTAATTCATTCGAAACCTGTTGAAAAGAATTGTGGCAAATTGTTTGACGGGTTGACTGCTAAGGAATAGATAACGTTGGGGACAGCCGCTATCAAGTGAGGCATCAAATTATACAAATGGAAGGGCATTTCATTCGTATTGCCCAAAAAAAAGGGACTGCTTTAGGAGTTCATTGAAAATTAAGGCATATAATTTTGTAAATTAATTTCCGTATTCCAACAGAGGACTCTGCACGGCAATTTTGGATGTATAATGTGGCTTTGAAGTATTTTCTAGCTTGTTTCCTTGGTGTAAATTACATGACTTACTTACGTATAGAAATGTCACATGCTAATTTTCCTGGGGAGGCTTTTCAATCAGCCACGGGCACTGGCACCAACGCAATCCCACGTCACTTAGATCACACTCATCATTAGGCCATTAGCTAAATTATAGACTACGCAATGACAATTGCCAAATGGCTTCAGTTCCCATTCCTAACACTCGACATCGTACCCAACCAACCACCGCAAATTGCCGCCCTTCGAGGGCGTCGATTGGCGAGAAGAATAAAAGACATTTGCCCAGCACTTTGCGGCACAGTTCAAAGTGGATCTGACTGAGTGGAGGAGCACAAGGATAAGTGCGAGAGAAAATGGCAACGACAATCGATGACATTGGTTTGGTGGGGATCAACGTGAGGATTTGGAGATACGTGGCCGTGCTGTATCCCACTCCGGCCACCAATTGGCGCAAGTTTGCCTTTGTCCTGCCCGTGTGCGCCATGAATCTGATGCAGTTCTTCTATCTGCTTCGCATGTGGGGCGACCTGCCCGCTTTCATACTCAATCTGTTCTTTTTTGCTGCCATTTTCAATGCCCTGATGCGGACGTGGCTGGTCATAATCAAACGTCACGAGTTTGAGGTATTTCTGGAGGAGCTGCACAGACTCTATCGGTGGATACACGATTCCGGCGACGAGTACAGTCGAGCCGTCCTGCTGCAGGCGGAGCGGGAAGCCCATCGCCTGGCGGTCTTCAATTTGAGTGCCTCCTTCCTGGACATTGTTGGGGCCCTGGTCTTCACGCTCTTCAAAGAGGAGCGAGGTGAGTGGAGCTGGTCAGGGAAAACCTCACCTCATATGGACTCTCCTTCCACTCCCATTCAGCTCATCCCTTTGGCGTGGCTCTTCCGCTGCTGGACATGACCCGCACGCCAGTCTATGAACTCGCCTACTTGCTGCAGATACCAGCGCCCCTGCTGCTGTCCGCCCTGTACATGCCCTTTGTCAGTGTCTTTGCCGGCTTTGCCCTCTTCGGCAGGGCCATGCTGCGCATTGTGGTGCACAAATTGTCGCTGATTGGCGGCCAGGGGCAGGACGCTGGGGCCAGCTATCAAATGCTGACCGCCTGCATTCGCTTTCACATGGCAGTGATGAGGTGAGCCTGAGCCCTGGCTGCACCTGATTGGTCGGGTTTGAGCATCGCATTGCCACTCTCTCTCTCTCCCTCTCTGTCGCATTTTCATTTTCAGTTATGTGAAAAACTTCAATGACTTGGTAAGCCTGATTGTGGCCATCGAAGCAATCATCTTTGGCTCCATCATCTGCTCTCTACTCTTCTGCCTGAATATAGTAAGAAAGTGAAACAGGCTTCGAGCTTTGTCGTAACATTCTGCCGTGTCCTTTCAGATAACTTCACCCACGCAAATAATCTCGATCGTCATGTACATCCTCACCATGGTCTATGTGCTGTATACCTACTACAACAGGGCCAACGACTTGGTCATTGCGGTATGGCACTCCAGCTCTGTTTTGCTGTGGTCTGCTCTGACTAATTTCTGGAATGCTTGTAGAACACTCTGGTGGCGGAGGCCGTCTATAATGTGCCCTGGTATGAGGGTAGCATTCGTTTTCGCAAAACTCTCTGGATCTTCTTGATGCAAGCGCAATGTCCATTGGAGGTGGGTGGCATGCACGGCATGAATGCGTTGCAATTCGTTTCATTTGGGACTGGCTCTATGTTTCTAATCCGCCGGGCTGTACGCTCCATTTCATCTTTCAGATAAGAGTTGGCAACGTTTACCCCATGACTTTGGCCATGTTTCAGAGTCTGTTGAATGCGTCCTACTCCTACTTCACTATGCTGCGTGGCGTCACCAATAAATGAGCTGAAAGACCAGAGAGTTTTGCATACCACTGGATCCCTTTAGAAACCCCTACCAACCCTCCTATGCGTCCCTTTTGCACAGTGCCAGCAATCTGAGTAATGCAAAAAGTTGTTTCTATAGTTGTTGCTGGCGGTGCGATGCTGTCGGTCCCCAGCTTTTTGCCATTTGCATATGCTTGTCGTTTGAAAGGATTTAATCGGACTGTTTGCAATCGTAGTGTGCCGGCATGGAATCACAACCCTGGCTCCTGGCTCCTGGCTCCTGACTACTGGCTAGCGGCTACCGGCTACTGGCTTCTGTGTCCTCGTGGCATGTAAAGCAGGAAAATGCTTTGAATTGGCTTCGCAGATTGTTACACAAAATATATTGTAGATTAAAGCAAAATGTTATCGTTGAAGTAAAGTCAAACGAATGTGGAGAGTTTCGGTTTTGTTTTTGCAGCTTAAACGAATGCCGGAGCTCAGTTTTGTGCTACAAATATGGAATTAAATTGTACATAAATAAGAGCCGGCTTGATTGGCAAACATCAGAGTGGAACTGACTCTAATAACGGGCTTTGTGCTGGCTAAATTACTCGGAAGTCTGGCGTTGCTGAAATTGAATTTGTTTATGAATTTTTAATCCCATGCCAAATACCGAAAAGGGCTATATTTTTGCCCTTGTATCGTAACTCTATTTATGTATATTTTGCATTGATTTCGTTCAATCCAATGGCAATTATAAACACACATTGTAGCAGCATTGCGAATGGCATTTGCATAATTACTTTACAATTATTTCGGGCATCAAATACCTGCTTTTCCCTTGCTGCTCTTTCGTTTTATTTGCGTGCATAAAAACCTTTGAATACTTTGAGGCTGGCCAATCGAATTTTTGCATTTGCATATTGTGCTTCTTGCGCATTTAATTAAAATGCCCAAAAACCTAGTCTGGTCGTTGTCTGCTGCAATTTAATTAACATTAGTCATGTCCTTTATTATGCAAATAAACGGCTTCTGGCTGAACAGCAGTGTACATCAGCAGCATGGCCAGGAGCAGCAGTAGGAGCAGCAGCAGTAGCAGTCGGATCGTTTAATGCCAGCCGAACAGCAATAACAACTTAATTTAAAATTCATTATAACTGACACCAACTAGTTAAACAATGGCCAGGGGCATGCAGCCAGCCGGCTGTTCCAACAAAGGAAAACAACTAAAACAGTGGGGGCAAAACAGGAGGAAAACAACAGCGAAGGGCGCGCTTGGAAAATTGAAATGAGCGGCGGAATACGCAAATAAACTTCAAAAGTCCCGAGGAAAGCTGAAGGACCCCCGCCCGGACTGCACGCTGTGCCGCTGCTCGGTGTCCTGGCGAGCGCATAAATAACAGCAGAGCAGGACCCGCACTAAGGACAACAGTTCCTCCTATCGTTCGGCTCGAGTGGCGTATACTTAATTTTATTATGAGGTGTCAAGTGGGGACCAGTTGACTTGCCACCGCCAAGCGAACGCCTTTTCTGCTGTGTTCTGCTGTGTGTAGCTCGGTCTGCTGTTATTTATGTTGCCTGCTGCCGCTGGCCCGCCATTTGGTGGCAGGTGAACTTAACGCCCATGCGATACGCCTATCCAAACGCCAGCAATGTCCTGGCAGAAATGTGAACTTCCTTTAGGCTTTCGCTTTTTTGCCCAGCGTACTCGTAGTTTGGATCCTTTGATTTTTATGCAGCGAATATGCAAATGCCCCGAAACGGAAATGTAAATGTGGCAGACAGTAGCGTATCCTGTGTGTCTCCTCGATTGTTGTGCTGCATAAAATTAACAAGTTCTGTCCTGGCTTTTGCTTTTGTTTTGGCACACAAAAAATGGTTTCATTAGAGGACCAACAGCAGCCTCTGCCTCTGCCCCTGCCACAGGCACACTCCCCTCAGAGAGGTGACGTTGTTTTATAATTGAATTCATATGCATCAATGGAGGCAGCTCCGTAAAAACACAGCACGCAGACACCCAGGGCCGGAAGGGAGTGACGCGCAGCATGGCAAAGAGGACAGCAGAACGCGGCGAGGGACACACACAACTTTTGGTGGCATTTTCAATTTTAAATGGATTTTCAATTGCGGTCGGAGCCGTTTGCATAAATTGCTATAATGAGTTTATTTCGAAGCCCTCCACACAGCCAAGTGGCTTCGTTGGCGTCTCTCCATGAACATGTCCATGTACTGTGTACCGTGTCCTGTGTCCTGGCCATGGATGGCTGTGGAGTATCCTCATTTGCAATTGTCAACTGGCTGTCAGAAGTGACAGTTGTATTGACAGTTTGCTTTTGCTGTTAATTTTCATTTTAATTGTGGCATTTGCTGTGGCGCTGAACTTTGTTGGCTGTTTGCGGTTGCCAGAGTGGAATTTCATTTGAATTTGCATTTGATGCCGGTTCGAATTCGGGGTTTGGGTTACGGTTAAGTTGAGGCTTAACACACACTTAGCTCGGGGCTTAAAATCAACTTTAAGTGCCGGAAGTTCCACTCCATCAATGCGGAGTGCGGCTGTGTGTGTGTGTGTCTATCTAATATGTTTGGAGTTTCAGCCCGTTTGAAATGGCATTGAATATTCCATCCATTGTCTGTTGGGTCATTTGCAAAATCTCTCATAAGCAAAGCATTCATTTTCCAATTATTTATTGATGACTCTGTGTGGGAGTTCCTCGCTCTCTCTCTCTGTCGCTCTTTCTGTCCTGCCCCACTGCACTGCAGACTCCACCAGTCACCTGCAATATATCGCCAGGCCTTGGCCCCCCTGCGGAACCCTTCGTCCCCAGCTGCATGGCGTCTGCCTTCTGCAGGATGTTTGTCTGGCTCTGGCTCTGGCTCTAGCAGTGGCCTGGCCTGGGTGTTGTTGTCTGGGCTCTCTGCCTGCAAAATATTTGCATTTTCACTTTTGATTTATTAGTGCCATTGCCATGTGTAAATTGCCAAAGCAAAGGTGCAAACAACAAGGCATCTTCCAGGCAGCACAGAGCAGGAGTCAGAGAAGGAGCAGCAGCAGCAGCAGGAACAGAAGCCAGCAACAGAGCAGTCAGCGCTGACAAGGACACATTATGTTTGGCCAAATGAATGGTAATTGCGGCATTGAAACAAGTAATTGAAGTGCAACTCAAATGGATAGCCAAGAGGCTGTCCCTGTTCCTGCTCCTGCTCCTGCTCCTCGCGCAGCTCCTTCTGATCTGTGACCACAGTTTCGATTAGTTTCTGAGGCTGGGAGCGGCACGTTGCAGGTCATTACAGTTTTGCTAATTACAAGACCAAATTAGGGAGAGGTTTTTGGCTGTGCCTCCCCCTACGTCTGCTATTCAGGGTATGGCCACTTATGCCATTGCCAATTACTTCCGGTTCCATGCAATTTCCGGCTGCCCAGGTTGAGAGTTGGCTGGAGCTCGAGCCAGAGCTGCAGCTGGAGTGGGAGTTGGAGCCGACTGTCGCCTAAGCAGCTTTTCTGGAAAATGTCAAAACAGCGGACAACTTTATATGCCAGAAAGAGGCCAGCAGCGGGCAAAGGCAACATAATGACAGCCACAAAAGGCATAAAAGAGCCAGCGAAAGAGCAAAAGCATAAGCAGATAATTACACAACCGAGAGGAGTCTCGTTCTCCAGCTCCCCGTCTTCCTCTGTTGCAGCCACAAAGTACAAAATTACAAAAATAAAAAACCACAAGCGGAAAATTAAGAGCAAAAGCCTGCTGCGGTCTCTCCACTAAGATGGCAGGAAGGCGAGACAGAGTGAAAATGCCATTTGTTGTGGGTATTAATTTGCCCCAAAACTTTAAGTTGAACTGCCAGCCAAGTGGAGTCGAGGCCATTGCCACCACCCACCCTGGGGGCAGGCCTAGAACTTGATCGAGATTTTGATTATCGCTGGAAATGCGAAATTCCTGTTAACCGAAAATTCCAAACACAACGAAGCAGCCCGAAGTGTGGGCTGAAGAGTGGAGACATTTTCCACATTTCTCACTGTCTGCCGGGGTCTGTCTGTAAGCGAATGGCAAACACCGAATTCAGTGCCCCCAGTGGCAACCCCATCAGCCCCATTCCATCCAGGCCGCCCTACTCCAGTGTCTGCCCCGCAGCCACATTTAAATATGCCGCCAAGTCTTACCTTCGCTTCGACGCTCACGAGGCCCTCCTGCTCCTGCTCCTCAGCCTCGTTATCCTCATCATCGCCTGGCGGTGGCTGGCACTGATTTTATGCTTTATAACTCCCGATATCCGAATGGCAAACAACGTTTAGCGCTTTAGCGTAGTGCCATGCCACCTGCCTAAAAATGGCAAGGCAGGGGTGCGACTGGCAGCAAGTGTTGCTTTGCCGCCTGCGGGTACCGCGCGGCGTATGCGCAATGTTTGCTTTGCATTTTTCTCGTCGTTTTTTTTTTGGTGTTGCGTTGGGTGGTTGTTTTTTCTTGGGCTTACCTTTTGGTGTGTGCGGAGTGGGGGGACAGCTCATGGCATATGCATGATATATCAAATATTTAAGCGATATTTCAGCTATTCCGACAATGAGTCAAATCCAACAGAATGTCTGTGGAGTTCGTCTGCTGCGGATGATGCTGCCTGCCTAGCTGCTGCTGCCTGCTGCCTGCGATAATAAAGTTTACAGATAAACGATTCAGCAATCAAATTATGCCCACCCTCCCAAGAGAGAGGGAGGGAGTTCTGGGTAGAGCTGGGCAAGGGAGATGCAAATAAAATTTGATTTATATTTTCTTTTGGAATTTACATGTTATTTATGATTTAGATTGGTTGCAAACGACAAACCAGTTGCAAGTGAATTTAAAGTTGCCCAGAGAGAGATAGACAAAGAGAGAGAGAGAGTTTGGCTAGCTCAGAGACCACATGATATTGTTATTCTTGTCGTAATTAAAAACCCATGAAAGCAACGACAACGACCAAACAACTGGCCACAATCGCATGAGCAGACCCAGACAGACAGCTCGATGGAGTGCGGAGTACATATGTGTGTGTGTGTGAGTGTGTGTGTGTCTGGTAAAATAAACATGAAGCGTATTGATGGCACGGGTCTGGCTCTCCCTCTCCAGAGTGCCAGCAAAAAGTTCCATATCAATTTTAAGCCAAAGTAATGAAAAAGTAACAGCAACAGCAACGGCAATGGCAACGGCAACAGCAAAGGGAAAAGCAAGACGAGCAGAAAAAGAATTAAAACGAAAGCTATAGACAAAGCATATTTGCACGCAGCGGGAAGGACTCGCCTCGACTCGGCGCCCCCAACCTGGCTCCCTGGGAAATGTTGTACAGGCACGCCGATGATGATGATATCGTTGGGGAACGCTAACGCTTTATGACAGCCCAATGGGCCACTAGAACGAAGAACGAAGCGTGGAAAACATTTCTTGGTTTTGGCCCGTAGATAGCTCCTGTCCTAAGGATGCTGTTTACATTCCCTGGCGAAGGACAAGCCCGGGACAAGGCGAACCATGTCTGAAGCAACGAAATTAAAAACCAATAAAAATGCGCTGCACACGAAATTAAAAATTATGTTTTTCCCCTCTCTCTCTCTCACTCGCTCTGACAATAACAGAACTGAAACGGAAACCAACATTCCGGTAAAGCAAAAAGTTGTAAAAAACACGAATAAAATTTCCGGGCGCTTTAAAAAATGGCCTCTCACATAAAACTTTTACAATTAAGCAAAACGATGCAAAGTTCTGGCCAGAGCAGAGAGCCTATGCACCCAGCACTTCGATAATTGAATATTTTAGCCAGACGAGTCGTTAGAAAGGGGAAAGTGGAAAGGGGGGAGGGGAATGAATGCCAGGGATTGGCCAGCAAAAAAAGTGTAGCTGATATTGGAGTGTCGATGGGGGAGCGTAGTAGTAGCAGTCCAAGGAATTAATTGCTGCACAACGTTTCGGCGTAGATCGTTGAAACTTTCACGGCGAGTCATTTATTTAATTTACTACCTTACTCCGCAATCGGTATACCCTTGGCCCACACTCCCACCCACCCCAAGGCCAACTGCATAGCTATGAATAATTTAAGCAAATCGCTGGCATGGTTGGAGGACTGTCCCCACAGTGCCAGTTGTAGCTCTCCTATAAAACAGTATCCGAGTATCTACTCGGCTCAGTTGTTTTCGGTTGGGTTCGGTTCCGTTTTGTTTTGTCTGCGTGTACGTGTCGCTTGGCCGGATTAGACGGCATTTGCATATTTTAAATATTTAGATGGTTCGTTGTGTGGAGCGGAGCTACTTAGGCCACCGAAGCACTGAATCGGAAGCGGAAGTCCCGACTTAATTAAAAGTCCCCTTGCCGACGCTTGAAGCTGCCCGAAACAATCGCTATTGATAGGAGTAAGAACATATGTTTTTGTTCCACATTAAAGCTGGCCCCCAAGAGTCTGCGGATAAACATGTTGCAGAGGCAAAGCCGGAGCTTGGCCAATAAACACATTACAAGCACCGCCGATCATAAATTCATAATGAAATATGAAGCCAAGCCAAGCCAAGCCAAGCCAAGCCACAGCCACAGCCACAGCCGAAAAGGATACAGATGCAAGGAAGATACAAGCTACAAGGATGAAGCAGCCAACCGGCGAGTAAAAGGGAAAAATATAACTATAATAAATACGCAACAGTGTAATACACAGAGCAAAGTCAGTCGCAGAGTCAGTGTCTGGTTTTTGGCCAGCAGCAGCAGGACGGAGCAGAAGAAGCCTGCGAACGTCTGTGGCATTAGTTTTATGATTATTTGTGGCAGTTATTGTGTGGACAGTGGCTACAACTGACCAAAACAACTGCCCCCGCACTACCCACTCCCCATATGTGCGCTTCAGTCCATAGCCAGTGCAGCTTTAATTAGATTTGCACATTAGACAAAGACCAACGCACCGACGCACCAGCGGCTAATGATTCTGGTGCGATATTGGTATGCCTTGCACGAACTTGCACAGTGGTTCAGCAGCGACAGCAGCGACTGGGCCTTAGGGGTCGCAGCCTCGGCAGCCATTTCCCCAGGGTCTTGGCCCACTGTAGCTCTTCTGCCAGCTGCCTCTTTAGGGCTGGTGCGGCCTGGTCCCGGCTAATGCACAGAATATGATGCGATAAATACCAGACGGTAGCAGTTGCCTTGAGAGCAGGCCACTGGCCCGGCCAGAGCTGCGTCTTGTCCCCCCATCAATAATGCTTAATTTAATTCGACACTCGCTGACTTTTGCTATCTCTTTAAGCCAAATGTGCTGCTGTGGGAGGGCCTGCGCCCGTGCCCGGCACATGATTATTATTAGTTATGATGATGTATCCCCTTTAATGGCGGGCAGTGTGAACGTGTGTGCGGGTTCGACCCTGGCGAATATTAATAATTGTTTCTTTTTTTTCCAGCCTGTTTTTCGAGGCCCCCTGTCCGTCGCGACGTCTGCGAAACACGCTAAAAATTAATTAAACGTCCCAGGCGAAGGGTGTAAATACATGTACATATGTGTATATATGTATTTTTTCTGCTCTGTTTTTGCTCGGCCATTTCGTGGTTATTTATGCGCTTTGTCCGACCAAGCCCCTGGCCTGGACACGGATGCGGACACGGGTTCGGATCCGTATCCGGGCCTACACTTGATTCATTGTTTTTCCGTACGTGTGTGGGTACGTGGGTGGGCCAGCACGCACTCATATTGCCAATTTATATTTGTATTAATTAATGGGCCAGTAAACAATTGCTGAAGGCTGCGCCATTAGTCCCCCCTGCCCTGTGGAATCATCAATGAGGGGGGTGTGTTGGTTGCGGGAATACTGCTGCAATAATCAGCTAGCCATTGGCCACATAAATTAAATAGGCTGCTCTCATTTTATTCCGCTGGAGTTAATAACATTTTCGGTTATGAAATTCTGCAAAATTGACCTCAGTTTCAGTTATTTATGCTGCACATTTTTTTTTTCGCCTTGGCTTTTGGTCAGACATCATAAATTTTGCTGTCAATTTTCGTGTATTTTCAACCAATCGAAAACGGCGAAAATGACAATATTGTGGTGCAGTGGATTTAAATTTATTAAATAAATAGTTTTGTTGCTTGATTTCGGAAGCCTAAAAGTATGCCAAACAGTTTGAAAACCAGAAAATAGTCGTACGATATACTGCCCGGTAATCGGTGTCTACATATGTCCACAGCTTCCGGTGTTTTGTGTTAAATGCATTGCTTCCAAAGGGAGCTTTAATATCTGGGCTTTTGTTTGTCCACAGTGAAAGCAGAGGAAAGGAAAGCGCATTGAAAACGCATAAAACAATCCAATGGAAAAGCGCAGCCAGAAATGCCAGCAGCAGATTGTCGCAGGTCACAATAAAAGTCCGCCATGCTCGCCAGCAGGCCAGCGCCACTGCCCAGTCCTCCCCCACCACCCCCACCCACTGACTATGGCCACAAATAAGTACTCTGGCAGCTGCCCATTACAATTTGTTCGGTTCGGGGATGCTGCTGCTGCTGCTGCTCCTCCTCCTCTCGCGTGTCCTGTGCCATGTGCCCTGTGCCCTGTGTATGGTTTCGGACTCGCCACTTTTCGGTCATGATAAAAATGAGCGTCGGAAATGCGAATATAAATTCTGCCATATCTGATGTACAAATGTACGATTGTCTGTGTGTGGGTGTGTGTTGGATATGTGTGTGGCAGGATAAACATAATGGCTGCACTGCATTGGCATTGGCATTGGCATTGCTATTCCCATTCCCCTGGCCAGGATGCCAGCCAGACTACAGGAGCATACCAATCATCGGAAGTGTGCCGCAGGACTGGGGACAGGCACCGGGCACCGGGCACCGGGAACAGGGCACCGGCAACGGAAATGACATGCAATAAAGCACCACAAAGGCGCACACGCACTCGCACATCGAGTGAAAGCAGTGAAAGCTCTCCCCATTGTCTGCTGCCCGTCGCTGGATTATAACGAAAAATGGCATCTAACAACAAAAATCTATCTGGCAAATGCATTTGCCAGCCATCCCCCTCTACAGCCACAGCCAGCAGCCTGAGCCGGGCTGAAACTTTACGAAATTACAATTGCAAAAGTTGCGTGGCCCGGAGATGGCTGAGTCCTTGCCCTTGGCTGCTGCTGCTGCTGTCCAGCATCCAGATGGGAGTGCGAGTGGGTGTACGAGTGGGTCTGTGGCACCCTTGTTTTTCTGCTGCCACCACCGCCCATGGCCGCGTTGTGTGCCAAAGTCATTTGGCTTATCAATGCCAGACGCAGACAATTTCGTTCGCTTATCGCTTGGTCGCATCGCTCTGTCCCGATCCATGCAGGTGGCATGCGGCATTGGGCAGCTGCGGAGTGAGAGCATTATTAAGTGGCCATTAGCCGGACCTGGCGACACACCGGACACACACACATACATATAGTACACACATAGTGGGGAGCATTACCACAAATTACACAGCTGCCAATGATTCTGTTGACTCCCCGCAGAAGCGGCAGCAAACATGGCTCAACGCAACTAAACTCAGCGCGATGGGATGGATGGTCGAGCCGCGACTTTGTTGATTCTAACCAGCAAACCAGGAATCCAAAAACAGGCAAGCAGCGGCAGGAGGAGGAGGAGGAGTCTACACAGCATTCCTCTGCAGTTCGGCTGCCCCCCCCACCAGCACTCGTTGTGGCCAGCTTGGCTAATTACGCCCTGCAGCAAGCGTTGCATGCATGTGATTGCTCGTACCTCAATGGTCTGCGAGCAGGGTCTTGCAACGTTGTTGCAAGTCCCTATGCCATCCCTGAGCTGCCCCAGCTATCAGCTACCAGCTCTCAGATCGGAGTCTGCCATAATTTGCCATCAACTTATTAGCAGGCAGCAGCTCTGGCTCTGCCTGCCAGTTGCAAGAGTAGTTTCGATTTTAATTTTCGTGTTGCCTGCCCCTGGTGGTGCGGCATGCGGCATGCCGCATGCAAATGCCCGACATGCATAATTTGTATTCATTATCCGATGCATAATTACAGATGCAAGTAGCGGTTCGTCTCCGACTTCGTCTCCAACTGCCTAGCCAAGAACGCAGAACGCTCAGTGGACTGACCCTACGCAGTGGACAGATTCCATTGGTGGAGTTATAGGGAACAGAAGCAGTCTGCACATTCCTTCTTTGCACTCTTTTTATTCAAGCGAATGTAATACAATTTACTGGCTTAGGCTAGAATTAATTTAAAACATATCATTAGCCCAGCTGGCACACCCCTCTGGCATCCTGCTGATATATTTACGTAGTGCTTGCAATAAATACAATTAAATTATATGCATAAACGCATCTCTAGTATCTCTCTCTTAATTGCCGCGGCATAAATAGTTTTAAATATCCATAAAACATCTTCACTCCATCGCGTATAAAAATAGTTTTGCAAGTTGTTCTTTTTTGTAGCTTAACTAGGGATGTGTATTTGGAACAGTGTTGAGCCCACTTGGCTGGCTCTTATTGTATGGTTTCGTCCTCTGATAGAGTTGCATATGTGTGTGTGTGTGTGTGTGTGGCGCCTTAATGTCAAGTTGAACTTTACTTTGCTTTCTTGAGTTCTTTCCTCCATTCCATTCAATGCCATTCCATTCCATGCCATTCCATTCCTTTCCTTTCTGGTCTCAATGCGGACAATTGATGATCCCTCGCAGTTGCTGTGGCTACTTCGTTAGCGTCGAATAGGAGTGGAGTGCCCAGGGCGCCTCATTAATAACCCCCTTGCCACGCTGCGCCTGCGCTCGCTCCTCGGCCAATCAGCTCTAATTAAAATGCCCTCGGGTGCGGGTCGGCAGCATCACGAGATGATGCAGTTCTTGTCCTTGTCGTTGGCCAGCTCCGCGGGCTTCCTCTTCCGATCGTAGGCCAGCGCATCGTTGGGCACGTAGCTGACACGCACGCCGCCGTAGTGCCGCCGCTGCGGCAGCTGGTACATCATCGTGTAGTCCTCGGAGCTGGAGGAGCTCGAGCTGCACGTCGAGCACACGTCCGACTCCTCCGCGGACTCCTCGCGCTCCCGTTCCCTCGGCTGGCGCGGTGACTTGTGGGCCGTCTCGCTGTCCCCCTGCAGAGCGGAGGGCGGGCTCTGGTACGAGGAGGACAACGGCTGGGCGGGCGCATAGGTGTCTGCTCGACTGGTGGAGTGCGAGCGATGGCCGCTGCCACTACGATGGTGGTGTCCAGACGTGGAGGAGGAGGAGTTGGTGGACTTGCGGCGGCGTCGCCGCCTCGAGGCATGTCCTGGCCCATGGCGATCCTTATCCCTCTCTTTGTCTCTGTCTCTGTCCCTCTCTCTGTCCCGATCGCGCTCCTTGTCGCCGCCGCCGCTCGTGCCAGCTCCATTGCCGGAGTAGCTGCGGGAGCGGGGCAATGTGTCTGGGATGCCCTCGAAGCGGACGCCCTTCTTCTTGGCGGGTTCCCCACTCATCGGCGACGAGGAGGAAGCCCCACTCAGAATGGACACGGGATGGGTGGGCGCATGCGTGGCCGAGTGCGCGGAGAGGGGCGTGTTCAGCGACCGATCACCGGCAGAGTGTGTGGGCGAGCCCATAAGCTCGGGGGGCAGCGCCGTAGAGGCCACGCTCAGGTTGGGCGTGGGCAGCTCGGGCACCTCTCCGCCTGCGCCCCTCTCGCAGGGCGGCAGCGGAGGGTGCAGGATGTCCGCGTACTCGTGCTGGAACTGCTGCGCGGAGGAATGAAGCGTCGGCTGCTGCCCAAAGTGGGCCGCCATCTGGTGCTGCAGCAGGGGACCCTTCCCCGCCAGCTCGGGCATGCTGGAGGTGTGCGGATTCTCCATCAGCTGCCGCTGCAGCTGGTAGCTGTGGGTGGCACCCAGCGGCGGCTTGGCGGGCCAGGCCGCGTCCAGATTCGAGGACATCTCGTTGAAGTTGTAGACGCCGTCGCGCTGCAGCTCCATGGGCTTGGGCATCAGGTGCGGCTGGAAGTCCCCGGGGGAGTTCAGGGGCGACATGTTCTGCGAGGTGCTGGAGGCGCGACCGCCGGAGAAGTCGGTAAAGTCGCCGCCGCCCACATGAGCCGCCACCCTGCAGTGCTCCAGATCCTTGACCACGCCCGCATCCGAGTCGGAGGTGGCGTAGCTCTGGCTCTGGCTCTGCTTGGCCTGCTCCAGCAGGGACAGCTCCCCGCCCAGGCCGAGCAAACTGCCGCCGCCGCCGCCCCCAGGCACTGGACCGACTGCCGCCTCCATCTGCTGGCTCTGGAGCTGGTACATGGCCTGGTTGAAGCTCGCCTGGTGCTGCTGCTGTTGCTGCGGCGACATGGGCGGCGAGCTGGAGGCGTGGCTGCTGGTGATGCGCGTCTGGGGGCGCACGCGCTGCGTGGGCGGTGTGGGGGTGGTGTACATGCCGGTGCCGGAGCTGTCGGAGGGCGTGGGAGGTTCCCCCTTGCTGCAGGCAATGGAGCAGTAGATGGCTCCACGGCGGGGCAGGAAGGCGCGTCCGAGCAGCGAGCAGCGGCACGTGTTGCACGAGAAGCACTCGTCGGTGGCATGCCAGTGCTGGCCGTCGTGGCTCATCTGGCCCTGATCCACGCCGATGGCCTCCCCGCAGTAGTCGCAGTACTCCGCGAACATCGCATCGAAGCAGTGGAGGCAGTAGGGCTTCCCCTCCCGCATGATGTACCGCTGGCCGCCCAGCTGCTTGTCGCACTCGTGGCAGGCGAAGTGATTCATGTGCCAGGCCCGTCCCTCGGCCTCCGTGCACTCGTCGGCCAGTATGATCTACGATAAACAAAGGATAATCCAGTCTCTCTCTCTCTCAGGGAGAGTAAAAGGTGTCGTGGACTTACCTCATCGCAGGCCGAGCAGCGCGGCTTGAGGGTCTCCGCGTGGTGGCGGCCGCAGTACATGCGTCCGTCGCGATGGAAGTAGATGAGATCCACCAGCAGTTCGCGGCAGATGCAGCACGTGAAGCAGGCCGGATGCCAGCTGGCATTGGGGCCCAGGCGCGTCGCGAACACAGCAATGTCGCCCGTGGAGATTAGTTCGTCGCACTGCAAGTTTTTCGGTGGAGACGGGGGATTGGGGGTTGAGAACTGGGGTGCACTGGGTTGCATGTGGGGCGGCAGGGTATACTTACGCCGTCGCATGGCCGGGCACTCATCAGCTGTCGGACGTTGCCGCGTCCGAGGGCATCGCGCTTGCGCTGCGTGGAGAAGAGCCGCAGCTCCTTGCGCTCCTCATCCGTCAGTGAGTGACAGTAACGAACCTGCAATGACAGAAAGTAACTGAAAACCGTTCGGGCAAACCTCTCTCTGCCTTCCCCCCTCCTTTTTCCTTTTTCCTTTTGACTGTGCTTTGGACAGGGAAATCATATGTTCAAGTAGAGTCTCAAACATGTTGAGGAAGGAGGTGAGTCCCAGCACAATCAGCTCCGAAGGCAGCTTCAAGTGATCTTTCCAAGAAGCGCATACATAGAACAGGCGGAGATTGTTTGTCTCGGCTGAAGGCTGCAGGCTGCAGGCCAGCTAGCTAGCCTCCATCCAGCAGTCAGTGGGGTGGCCAGACATACCCAGACATACCCAGACCCCGAATCCACAATCCACACAACCCACAAAGCCCAACAGCAAACCGCAAAAGGCAAAACGGTAGCCGGTAGCCAAGGCTGCCCATCAACGCTTCACCTCCAACTCCATCTCCGTCTCCATCTCTATCGGAATCTGCTGCCCCATCTGCTGCGCTGCCAAAAGGAGCCACTGTGGTCAGCATCTCCCATACCGTTTCGTCTCGTTTCGTTTCGTCCCGTCTCGTTTGTGTGTTGTATGCAAATTTTTTTCGGCTGCTATCCACTTATTTTTTCGGGCACACAGTTTGGCCTTCAATGAGTGTTCTAGCCATCGTTAGCAGTGTTGGCCATGGCCGTGCCAGTGGCCAAGTGGTTGGCTGCCTCCAGCCCACGTAACTGATATCTGGGAATCCGCTCAGGCTTTTTTGTTTGGATAGTTTTTTGTGGTTTCTGCGTCTGCTCTAAATACCGACCGCAAACTCTGCACTGGCTGCACTTGTTTTTCCCCCCGATTAATTAAAGGTTACACAGCGCCAAGGGGGCGGGAGAGTGGGCTGTGTTGTGTGTGTGTGGGAAAAATCACCGGACAATTTGACTTTGAAATGTCATAGCCCGTAATTCGAGTCGGTTTCAATCACGATATAGCGGCAGGTTGCCGGCTGCCGGCCCCTCCATGCGAGCATTTCGATAAATGCCACGAAATTGACAGGTTCAGCGAGTCCCTGGAGCGTGGGGCAGGCACAGTCCTCGCTCTTTTGTGTGTGTTTGTGTACTCACCTCGTTATCATGCGGCGGAAGTTGATGCAGCAATTGTCGCACACGATACTGCTCCCCCGGACTGTTAACGTATGGCACTTTGTCGTCGGGTATTTGCGAGAAATACAAGCGGACCTGCGGGAGCAACAAAAAATACAGGCACATTGAAATACATTGAGGAATGTTTAAATACAGTTAGGAGAGTGAAGGGAAGGGAAGGGTAGGCAAGAGAGTGCTGCTGGTGAGAGGAGTTGCTGCAAAAGGGTTAAGAGCCGAGTCGAGCCAGAGCCCGGCCAGAGCCTAGCCTGAGATCGCACAGCACAGCGGGTAAAGTAAAGATTTTTGATTTTATTACGTTGATTTCCCTCTCTCTCGCTGTCGGGTTTCATTCTGGTTGCCTCTTTCGTTTTTCCCCCATTTGAGCCAGGTTGAAAGGTGCACAACGTGCTAAGCCAACTTTATTGGCCACGCTTGCAGCAGGCTGCAGAACGTTCTCCGTTCGCCCAGTCGCTGGCTGGGGGTTTAGTAGGGTAGAGGGAGCGTTGCGATGCGATGCCAACTCTCGCAGCGAGTGACTGACACATGGCTTATGCCGCATCAACGTAAATTGCTGCCACATGGCTGTAAATAAATTTTCAATTCTGTTTGTAAAGTCACAGAAAAAAGCTAGCGAACCGAACCGAACCGACCCAAGCCGCACCGAACCGAACGAAGAAAAAAGAAATGCAATGCTAGACATTTGATAGGCCCAACGGGATGCGCTGGGACAGCTTTAACGGAAGCCAAAGAGTTCAGCGGAAAATGGCGACAAAAAAAAGAGATTTGGAAAATTTGGCTGGAGGAGGAGGAGGAGGAGGGAATGCAAATGGTGGCGACCAAACTGGGGGCCTCTGCTGGCGAAGATTGTGAAAGATTTATTTGGCATTGTCGCATATTTCACGCGAATAATTTACGAGTTCGTTTCGCTTTTTTCGGCCGCCTGGCAAATAATTGAAAAAGGCACGGCACGATGGCCAGAAAGAGTTCAGTGCTGCCGCAATTGAATTGGCCATTAAAGTCAAATTCGCATTGAAGAATGGCCATGGCCTCAGAGGCCCAGGCCCAGGCCCAGTCCCTGTCCCGGCTTTCATTAGCACAATCTAATTCGATAGTTGGACGGATAGACGGATACAGTGGACCTTCGCCTAATTGACACAGTCCAATAAAGCCGGTCCCAGTCAGTGCCAGTGCTATCAGCCAGCTTTGGTCTCTGCTTTGGTCTCTGAGTCTGGCAAGGCGATCCCCAGCCATGGCTATGGCCCGCTGATTTATGGCCTCGTCGCGTGTATTTATTTACAGCTCGCTCCGAGTGACAAAATAACGCACAATAACTCAAGTATTTCGCTTATCGCCAGCCCACAAATCTCGCCTGGCCCGCGACGCGACAGTCCTAGTCGGGATCGCCCTTGGCGCTGCACGCCGCACATTCTGGCGATGGGAGCGTGAGTGCATCCATCGGATAGAAAAGGGTTTTAGGACCAACTTTAACATCGATTTTGGAATAGTTTACTGCGGGACTTAAAGTGGAGGCCTGAAATTGGGAGTTTTAGGGTTTCAAAAGGCGTCTCACCTGATCGGGTCGCAGTCCAGGGGGCACCCAGGTGTACTCCTCCAGTGCACATCCGCTGTCATCGTCCGAATGCGACTGCCGCTGCATATCCATGTGGGGTCCTGCCAGGAAGGGAGCGTGTGCCGAGGCGGACGTTCCCGCGGCGGGATGATGCAGCAGCGACGGCGGCGACGGTGTGGACAGCGCCGGCGACAGCTGATGATGGTGTGGAGGGAGCTGGGCATTCGAGTATTTGGCAGTGGAGGAGCAGCCCGAAGCAGCGGGCGAATACTGCGGTGCGCTTGATCCTCCCGGTCCGAGACCGTGTCCAAGTCCGGTTCCAGCTCCCAGTGGCGGCAAATGCTGCTGATGATGGGGCGGCAAGTACTGCTGATGGCGCTGCAAGGGCAGTGGGGAGGTGGGCAGCATGCCGGCATTCTGGGCGGCATACAGAGCACTGGCCGAGGAGCTGCTGGGCAGACCCAAGGCGGAGCCACAGCCAGCGAGGGCCGGCGGCGGCGGCAGTCCCTGGTGGCAGCCGCTGGGCGAGAAGTGGCGCGGCAGGGTGGGAATCTTCTGCAGATAGGAGATCTGCGTTAGCGGCGTCCGGCTGATGGGCCTGCAAGAGGTGCAAAAAGGTTTACAATTTTAGAGTCGAGCCTTGACTAATTTCAAATTTAATAACAACAACAAAAAATTCCAATTAAAGTGTTTCCTTTATGACTCTGAGGCCTGGACATGGCGGGTTAGAGGTTGGCTGGTTAATCTCTAGCCGCAGCGTCGGTTCGGATCAAATTGTTAATGTAATATAAAAACCGCATGGCAATCATTTTGGCATTGTACGAGTGCTCGTATTCCCTTTGTAAGTTGTCGGATTTATGCGGTTTTTCACTTCCTATTTCTGCTCGCCGCCGCCGCCTCCGCCCGCTCACAGCAAGCTGTCAATTTTAGTTTGTTTTTCATGCGTTTTTTATATGTACATATATGCTGCCAGAGAGTGAGGAGAGTGGAGAGGGAATTGTTTTTGCAAACGTCAAAATGAAAAATATACGCTTCATGGCACTTACACAAACAAATCGACAGCCAAGCTTCGTGTTGCTGACGTTGTTGCTGTGTGTTGTCTGGCGCTGTCTCCCGGCGCCCCCCAAAGTCCAAGCCCCCAAACCAAAACCAAACCAAACCAAGCCCAAGCCCGCAGGGCTGTCGCCGTTGTCATTCATGTTAAAGCCTGACATTGTTATCGCATCAGTTCTGGATGAATGCATGCCCTGTAATCCATTTGCAGCGGCTTCAGCGGCTGGAGCTTTCGGCTGCTGAGCTTTTGCTGAGCGCTTGCCAGCGATCGCTCTCTAAGCTAAGCTTTAGCTGTAACTCTGTGACTGATTTGTGTGTGAAAGAAATTCTCTCTCGCTCTTTCTGCTTAGAACTGAAAGCTGCATTTTTCCCTCAGTGTCGCACTCTTGTAGAGCATTCCGCATTGCCCGCTCTTTTACAACGGAGGGGAAATGAACACGCACCATTTCATGCCAGTTTGCTTTATCAAAGGATAACTGTGCATTGTCTGTGCAGGCACATTCACGTCGAACCTTGAGTGGGAAAGGCAGAGAGAGCAGTGGGATGTACATAGTGGGGAGTGGATGAGGGCGTCGACTGTACCAAACGGAATATGTGGAGTTCATGCGGGCGTTTTATCAAAACAATGCTGTCCGCCCTTTTGTTGTTTTTAACCAGTGAATTCTTTCATTCTCTCTCCCGGATTCAACATTCAACATTCAGCATTTTCCAATTCCATTTCTAGTCGAGCAGCCATCGAGGGAGTGGGGTAGTGTGGGTGGTGGCTGGATCTGTATCCACTGATGTGTCAATATCTGGGCGAAGCGAGTGCGAATGCCAAGCGGTTGCTGCGGTTTGCCAGCAAATTAATTGCGCAGATTTTGCACTCTCTCAATGGATGCCAAAAGCCAAACAAAAAGCGTTTGACATTTGAATTTTTAAGTAGAAAATGCTGTAGTACACTGTCCATAAAAAGAATTCTTTGGGCGTGCGTGGCGTGGCGTGGGACTGAGTCTGTGGATTGTAATTGGGTTTTTGTGAGGGAGGGGGGGAAATGTGAATCAAAAGTCACTGGACATGCACGTGCAGCGTCCCAGCTGGATACGGCCGGTACCCAAAGTGTTGGCCCGCTGTCAAATCAGCTGCATTCAAACTCAAATTACCAGGCCAAACAAATGGCCCCAACTGGGCAGCGACCGGCACACCACAGTCCAAACCAAAGCTGCTGCAATCTCAAACTGTTCCACAAATGAAAAGCAAACCGAAACTGTGCCTAAACACAAAATTTGTTGACGGCCCGCGGCACCCAGAAACTTACTGATAGAGAGAGAGAGAGAGAGAGAGGGAGCCTGCGGGTCCGTGTTTAAATTTATAGTACGACTTTTGGCCAGCCCCATCGAAACATGGAAACATCCAAGACCCACATCCAGCCATCCAGCCATCCACTCGGACGACCGACCTGCATTGCATTTCTTTTCCTTTTGTCCCACAGTTGTTTTTTTTTTTTTTTGCGCTACAAATTTATTGTTGACTGCAACGAATTGCGTAAAATTGCCAAAGCAATTGTGGCAAGTTTCAATTTGGTTGCAATGCAGCGGGGCTGGAACTGGCACTGGGACTGGGTCTGGTCTATGAAGTCATTAAGGCCTGGAGAACAAAATGGAAAGTGCAGAAGCACATGTGCCGCGTATGTGTGTCGTGTGTGAGTGTGCGTGCCACAAATGTTGCACAACATTGTTGTCGTGGCAGCATAAAAGCGCGCGCTCCGATCGGCAGCTGCTGCCTGGCACTTCTCGCATTTGCATTGATCGAAAACTGGACTCTGGGGACAGTAGGAACCCCTCCGTTCTGTGTTATTCGTTCTCCATTCGCACCAATTACTTTGGCAGTCGTTGACCCAGAACTGGTTTTTATTTTTTGCCCTGACGAGGCCCGTTCTAGGGGCCCTTTGGAAAACTAGTTCAAAGCCAGGCACTCGGCATTCGGCACATCGAATGAGAGGGCCATTGATAACCGCAAACTGGAGGTGGGAATCGAGGCTGCAGCAGCAGCAGCCGCAGCTGCTGTCTGGCTGTCTGTCTGTCTGTCTGGGGTGTCTGGCCAGAGCCAGTGCCAGTGCCCAGTGCCTATATTTAGCAAGATCAGATCGTAGCTTTATCCGGCATCCATCCCAATGAATGATCATTATGCGGCGGACGCGTTGACAAATTGCCAAAAGCTCTCGAGCGATGAGCGACGGCTCAATGCCTGGCCAAAGACGGCTAAACGATGGACAGACAATGGCTTAAAAGGTTAGCCTCAAATCACTTTGGCACTTTGTGTGCGGTTTTCTTACAAGTCATTTGTGTGATTTGGGTTAATGTCGGATGAGCAGAAGCAGCAGCAGCAGTCGAAATCTCTGTGTGTGTGTTAACATTGAGGGAAACATTTCTACAGCGAAAGTTACACCGTGCAACATAAAACCAGGTTCGTGTATGGCTTCTGTTGTTCCCTCACGGCATGCGGGGCAGGTGTACTTGCACTCCCGTCCAGACTGGTTTACCGTCTAAGTTTTACGACATCTCTCAGCTGGACAACAATTATGTGGCAGGAGTGCCATGCCCATGCCCCACTTCCGCTCCTATGTCCTTTTATTGTTTTACTGTCCCTGGCAGAGCCACAAATACAGGAAGAGCCCCAGCAGAAACAACAAAAGTTTATTAAAAAGCTGCGCCAGGGTCGTCGTGTTCGCTGCGATTGTCATAAACGATTTTTGAATTGTCCATAAAACTGGCTGGCAGCGAAAGGACACGACGCGCAGAGGAAAAGCTCGTAAAGTTTCTATGAGAGAGAATGTCCATATTCCCCGTGGCCCGCTCCATTCCACCCCCCCCTCCTAGAGTGACTGCCGCATGGACCACGACACGTTCTGCCGCGTCTGCCTTGTCAACATGACAATGACATTTGGCGTGTTGACATTTTTATTGACTTTGGCAGGCGGCAGGCGGTGGGGGCCGCAATTTTTCTGTTCGCACTCAACCTGAAAGTTGATTAAGAATGTGAGTCTGCTGGCCCACGCGACTGTATGCCACTACAGCTCGGCCGCTGCCCCGCTGCCGCTCTGCCGGACAGGGTGGTCTCTGGGTGCGTTTATTACGCATACGCCAAGTGGCACTAATTGCTGTATGAGGCAACTGTACTTTCCGACTGCCCGCTAATTTGCTGTTTCAATTTGCCAGCTTAGAAAGTTGCATCATTGGGCGGCAGAGCGAATTCTATGCGGCTTATCTTTGGGTAACAACTAAACCAATTAAAGGTTGGGCGGCAAATATGTTGCTGCCACAACGCTGCCGCAGCCCCTGCTTTAATTCATTTCTGCTGCTTTGTTCCTCTGGGCTCTGTGCTCTGCTCTGCTCTGGTAACGGGCAGGAAAATTGTTTTCCGAGCGTGCAAATTTTCACAGCTGCAAACAGCAGCAACAACTATGCCAGCAATTTGTGTGCTAAGCGGCAACATTGAAGCGAAGGCCTCATCTCCCCATACCCATGCAACACTCTTCGGAGGCAGCTCAGAACAGGCAAAGACACCGCGAATGCAGACACAGACACTCGCTTCCCTGGAAACGTGCAACAGCAGCAACAACAACAACCAAAACAGTGATCAGGTTTGTTGAAGAAGCTGCAACAACAGCAGCAGCAGCCACTCAATGTTATGGCTAGGTGAATGCCTTGCAACAGCTTTTCTACTTGTTGTTGCATCATCAATGCAAATTTTGCTGCAGGGAGTGGGGGAGAGCGGGTCGCCGCAGAAGGTGTGTTTGGCCAAAGTTCCAATTTGTTTTCATGGTAATTGATTCAGGGCATTAATTTTTATTCGAAGCGGACACCAATTAATTCCAAACTTTGTTTGCCAATACATCAAAGCAGAACACAAATGGCCAGCAGACGCATTATGTGCTGCTCTAGGTCGCCCACCAGGCCCCCGTTCCGTTCCGACCCGTGCCTGGCCCACAGAGCCTACACTACACTACCCACGACACCCGTTCCTTTGGACCAACTCCAACTCCATCGGCATCTCCATCTCAAGCAGCGCATGGCTGTGTGTGTTCCTCAAGCGGAATAGGTGGCGAAGGGGTACGAGAAGGAGGAGTAGTAGGCCTACGGCATCCATTTGGAGACGTTGCCTGGCTGTTGGCTGTTGGCTGTTAGCTGTTAGCTGCTGCTGCTTCTGCGGTCGTTGTCTTTGGTCTATGAACTTGTTTTCTCCACTCTGCCTCTTGTGCCTCTTGTGGCCCCCCATACCCCCACCGTTTGCTGCCTCAACGGCCTCTACCTGTGGCCCCTTTCCGCACTTATTTTTTAATTGAAGCCGTGTCTTTGGATCTCTCTGTTCTTTTTTCTTCCACCAGCCATGCTTTTTGTTCCTTGTCGTCTTTGGGTTTTCTTTTTTTTCCCTACTATTTTTTGTTGCTTCTTTGATGCTTCGATTTTTATACATTAATGCTGGCTTTATTGCCAGAGTGATTATGCTCAATTTTGTTTTTGACCATAATTACATTTCGTTCTCCCTCCTTTGTGTCCAGAGACCCCGCGCCCGGACACGGCAACCGTTAGGTCGGGTGTATTCGATTGGAACTGCTTTGGGTCTTTGCTTTGGTTTTTATGATGATTCGGTAAACAAATTGGCATTGATTGATTTTCATTTGGCCGTGGATCCGCACCAATGCAAACAGATAGAGAGTGAGGCAAATCACGCTTCGAGTGTTGGCAGCAGACCTCGCTGAGTCGCTGCCGTGTGTATCCAGCGGATGATACATTTGCCTCGAAGGTCAGCCTTAAGCTGTAGAATTTTGAGCAGTGAGATTTCCACTTGACGGCTCTTCGAAGCAGTGTTCAGGGCATAAATCATCCAGCTTATCCCAGGGCCAGCAAAACTGCATTCAAGACTAGAAAACTATAATTAATAATGACACATTTGGATGCTAAAACATGTCGGCATCGACCAGTCCAGTCCAGCAGTCCAGTCCAGTCCAGTCCAGTCCACTGCAATCCAGCCAAATCCGATTTGATTTATGTGGCTTGCATCTCAACAAAACTGTTCACAAATTAACCGTAATAAAGCAGAACTCTTGTGGTTGTTGCTGCTCCCGCTTCTCCAGCTGCTGCTGCATGTTGGCTTATTTTGATTTATGGCCAACTGAAATTGGAATCTAATTTCTTGGCCATTAACAAAACCAGCAGCAATGAAATTGTGTTCGTCTGCCTACGCAGTGAGCTCTGTTGTGGATCTTGTCGCTTGGCTCTGGAAGAGTGCACAGGGAGGGTATGACGGTGTTGGCCAGAAGCTTGCATTTTTAGAGCATTTAAAGTCTGAATGGGCTGCCTAGCGCATATCGATTTATCGCAGTCTAATAAATAGGCTTCGGCCTGGCTTATTCCATCATTTAATTGCCATAACTCTCAGTTTCGTAATAAAATTCTAGCATTACCTGCCAGATATCTAAAGACCATCCATGGACAGTCAATAGACAGAAATGGCATTGCCTTATAACATCGAAAAAGAACTGCTTTAAATCTCTTTATAAAACTCTTAAAAACGGGCACACAACATTGCAGATTTGCTTCTCGAATGATAACCGAATAGCACACCGTAAATAACGAATAAATGCCGCCAAGTAATCTTGCCACATCTGACAATCATATCGAATGGCTCCTCTCACGGTAATAGCTGCACTGCCAACAGCTTCAGGGTATTCGGGACTTCGGGCCGCATTGGGCAGCCGTTTGTTGCTTTTGATTTGGCCAATGTTTGACAAAAAGCTGAAACGGTAAAGTGCACTCTTGCACTAACTGTTCTCTGCGGCTCGTTGACAACTGGCAGCATGGCGACATGGCAGCATGGCGAAAATAATTAGCTGCTAATTGCATTTTATGAGATGCCCTGACAGTTAAATGATGCGGCACGTTGCACGTTGCAGGTTGCAGGCTGTAGGTCTCGCCATTGTGCGGAGAGGAGAATGGCCGGCTGCAGGGGGGCAAATGATACTGCTGATTTGTCATTTAGTCGCCGGATGGCGATGAGCGAGCCGATTAGATGGTGCCGTGGCCCATTCTACGCTCTGGCTGGGAAAAACCGCCGTCTAATCCCCGTTCAAACAATGATAATGCGTGGAGCGTCAACTGCTCGCCGCCTCCGAGGCCGGGCCGCTTATCACTCTCGGTGGATCGCACTCAGCCGCCTGCCTGTCCCCTGCCAGCTGCCTGCTCCGCTCTGCACTGGTAGCGCGCACCAGAAACCAGCTTGTGGCAAGTTCAAGAGCTAACGAGGCAGGAATGCAAAGAGTGTTAATGCAGACTGCTGCCAGCTCTGCCGCTGCGGCTGCGGCTCGATTGGACGCGTCCAGTGGCATGCAGGCAATTTAAATGCAAAAAGTGAAGCTGTCAATAAAAATTACGCGACTGCCTCTACGCTGCCACAAGCCGCATGCCGCATGCCCCTTGCCCACACCAGCAGCCATTAATTTATTGCCTTGCGTGTCTGTGTGAGTGCGTTAAATGTTTAATTAATTAGATCCAAGGGGGTGGAGCAACAGCGAGCGGTCTCTATACTCTCCGTTGAGGAATTTCCTGGTCTCTGTCTCCGTCTCGATCTGTCACTCAAGTGTCAACTTTTGGCCAAATAAATGCCAAAAATCCACAACAATCCCTTCAGGAAAACGCACTTGTTGTGATCTCTCTTGTGTAGCCCCATTTCTGAGCTGAGCTGAGCCGATCTGATCTGAACGAATCGCTTTGATGTGGGCGCAGACAAGTCGTGGAGTGAGCTCCAAACTGATTTCAATTTCAATTTCTCTGTGCCCTCCGGAGCTCAGACACTTTGACAGCAGCTTAAGACGCTTGAAAAATGCCTCAAAGCAGCACACAAAAAAAGCAACAAAAGGTACGGATTGCTTGTTTGCAGGTCCAAGTAGTGGATAACCTCTAATTCTGTGATTACTTCACTGGCAGCTGTATTTTGCTCGAGTCCAGTATGCCTTCTGCTAGGGTACACAATTCACCAAACCCTATTAATATGCGAGGCAGTTGTGTTGTGGCCATAAATGCGTATAAACATGGTCTAAGCACCGGCCTGCCCCTCTGCCTCAGCCCCTGCCACCCTGTGCGCCCTCTCCTTGTGGGCTTCGTGGCAATTAGCATGGCGAACATGTTAAGAGGGAGAGGAGCCTCTTAATGGCCTTGCTTTATTTTCACATTACCGTGGAACCTGAAACAAAACAGCTCCGAAATAAGACAAAAACAAAAACGAAAACAAAATCATATTTTATCGCCATGCATAAATAAATCACAAAGCCCGGCAATGTTGCTGCTTGCCTCGCACTTCTCTGGCGCCAAGTCTGCCAACTGGCAAGTGGCAAGTGGCAAGTGGCAAGCAAGAGTTGGCCAATTGTCTGGGGCAAGTCATGCAAGTTGCCGCCATCGTCACCAGCTCCATCTCCATTTCCATCTCCATCAGGCTTTGGCTTTGGCTTTAGCTTTGGCTTTGGCTCTGGCTGCATTTTGTTTTTGTAATTAAGTTGCATCTGCAACAGAGCCAGAGCTAGTGCCACGGCCACGCCCACAAGACATGTGGGCATTTGTCAGGCGGCGGCTGATGCTGCTAGAAGGCGAGGCTGTTGCATTTTGTGGCCAAGTGCTCCTAATGGCTTTGTTAATTAAAACCAAAATCAATATGAATGTGCCGCAAGACCTCTGTTGCAATCTCTCCCTCTCTGGCTGCGGCTGTGGAGTCTTTCAACATCATTCCTGGGAAGTACACATGTTTCCCAAGCCGAAACATCGACTGATCTCGCACTAACCATTAAATTTGAGTATCCCAGAAAAGTTCGTAGAATGAATATAAAAATATTTTCAAAAAATACCCGCGGAAATTCTTCTGCTCTTTTGCCCCGTCGAAGACATCAATTTTTGTCATTTGGACGGCCGAACAAGTCGTAAATGTCTCTCCGTGGCACCGCCCCCTTAACACGCCGCGAAGACTGGACCTGCAACTGGGACTCCTAGTCGGAGTCGGGAGGATTCCCGGTTAAGCTCTCAAGATTTATGCGGCATTCGATGGCAGTTAAGATTGAATTGAATGCTTAGACACGAGCTGAACACAAGTTAATTGCCAGAGTTGGATGTGAGCCAACCAGAAGCCATTCGGAGTGACAGGGTAAGGATGGGGCTGCGGCTGTGGCTGTGGCTGCAGCTGACGCGAAAGAAATTATTGCGCTGCAATTTTTTAATAACTTCATTAAGCAATCCCCGACGCAGTCGAAACCAGATTCCCGATGCCGAATCTCGGGTTTTGCATAGAACTGGTAAATGGTAAATGGCAGAATCGGGATCGGAGTCTCTATCACTCGCTCTCTCTGGAGTTTCATCGATTGGTTGTTTCTGGGCGAGTATCGCGTGTGGCTACCGGATTTGAGGGGTGTGGGGACAGGAAGGCGTACTCGTGCAGAGGGGGGGCGGACTCATGTCAGGGCCCATCAAAACGGCGTCTGTTATTATCAATAATTATGCTTTGATTGCCTTCGCCCAGGCATCGGTGGCAGTTCCTGTTAGCAGGCCATTCGGCAGTGCAGCCTACAGTTCGGGCACCAAGTGTTGGCCCGCTCTCTAATTTGCAGTTGCCAAAGTTCATCATCATTACCATCATCATCATCATCATATCAGCATTAATACGGGACGGGACGGGCAGCATCATAATCATGATGAAAACTAATTGAGTTGTGGCTCCATGTCTCTCGTTGTTTTTTCCCCTTCTCTCAGTCCGCTGCAAGTTCGTTGCCCAAGTCTTTTGTTTTAGGGCCTGCGCCTGGCCCGAGCAGCGAAAACTTTGCATACTAAATCAAAGCCCTTAAATGTCCATAGAAATATATGCCAATATTGTGTGCTCAGCCCCCACCACGCCCCACCCTAGCAAACAAAAACAAAAACAAACAAAAAAGAAGGAGGAAATGTCATGCGGCTGCGGGAATACAATCGCCGGCCATATTTCATAAGCTGCGTGCCTGCCATCCACAAAACACAATAACTTAGGAGGCATACTCGCAGTGGCCCCCGATATTTGCATGGCATTATGCAAAATCATGACATGAAAGCGGAGCTGTGCTCCCCAGAGCAGAGTGCAGCAGTGCAGCAGTGCAGCGGTGCAGCGGTGCGCAGCAGCGATGCAACCTATGCTGCAACCAATGGACAGACACGGACAGAGAGAGAGAAGAGACGGAGAGAGAGAGAGGCAGAGATAGAAAGAGAGCTGGGATGGACGGACAAAGGCCTCTGGTAAATCACACTTTGGCAGTTGTCGTTTGTTTACCGCCGCAACGGCCAAAGAGGCAAAGCGGCGTATGCGTAACCTGAGTATGCCCCGGTAAGAGGAGCCTCATAGCTACCCACTCCGACTCCGCCGCTGACTCCGATGTGAGTGATGCGTATAAGCAGCCGCGTGGAGTGGGGGCAGCAGCAGCAGAGTGCAACGCAGCGCAACGAAACCAGACATCCAGCGGCTGCGGCTGCGGCACACTGGTGCAAGGTGTGATCACAAATGGAATGTACACAGAATGGGGGAGGGAGCAGAGTTCTTTGTTAAATGCAAATTATAAGAGCAGGAGCAGCACTACGTGTAGTACTGGGTAAATGCAGGCAGTGGGAACTATTAGAGGTAATTCCGTTGATAGTGGGAACGGAGCCCAAGCTACGTGGGAGAGCTGCCACAGAATTATATGTCTATTAGGGCTCATTGGTAGGGCACATCAGAACTGTTGGATGGGAGTTGATAACTTCATTTGTACTGCCAAAGAAACGCTCTTTGGCACACAGATTGCCTTGGAAATTGATTGGAAAATGTTTCATCTTTGGTTTTGGGGAAAACAATTAAAATGAGAGTTATCTTAGGTATAGAACTAGGAATTGGTGCAGTTCAATGCCATTGCTGGCTTTATGCCAGCAGATTTGGCCATAGCTGCGACCACTGTTTCGGTGGGTTTCAATTTCAGGCTGCCAGCCAAGACAAGAACAAGTTCCCCCAACTTTGGCTGTCGCTGGCTGTTTGGTTCGCTGTCGGCTGTCGGTTGTCGGTTGTTGCGTGTATTTTGCGGTCTGGCTGGGATTGGGCCGGCCGAAGAACACGCAATGTGTGTTCATTGACTTCTGCTTTAGCATCACCATCTCACATTGGCATCGACTGCAGCTCCAGCTCCAGCTTCGGTTTCTGTTGGCTGCCAACTTGCGCAACAAGTTGCCGCCGTCTCGGGATCTCCTGCCGCAGGCATCGGTAATCAATCATTATGCGACTGGGGCAGAGGCAACAAAACTTATGCATTTAAATTGTCAGCAGCAGCGGCAGCAGCAGCAGCAGAAATGCTAAATGCGCCATGCAAAAGGGAGGATAGGGAGCCAAATTGCATCTGACAAATGAACCGAGAGATGCCAGGCGGAAAGTTACTCACTCGTTTGACTCCTGCTGCGCTGCGGAGCCGACGCCGACTCCTGTGGCCACTTCCGTTGCGGCTGTGGCGCCCGTGCTCATGTCCAGCTCGTTGAAAGTGAAACTGATATCGTGGGGATCCTTAAACGGCTTCATGCTGCGCGGTAAACTCCGATGCCGCAGGCTCAGATTCAGGAACTGTAGATCGCCGGCGGTCAGCGGTTGCAGCACCGCTGGCTGGGTAATCCGAGCCGGCAGCGGGGGCACAGGACGTGGCTGCTTCTGCTTGGGCGGCAGCGCAGGCTTGGGTGGCTCGGGCTCCTCCTCCTGTTCGATGATCTCCAGGACCTGGGCCGTGGCCTCCGTCGTCTCCAGCTGCAGCTCGTAGAATCTGGCTATGTTCTCGGTGGCCTCCAGCGGACTGTACTGCTTGCCCTTGCCCCTGACCAGATCGCCCAGGTGATCGGCATCAATGCCGAACAGGAAGGGATCATCGAGCACGGTCACCCTGGCATTGCGCTTGGTCAGCTCGCTGGACGGCTCGCTCTGCGGCTTGGCTGCCTTCACGGGCTTCTCCGGTCTGCTCTCTGCCTTGACGTGGCCTCTCAGAGAGCGCAGCAGCTTTTTGCTGCGTCGCGGCGAGGAGGAGAGTGGAAAGAGTGGGCGACCTGCTGTCGCTGTGGCTCCTACGGCGGCTCCCTTGGCCACTCTTGACCCTCCTAGCTGGCTGCTATCTCCCAGATCAATGCCATCGTCCGCATCTTCTGCGGCATCTAATTGCGCCGCGATAAAATCGCCATCGCCCATCGCGACCGTGTCGTACTCCTGGCCCGCTTCCTCGCCCGTTCGGGCCGCATTGTCGTTCTCCTGATTGGCTCCGGCCAGGCGCTGGGCCGCTGCCTTGCTATAGAGCTGTCGATAATATTTCTGCTGGTCGCCGTACAAGAAGCAGACGCGCCACCATTGTTTGCATGCCAGCAAATTGGCGGTACGTGGCACCATCGCTGGCTCCATGCTGCCCGTGGCAGTTGCAGTGGCAGTCGCTGTCGCTGTGCTTGTGGCCGTGGACGTGGCCACTGCAACATCTCCTCCACTGCCGCCTGGCGGCGCTGACAGGCTGCTCATGTTGCTTATTATTATTGTTCTGGGGCCGTAATTATTTTTCAGTTCGCGTTGTCTTTCCTTGTTAGCAATGACATTATCCTTCTTTAAACTCCTTTCAGCTTTTTCCCTTTATTTTTTTGGTTTTTTAAATTTATTTAATCTGTTTTTTTTTGCTGAGTTTTTTTTCTAAAAGAATTATTTTCATGTGGCATTTAATTAGTTGGGAAAGTTGCTTTAGTTTGTGGTAATTTTGCTACCATTTTTCCATTTTCCAGCAGCACTTCAAACGATACGGAAATTTCGCCTTGAGGCACTTTCACAGCGGGGAAAAAGCAAAGCCGTTTGATCGATGGCCCATAATTTACGCTCGAAACGAGATGGAAATCTGTGCAACAGAATCAAGGCCCCGCCAACGCCAACACTTTCCCCCAGAAATAATCATCGAAAATTGTTGTGTACCCCGAAAATTGACAGTTGTGCTGTGGCCTTAATAATGATGGGATCTAAGGTAAATAGCAAAGCGCTGGCCACGTTTTCCAGTAGTAAGCGTTATCGTAATGGCCCGGCCAGACCAGACCAGGCTAGGATGATGATCAGCCATCAGGCAGCAGCCATCAGCCAGCAGCCATCAGGCGATTAGTCACGCCTCTAATAAAGACACAAGACACGTAGAAGGTACCAGAGGAGGGATGGAAAATGTGGAAAACATTTTTGCTAAGTGCGAGGCCAATGCAACTGCAATGCCGTTTTCCATGGCGGCGATGCCCTTGTCAGATAATAATAACTTCATCTTCATCATCATCAGCAGAAGCAGCAGCAGCAGCGGGAATGGGCAATGGCAATGGCAATGGCAAAGGCAACTGCGACGGCAGCTGCTGGGGATGAGGATGAGGTTGAGGATGAGGCAGCATCAAGCTTGAGTGCTAGCCAAATGCCTTAACAGCCATTGCAGCTAACCAACATGCCATACACGTGTGTGTGTGTGTGTGTGTGTCTATCCTGGAGTGCATTAAGCTGCTTTTAGCTTAGTGCTCTTAGAACTCTAAGCCAACTCCATTAGGGGGTGGGGGGCAGCGCAAGAGTCATATTTATGAGATCAATGCGAATGCAGCAAAGGAAGGAACGAACGAAGGCTGTCAATCAAAAGTGGAGGCAATATTTATCAGATTACCCAAGGCTTCGAGATCAAAGATCACTCGAAATAGGAGAACTCTGCTTCCCAGGCAGCCATCCAGGGAGGGGCAGAAACAGACCGACAGACCGACAGACAGACAGACAGACACACATGCCAAGTCACTCTGAAAGAATCAACAATTGAGCCAGGAATTCCAGTTTTTTTCTGTTCATTCCCCCGAACTAGTACATAATTGAATTATAAGGAACTGAGAGCCCCCGCCCACATGGTACTCTGCTACTAGTAGGCAGAATGTGGGGCTGTTTCTGGCTTCCGGCTGACACAGCAAACACAAACACAAACAGAACTGAAGATGATTTCCAGCCGCAACAAAGTCGCAGACCACAGCACGCGATCGCGGGCAGATCTGCAGTTAGAGCCAGAGAATCGAGAACCAGAAACGGCAATAGGCAACGGCGGGTGTGATTAGAGCCCAATGAGTGGGTAAGTGGCCATGGGGTGGGAACGAAACAAGTTTACAAAAGAAAAGCGGCACCTTGTGCATGATTCACATGTGCCACAAAGAGCCACAGCATCAGCATCGGCTTCAGCCATTTCAATGAGTCTTGAGGCGATTAAAACGCGATCACACAATAATCATAAAGCAAAAATGGAGTCCAACCAACGAGAATGCCCAAACAAAGACTTCCGGCTATGGCAGATGTGGAGACTCTTGTGGAGAGTCTCTGTTGCTGCTGCTTTCTGTTTGCTGGAGACTCTGACGAGTGTCGGACTTAATGCCGCCAGGCACCGTTAGTATTTATTGATGCCTGTTCGGACATGTGTAAGTGACGCCATCAACGGCCCCGATCGATCGATCGATCTATGTGTAGTGTCGCATAATTTATCCCCATAGGAAATTGCCAGTGCTAATACGAGAGTATCGCCTGACCCAGTGCCAGTCGGTGAATTGATTGAAATGAATCTGATTGGAGGCATCTGGGGCGGGCCAGATAACGGGTCGTACGTATGAGCAATTTGCATAGAACCCCAGCATCAAATCAAGCCAAATACAGAAGTGCCTTTTGCGACTGTTATTACACACAATTTTTAGTGATTCGTTTTGAACATGTTTTGGCATGATTTTATTTCTGTTTTATTCGCTGGCGGCTCTGTCATCAATCCTCAACAGCAATTACCTAGTTTGTCAGGATTTCTCTCTCCCTCTATCCACCATCCACTACCCACCCCTCTACGCGCTGCTCAACGTGGAGTGCTTTGAGCGTTTGTGCACTTTGTTTTATGCAGCCTTTTATTGCCGGACATTTGTCCAGTTTCAGGTTTTCATTGCCAGCGGCGGGAAAACTGCGTGGAAAATGTGGCAGACAAGCGCAATTAATTTTATTGCTATTTATGCAGATTTTTCTGCAAGTGTAGCTGCAATTGCAACTGCAACGGAGAAGGCGACGACAACGGCAACGGCGGGGGACTATCTTTAATTTACAGGAATGCAGGTTAAAAAGTCAATTGCTTTGTCTTGGTTTACTTTCCTTTGGCTTTGGCTTTGGCCCCCACCCCACCCCGAACACTGGTTTAAGCCATTCACCGCATTCAACCTTTTGTTGTGTGCCCCCGCTGCCGCTGCCGCGGCCGCCTACTTCAACTGCATTTCATTTAACTCGAATAGAAGGTATCTCTTTTTTCGCTTTTGATCTGCTGGAATTGTGTTATCAAGAATCCCATTCAGCGGCAGAGAGAATCTGGCATATCTATGGACTTATCACTGCCTGGTTAAGTGGTTTAGAAAGCCGCCACAGACATGACAACTCATTCAGCCTCCCCATATTCCAGCTTCCAGCTAACAGATGCTGCTGCTGCTGCAACTGTAAAATTTCATAATTTATTATGCAGTCTGATGGCCCAATGGCAGCTGGCACATTTTCCAATATTAACATACGAACAACATACAGCCAGATAAACAATGAGAAATATGCGTTTAATAGAGGTCTACACACAATGTTGACTTCTTTCCGGTTCTACCATTGCAGCGGTGGGGTGGGGTGGGGTTGGTGTGTGGAGATGTCTCACTCGTGGAGACAGCGCCCGCTAATGGATTAACTTGTTTGTCTATTTTATGCCCCAACTATAATTTAGGTTTCCTAAAGCTTCGCTCCGCTCCAGCTGGGGTTCTGGCTTGTTCTTTGGCACTGCCTCCGCTTCAGTCCATAATAATTACACAGCTTAGGCTTAGAGGAGCCTAGAACTAGTTTTCGGGAAAGTCGGGGCCGAGCTGAGACGCGGGCCTAATGAGGCATTGTCTGGGCAGTCTCATATTTCATTGGGCCCGATAATAATCTAACGCCTGTCCTGGCCTAATCGAGTCGAGTGGCGAGTGTTAAATGCTTTTGTCTCGTCTGGGAATTGATTGCCCATTAATGGGAATTTGTCATTGCCATGGAATGCCTGATCTCTGTTTTATTTCTATTAAATTTTAATTGCGATTACATGAAACCTGATCGCAGACACTTTGGGGATGTAAACAAAGCGCAGCGATTCGAGGTGCAAAATTAATATCAGCCGCGGGGCCGCCTCCTCCCGCTGCTGGCTGGCTGGCTGGCTGTGTGTGTGGGCGGGTTGCCACTCTAATCTGTGGCAGCGGCGCACTCACTCGTGTTAAATGTCAAATGCAATCAAAACAGCGTCGCGGAAAAGGAAACGCCAACGAGTGCTGCTGCTCCATTTTCCAGGCCAACCCAAACCCGTTCGTTCGTTCGTTCTCGCTGGTTCGGCTTATCGCTGGGGCAGATGTTTGGGAAACTAACGCGGCCCGACAGAATGACAGATCAAATTGGGTTTTTGCCTATCTATCGATGATGATGTACGACAGTGTAGCAGCAGTCCCCAGTCCCCCGTCCCACCACAGTCTTACCCTCCACGTTCGTGGGATACTCATACTCGTATAACTTTATTTATGACTTCCCTCTGTGAATGCTCATAACTGGAGGTTTCCTCTGGCCCCATGATGAATGGCCAAAACAGTCACACGAAATAGTTCGTTAATTGTTCGTTAAAATAGACACAAAACATGTGTAATATGCAAATGATGAGCTGAGCACTTTGGGCTGTGATTTCGTATAAAGTTGGAACAAAAGACTTTGCCAACGAACTCGATTTGACATAACGAAAAGTGGCGATCGGGTCTCGACTTTGGCTACAGGTTGTTGACCCACTCGTGTGGCGTGCCCCCTTGCCCCTGCCCCTGCCCCTTTGGACCATTGTCATGCTAACCACACACTGATAACTGTAAAGTGGCCAATCTATTCCCCACATTCCGAGCTGAGATTCTTTTCGTTGGTTTTCCCTCTCTTCTCAGTCTTCATGCTCTGACAATTTCCGAGTGTCTGTCTGTCTGTCTGTGTGTCTGCCTGTCCAGTGGAAACTAACAAATTAACACGCCAGTTAGTTAGAGGCGTCGATTTGGGTTAAGCAGCAGTCGCAGCAGTCGCAGCAGTCGCAGCAGCCGCAGCAGCAGCCAAAGTGAGGGAGAAAGTTGATGCAGTCGGGGGCCATAATTGAGACAACTAGTTGCCACAACGCGGCAACACCATAAACAACAGTTTTCTTTCGATTTGCTGCCTGCCGCCTGCCTGCCAGCGGCTATCTGTATATAATTACGAAGAATTTCTTAATAAAGCCAAATCAAAAACGATCGGTGCAAAAATTGATTAGGTTAAGCGAGGCTCTATCTCTGGCTCTCGCTCTGCCTCTGTCTCTGTCTCTGGTGTAACCAAGGCGCTAGCCATAAAATATTGTGGCAAATTGTGGGGTTCCGTTTCGGGATCTGTCTGTCTGTCTGTCTGGCATTTGAATTTTATGGATATCTGGCAAGAATTCTCCTGAAATTGCTATCGGTCGAGCATTAAATTTAAATTGGCATGTCAGGCAATTAGAAATCAAAGATAAATTCTGACCAAAGCCCACACGCAGTTACTCGCGCACACACACACACACACACACACGTGCAGTTAGTCGAGTCAAATGTCTCTTGTCAATATGGTGTTTTTTCCATTGCAAAAACCCATGTCGACGTCCCACACACACAGACACACACACACACACCACGGATACATGGACTTGTAGTCGGATCGGGACTCAATTGCTAACAAGCCATTGTTGACACATTGCAGACCATGTATGTAAGTCAATTCCATAACAATCGTCGGTTTGGCTTGTGGGTGGCTAAAGCCCAGCTCTGCCACTCTGATCTCCTTCTGGCTAATTGGATCAAGAGGCAGAGAAAGCCAAAGCCGCACGCTGTGTGGCTCGGTAATCAAATTATTTTTGGCTTTTTGCCAAGTGTTTTTATGGCTAGACAAGTAATGTGTAGTTGGACCATGTTTTATGGCTGAGAGCGGGTCGTAAGCCTATTTGGTTATGACTTCATTCCGCGATGCTGTGGCATCCACAGCCACAGCCACGGCAATGGGCAATGTGTTATGGGAAATGGTGAAAGTGCGCAGCAAGCGGCGATTAAAATTTAACGCATCTAAATAAATCAAAAAGAGTGAGCTGCTGCTGCCACTGGCTTATGAATGCCATTACGCCGTCGCTGGATACTTAGGTATATCCCCTCAAGTTCGTTGCTCAACATCGAAAGAGTTCGGCACTCAAAAACACACACACACATAGCGATTCTGAAGCTTTGATAAAGCCCATAAAAATATTATGCTGGGGCAGCCGGCTCGGCCCGCTGCCTGTGCCTCGAATATCAAATCGGAATCGAATTTCATTTGAGTTTTAATGTAATTTCTTTGTTGCTGCTGCTGCATCTGTATGGGTATCTGTGTATCCGTATCGTTTGAAATGCGCTGGTGACAATGCCTGGGCTGGCCCTGGTCGCACCTCACTCGACACTTTGGCGGCTTATCCACTGCCGTCTGGAGCCTTCACTGGAGCCCGAGGCCCGGCTCTTTGCATAATTGAACGCGTTGCGTTGCGCTGTAAAAGGAGTTCTCTTGTTTGCGCAGGGGTATCGGGGACTGGGAACACAGTTTTTTGTGATCCTTTTTCGCACTTCACTCTACACTCCACTCACGGGACACTGAGATACGGATCGCTTGGGTAGCGTGGCGATTACTGATTTCACTCTATGTACCACAGTCGCGAATTTGTGTTAATTCAGCTGCTGTTAAAAAGGATGTTGTTTTTGTGCACTTTGCACCGATCTGGTGCGAGAACGGTAAATGACAGATCTGGCGCAAGATAACATGAACCGAAATCGACATCGACATCAACGGGGCGACCCGAACGTGCCACGAACTGAATGAACCGCCGGTCGATGGAGGTACGAAGCGCACGGCAACAGGTGTAAACTTGGATTGGCTGGCCGATCGCTGCCACAATGTGGATCACCACTCTGCAGAGCTCTGTAGTGCTCTCTGTGGATCGCATTTAGTGGAGCTTGAGCGTAGAGAGCGAGCGAGGCTGCTGGTGGGAAATTCAACCAACTCAAATGATCCCAATCTAAGGTCACTAAGGCTGAAGGTTAATGTGTAAGCCATAAATGTTGATCATATTTTTTATATCACATATATCCGTATAGATAATACCACATTATCTGATCTATCTTGGAATAAACTTATTTTCTGAAGCTTATTCATCCCAGAAGTATGTTGCAGTTTCTGAGGAGAGGAAATGTGGATCTCCTTGCACGTGGATCGCCTTTGCTTAGCGATTGAGTGACTTTATGTAAAATAATCAACTGAAAATTACCAAAAAAAACTACGTGCTATTCAACTATGCGATGGCAAGTTGAATATATTTAGAAATATATCTTCTCTGGTGTATAATACAAGCAATTAATAAAATAAGCACAGTTGGTTCACATTAAACTAAATTGCCTACAGCGAACCTCGCACTTGAGTCATAAGTTTATTGAGTCGTTTTTGTCGAGTGCTGCTGTTACGCTCAATCCCCACTCAAAGCAAAAGAGCGGCGCCGAAAGAGAGTCAAGCTCAATTTTGCGTCACTCTCTGGCTGTGGATCGCGTTTGGTGGTTCTTGAATGGATGGCCCATCCGAAAAGTATGCATACAGTTTCTGCGCCGTGTAAGCGATTTGTAGAAGAGTTTTCAAGTTTTTTAGAGTTTTAATACATAGTTTTGAAAGTTCTAGAATTTATAAAATAATTTTGGAAACTTTTATGAATTTTATGAATGAGAATATAAAATATTAAACATTTTTGATACACCCCCAACTAGTTTTGTTCTGCATGATAAATGTAGTTTTAGTGTAGAATGTAATGTAACATACATGTAGACTTGAATAGTTCTAAAAGTCGACCACATGGATCGTGGCTCTCATAGAACTTACGCGCGAGAGTGTCGGCTGCAGTGGCGGCTTCTCCGACCCCAGCCCACTGCTGTTTTAACGATTAAAGAGTGACAAAAAGCGCGTATGTCAACCGTGTTAGCCATGTGAAGGGTTCAAGGCTAATTCGCCATTGACCATGTTAGTTGGTCACCACAGCCACATGCGTTTGCTGGCCCCAAGATCATTAGGCGCCCCTGTCAGGGCATGACATTAGGGCTTAATGCGGTCTCTGGGCTAATTAGATGCCAGGCATGGAACGTAGTGTGAGCGGAAATGCTCTTTTTGTTGCACCGAGATATGCGCTGCTCGAGATGCTTTATGCCTTTATGATTTATGGAGCGGCGGCAGTGCGTGGCGTGTGAAGCTCCCGAGGTGCCGTCGCCGTCAAAGATGCGTGCACCACGAGTAGGCATATGGATGGGTACGTACTGGTTAAAAACTGAAAATCAAATGCAATTAGCTAAAGCCTAATTAGCGGACCTAATGAATTCGTTATGTGCGCTACAGCTGGAGTTAGGATTGGGGTTAGAGCCGCGCATCAGGCATCGTCACCGCCGACGCTATCACAAAATCAATTTGGCTAATTGCAAACATAATGACCTCGTTTGTTGCCACTTTTCGTTAGACACCGTCAGCGCCAGAATCAGAATGGGAACGTCAAACGAGCAGCCCGAATGTGCAGACAACTTTTTGACACGCCATCTCTGTGACGGGCGGGTCGGCGCGGTGGTGGGGTGGGATCGTTTATTAGTGAAATAAAAGAACCCCCAAAGTGTCATCAAATCAATGCAAACTAGCGCACGAATCGAAGTCAGCGCGCCAAAGCCCAAAGCCAAAGCAAAATGCCAGTCCAATGGGGGATACAAAGTTTTTTCGGGCAACATTTGCAGCCCCATTAAAAGGGGCGTCAGCAACTGGGGCAGGGTGGCAGGTGGTGTGACAGAGGCGGACAGACGTCTTCGAAAATGGGCAATTCTATTGGCCCATTAAAGGCCATAATAATGGGAAAAGTTAGCGCCACATCAGGGGCACAGGTGTGCCCACCGGCATGGAAATAGTTTTTCCCCATTTGCTTTCCCTCCTTTCGGGCTAATAGATTCCTGCTCTGATGTGTCCGAATCAATAGGAAATCCCTGAAGATTACTTCAGTTTTCCTGTATTTTCTGTATTCAATTTTTGGCAGCATACAATATACACTTATATGTACGTATACTCAATCAATTTAAAGATGAAACATTCTTAAAGGAAATTCCCATTTTGTTTTACCAAAATAAATTGCGATTTATGAGGTTTACCTTACTGTTGTGCTAATTCGCTAACAATCCTTCCAAAATAAGTTCTACGTAAAGAAAAAGTTGGCTCGTGTGACAAGTCATCGTAATTTTCACGAGAGCAGTGCCAGAGCTCGCTGGGGCTCTACTGGGCCTCTGCTGGGGCTGTTCGACCTGGAATTTCCATTTCCATTTACCTCGAGACTCCAATGACATTGACGTGCCGCCTTCACACAATTCAAAATAGTAAGTATAGCTAATAATGTTGCCATTGTGACTGGCACCGTCAACAGCCTTAAGGCAGCACAACGTCTAGCGGCAAAGAGAAAGGAATCGTCGTCGTCGTTGTCGTTGTCTTTGTCGTCGTATATCAACTTACCTAAAACGAGATGGAGACAGAGAAAAAGGGCAAATATGAAATTGATTTATATACGAGTCATGTGCAAAATTAACAACAAGGAATAACTATAAACCATTCCTTATTTATGATGGTTCGAAGGTTCATTAATTATGTCATCTGCGGTTTTCGGCAGAGCGGTGGGCAGAGGCAGAGCTTTCATGTTAGGTTAGGGGTCAGAGGTTAGGGGTTAGGGGTCGGAGAGCAGTCAAGGATTTCCCATTGAAGGGAAGTGAAATAAGTTCGTCCTCGTAGGAAACTTTTCGCTCAACAAAAAGCAAAACAGAGCCAAACGAAACAGAGCGAACAACCCGAGTTGGCCAAGTGAAACAAAGCCATATCAATTACCCGGGCAACCAACAATACGAGGAGCATATGCTGCGACGAGTATAAAGTAATTTAGACCCGAACGGAGGGGGTATGGTATCCGTATCCTGGCCAAGAACAAAGGCCCCACTAACCGCAGCAGTGGAAGCACTGACTGCGACTGTCTGCGAGCGGGGAGAGAGAGTGGGTTGGGGTTGTCGGTGGGGGGTTGGGGGTAGGGTTGTGGTGTGCGGAAATGCACTGCATTGTTACCAATTTCAATACTCATCATTATTATGGCCAGACGGTATGGAGGAGCTGGAAGCCACGGAGTGCAGTGCAGTGGAGTGCATGTGTTCCATCTACGTGCCGGCGAAATGCAATCAACATATTGTAATTCAGAAATGCATATTGAGAACGTGCAAAAGATACTCTCTGCAATGCGCAAACACGCTGACTCTCCTCCTTCTGCCGCTGCTGCCGCTGCTGCTGTTGCACTTAACGGCCCGGCGGATAAAAACAAAACGAAGCCAGGCAAAAACCGGGAAATACATTGTTGCTGCATCAAGTGCATCCCGAGCCGCAAGAAATCTGGCAGCGTTTGCATTTTGATTTCCCATTTCGAATGCTCTCAAGTAACGCATTTATTATTTACCAGAAAAAGCAACAGCAGGCAGCAGCACAAAAGAAGGCATGCAGATAGAGGAGGCTGCGGCAGCCGGCAGCCGGCAACCGGCAACTGCAACTCAATTTCGCAGACTCATGCTGCAGTTGTCAACGCCAACGACGACTGGGACGAAGACACTTGTAGAGGAGCTGTAGCTGCCCCCACCACTTGTCCCAGCTGCATGTTGCATACCACTTGGTGTTGACAGTGAGACAACAGCCACAGCAGCAACTCTCAACTCTGCAGACGCGGCATCCAGACAGCGCCAACTGTTGGCGCTCGTCGAGTGAGGACTGACAGACAGCCGACAATCTGTTTATACTCTATCGATGCACACTGCCGATCTCACGGATCGCGTGGCGAGTCTTAGGTGAGTCAATGAATGAAACCCCCAAATAAATACGGGTAAATCTATGATCCATTCAGCCTGAATTTCCCGCTCCAATCAGCAGAGGTTGGTGAGAAGACATGGGGAATGCCCCATACAATCAGAATATTTATTATCATCTTTTAGTGCACAGGCCACGACGGTTTGACTGATGTCTCTGAGATTGTGTCTTCTTCTTTTCTTGGATTAACCCATAAAACTAGTATAAAAGGCGGGACTATGCTGGGTATGCGACTAGTGGACACCGTCTCTGTGGCTACGAGTATGCTATAAACTTTTAATGATGAAACGGCCATAATAGACTCAAGTGAGCAAGAGATAAAAATGATCAAAAACCAGATTGCAAATACAAATATTGGTACTTTTCATATCCGATGAGTCCCTTCTATGATCCTTCCATTGAATTAAGTGCATACCCTTTCTGCACTCAACATCCAGGGTATGGCAGATATGCACCACAATTTAATTTCCTTCGGTTAGTTCGGATGGCTGTCATGCAAATGTAAATGCAGCAGTTGCTGATGCCCATAATAATCAAATTTTTATTGAATGAATTGCAGGCTGTAAAAATGCGAAAATTATTTGTCAAGCGCCGAGGCCAAATCCATTGAGATTTCCATCGCTCGGAGCAGGGAGTCGGGGCGGCGGTTATGGCAATGGGTATGGGTACGGGTACGGGCTATGTGGTAGTAGTCGAACCAGATTGGCCATCGCTTGTGTGGCCATAAAAGTGCGTTACAAATAACTGCACTTTTATTGAATGGCACCGACTCCCTCTCCGTCCCCGTCTCCGACTCCAGCGACTGCCTTGGACCGTTAGAGACGCCTTGTCCCCACCAAACCGCAGCACCAGTACCAGCTCCAGCTCCACCTCCATGTCCAGCTCAAGCTTCAAGTCAGACCAGACTCTAGACTCCAGACTCCACTCGAATCGAATCGAATCGAGCCGATGCGGGGCAGATCTAGCTGATTCGAGTTAATTGCTGTGCAATTTGTGAGCAGCAAAATGGAATGCGCTGTCAAATCAATGCCGAAGCGAAGCACTTAATTAAAAGTTATTGAAGGCAATGGCCAAATGTAAATGCAAAAATTGCACTTTTAATTGCATAAGCATGTTGCTGACACAAGTGTTTGCCCTGGCAGATGTTGATGCAGATACACTGAGGAAAATATTAGCAAAAACAAAACGGAGTACCTCACAGAAAAGTTCTCGCTTCAGTTGTTGAAGGAGGTATCAAGAGAAAAAATAATTATTTATTATTTATAGCATAATATGAATGTAGATTTTTGCTTATTTATTTGTGGACTGGTCATAACCCTTGGATGTGAAGTGTCCACATTCAGAGATTGGAGTCATGGAGAGTCTGTCCATAAAGATTCACCAAAGAGATCATTCACTTTCACATTATAGTTTATGACATCATTTACAGACACTCAAACTGTAAAAACTTTATTCCCGTGCTGCATTACTGCTTTTCGCACAGTGCAGTGTTGTTTGGTTTACCATTTCCTTTTGATATTTACCTCACTTCGGCCGACTTGATGATGGCCTTGGGCGGTGCATCCCAATAGTTGGGAGCGGGTGGCACCCATTGGCGCAGCACTTGATAGTTGCCCTCCAGCAGGGCCATGCCCTCGATAACCTCCTCATCCGAATCGCCATCATTATGGGCTCCATCATTGGCATTATTCCCATTATTGTTGCTATTGGTGTGGCTCAAATGATGATTTTGGCTAGCGCTATCGGCATTCAAATTATCAAACGAATCGTTCATTGTTTCTGGCCGACAAAAACCGAAAAACCAAATCAAAATATAAATACAACAAAAAAATCACAATACTTTTGGCGCCGCTTTCACTGGAGTCTCACTTCTGGCCGGGGTTTTGGTGGGTAAACAAAGATGCGCACTGCCATTTGCGCTGACTCACAAGTCCTGGGAGAGACCACTCCGCACGCACACACACACACAGATAGAGACGAACACCAACACAAAGACGAACTATTCCTTGACAGAGAGAAGAACTAAAAGAAGAAGCAGCCGCAGCAGCAGCAGCAGCGGAGCAAACAATAACAAAGACAGCCGGCTGTACGTACACAAGAAATTTTTGTTCGTGAGATTTTTGCGTTTTTCCCCGATTTTGAGTTTCACTGGAATCGCATTTTGGGTTTAAGCCACACCATCATCCGGGAATTATTATTAATAATATTTATTCAAATAATCGTTTAGCGGGTTATCAGAAATTATACGAAATTATTAGACGGACGGCGGACGACGGGCGCGCGCGCTGCTCTCCGCTCACGTTGCACTCACGGATTGTTCTTCCTTCTAATCGGCGAAAATGCTCGTTGCGTTTGTTTTGGCACCAGAATTGACGGGCACGGCGAAAACACATCGCACAAAGGCACACAGGCACAAACCCACACACACACACATAGTACATGAGGGGTTAATATCTGGCGTTCTCTTTTGCATCCCTTGTCGATGCCGAAGAACTCGCCCCGTTTCGCCTCGCGTCCTTGAGTCGCCTTCCACTGCTGCCCCCCTGCCCAATCCTGATTGCTCTCTGCTTCAGTTTCAGTTTTGGTTGCTGTCTCGCCTTACGTTACCGTTCTTTTTTCCCTGCGCCTTCTTCCTTTCCTTTTTTAATGCAATTGTGTGTGTGTGTGTGTGTGTGTAAAATAAGGGTTTGTAATGTAATGTTTTTATGTCTGATTTCGGTTTGAAGCGATTGTAGAGTGGAAGGAGGCAGGCGGCAGGCGGCAGGCGGCATAGGGCAGTGGGTGGGCTGTGTTCAATGCACGCATATTGTTGAAATTATGTAGCCAACGAGAGGGTACAGCCACAGGGGGTGGAGAGGTACATACGTGTGTGTGTGTGAGTGTGTGAGAGTTTCACCTTTTGAAGCTCTTGAATTTAGTTCGAAAAATGGATTGGTACAGTGGCTGAAAAGACGGGACACGTAATAAAGATGGCCAGGAGCAGATGAAGTGGGTATTGTAATGTCCGATTAGTAATTAGAATGAAAGAAGACAAATCTAAGCGACCAATTAACAAAAAATCTAAAGAAATGTAATCGATGTTTATACTTAAATTCATAAATCACAAATCCAATAACAGAAAAACCTTTTCCCTTTCTACTTTTGTCCATCTTCTAACAGATATCTTAATAATTAATTTCTTAGATGATTTATCTCCTATTCGTATATAGAATTCCAATTGGCAAACATTTCTAAATCTTATGCGAGTCTCCTTCAATTCCAATTCGCTTTCGCCGCAAAGGGTTTGCAGCAGAAACCAATGACCAGCGCACCACTGTGCTCAGTTCAGTTGTAACTTATAGCCATAAAAGTCTGCCCGGCACGATCCCCGTGAACTCACACACACACACACAGACACAGATACGCTCAGGAAAACCTTTTACCCCTCACATACACACACATACTCCCAACACTCACACCTCTGAGCATATCCATGAAGGGAACTCGAAACGAACGAACCCCAAAAACAGCAAACAAAGGAAGGAAGGAAACGAACGCTCGAACGTATGCTCATATTTTGTTGCAAGCACATTTTCCACACACACAAAGAGAGGGAGAGACAGAGAGAGAGTCTCTCGCGGTGTGTCTGTAGTTTGTTTCTCTCTGATTGCCAGGTTTTTTAATTCACTCACTCAATTTGAATTTCGTTTGCCTCTCGGCTGTTGTGCCGTGGAGAATGCACCCCTAAGCGTCTTCACGGTAATTTGAACACGTGCCAAGCAGCAGAGCAGCACAACAGCAGAGCAGCAGAGCTGGGTGGCAGGCTGGTCAGTCCAAGGGGTGGTTTCACTCGCTGCCAGACAACGCAGCGATCGTTAAATTTTATGATTTCATATGCTGCTTATGCCCAGAGCCACATGGACATCCGACCGGGAGACAGAGACGCGTCTCCACCCAGCTTGACAGAGCTTTTTCGAGCAATTAACACGCAGAACACAGAGGAAAGGCAAGTAAAGGAAAGAGTTTAGTCAACACAACTGTACCCCATGCCACGCCGCACACCCCACCGCACCGAGTGCAGGCCAAAACAATCAAACTGGCAACACTTACGAGGCCCCAGGGAATAGGATGCACACCCACACACACCCTGGCACTCGGGGAAAAGTGAAAGCTCTTCTGGGTTACGCTACGGTATTTAATGTGCAAATATCTCATACTCCGCGATGTTTGACACCCACTGACCCACCATTCCGGCCAAGCCAAGCCACTACACTCCACTCCACTCCATTCTACTCCGCTGCTTGGCAGAGGTTGCTTCATGTTGCTGTTGCTGTTACTGTTGCCAACACAAACAAATTGCGTCGTTTGCCAAATCAACCCTGCAGACAGGACAACAAACATGCATATCGCAGTGCAGGGGCTGATCACCCACACTGGCAGGTGTGGGTGGGGTGGGCAGCAATAACAACCAACACTTCAACAGCCGCACACAATTTCCGCTTTGGATACCGGGGGCAGAGGCTTTCGATTAAAGTGAGCTGAGCCCTTCTTCAAAATTTTAATTAAAATGCATCTGATGTTCGGGTGGATGCTGGGGTGTTTTTTTGGGGGGGAGTTTGAGGCTGGGCTGTCATTAGCAACATGTTGCTGCCGCCAGCAGCCAGCAGCCACAACAGCAACATCACAGCCAATGACATTTGTGTAATTTAATTTTATTCATTGCATAACTCACGTATTTAGCAGCTCGGATACAAAATGGGAGACAGAACAGAACTGGGAAAGGGCTGACGCTGACGCTGACACAGCCCCAGGAGAGGTCGGCACCACACACACTCCACAGTCCACACTCGAATCCACTCCACTCTACGGTTATGAGAGTCGGCATAAAAATAATTACATAAACTTTATGCCCTTGCCGTCTGGCATTTCTTCGACTGCTTTTTGGGTCCGTTCCTGCAGCGCTTTTCCACCCTCGATAATGTCATACGCCCACGCCCACACAGACCGCTCCAGCACCACCTTCTTGTCCATGTCCTTGTCCACCTCCTCGTTCTTGTCCTCCCCCAAAAACCGCACAGTTTTCAAAACAGCCAAAAACCGAGAGCGGTATAAACATTCAGCCCGCCGGCGTTCTCGCCCTACCCAGACACGATACTCACCTCGCTCTGGGCCGCCTTTAACATGATTTGTTGGATTTGGCGAAAAAGATTTCCTAATTCCATTTGCCAGACATGTTGTTCGGTCTACGAGTCTATGCGTATGTCTGCTTTTGGGGTTGGTTGGCGTATGGTTCGTTTACCCAAATATTGCAGGTCTTTGTGGCACGGAACATTTCAAGTGTTGGATCGTTTCGATGGAAATCGATTTGAATTTGGGCATTCAGAATCTGAGGGGTTAAATATGGGACAAGGAACACATATAGAAAGGGGGGAACATTATGATCATCAAACGGATAAGAGCTGAATTGCTCAGGGAGAATTTCTACAAGAAAAATACAAGCCAGTGACTTCACCTTGAGGTTCCGTTAATATAATGACAATATCAAGCCCAGAAGATGTTTCCCATCATTATCAAAAGACACCAAGCTGGCTACAAGCTCGAAATAACAACCAAAGCGGCTGCTCAATTACATTTTGTCTGCGCTGTTGGAGTACTACTATTTAGGGGTACATGCCGGTTGAGTATTTCATTAGCGGTTTGTTCGTTGTCTGATATTTCCTAACACTTCATTACGGGAGCGCTATTAGTTGTCGCTGCCTGTGACTGCAGCCCTAATGGTTGGAATGGGACTGTCTGCCTGACTTTGATAGGCCCATTGTTGTGCCGTCTTCATATTAGTTTGTAGGCCCTGTCTGATGTGGGAACCCCAGAGTTGATGGGCCCACACAGAAGCGGTCATAGAGCAGGCAGACGCAGACCTCACTCCGAGCACTTGGCAGTAACTACTCCACTCTTTTTTTCGGCCACCTAATGCTGAGCCATCGGCCTATCCTAACTGTGGGTCGTCACACTCGTTGCCAAAAAAAAATATAGGGGGCTGGGGAAAAACCATATGCAAATGTGGCTCATATTGTTTGGCAACTTCCTTGGCGGCCCCTGGTCTAGGCCTGCCTGCCTGTCTGCTGCTGCTGCTTGCTGCTGATTCTGCTGTTTATTTAAAGACTTTCCACGCATCGTTAGCCGGAGCCACATGTTGACGAAATCCGTGGCCAGGGAACCACATCAAAGCAACTAAAAATGCGGATGAAAGCGCCGGCCGCCATGAGATCGGCGGAGGGGGTCTCTTCCGTTCTTGCTCGCCGCCCTAGCCCCGTTTATTACGCCTTTCGCAATGGCAAGCCGAAATTCCAGTTAAATGCTCCCCTCCCGCAGGCCAAGACTATGTATTGCCATGTACGTGGTGTATGTTTATAGATTCATCCATCGCCCGGGGGCCAAGAACAAGAACAAGACCAAAACTCAAACAAACTCGGAACACATTTGATGCCTACGCGGTACTCCTCGTATTTGTGTTTGTGTGTGTTTGGGGGTTCGTGTTTGTCTATTATTAAAATCAGCTTATTTGCACTCATTTCGAGTTGCCCACGGGGCGAGACTGCTGGCTATGGCTATGGCTCTGGCTCTGGCAATGGGTTTCAGGGCTCATAAATATGCAAGTCATTAATAGAAATATGATGTACCCCAGGCACTCTCCAGCTCCATCTCCATCTCTATACCATCCTGTCCTGTCCTGTCCGCTCTCATCAAAGTCAGCAGGCAGGCAGCAGCATCGCATCAACCCTCTGCTAAGTCGAGTGTGGGCGGTTTTCGGTGATGGAATGACAGGCTAAGCGATCCACTGGGATTGGGCTCTGGTAACGGTAACGCTAACTGGGAAAACTGCCTGCAGTCTCCTCCCCCCTCCACCCCGTACATACATAAATTGAGTAAAAATTATGCTTCATTTGATTTAACACAATCGGTTTGACTTTCCCCGTTCCGTGGCTGCCATGTCAAGGCATTTGATGTTGGGCCCATGCCCGTGCTCGCACGGCTAGGGTGGGGTTCCAGGAGTAACAGTAACTGCTGCCCTTTCAGCGACAATTGGATTAGGCCCGGGATGGCATTGATTCGTTCTATATACGAGTAAATACATATATACGAGTATGTGTATGGGGTGACATGTAATCGAGCATACTTCAGGCATTGGCATTCCCCAGATTGCCCTGGGGGAAGTTCATAGAGTTTTTGGCAGCCCGAAGTTCACAGAGAGATGGGCAGTTGGAGGAATTGAAGGATGGCAGGGAAATGCAAATGGATAAAGGTACAAAATGAATTCAAATATATGGGCAACTAGTGGGAACGTCTTTGGTAAAATGTAAGTACATATATCAATTTGCCGTCCGTCTGAGTTTGATTATCTGATTACCCACTCAAGTGGATAGATCTTTCATTGCCATAATACAGATCTGCTCTGCTCAGTTCTCTTTCCAGGAGATCCTTCACTGTAGCTATCCAATCGTAGTGTTCAGCTCGAAATTCAAGACTTTACTTAACATATTCAAATCAATAAAATTCTTACAAGTCGATCCCGTTCAGATCTACGAATAGGTGGCTGATCGGGCACACAACTGGAAATACAAGTTCAATGGATAATTATACATATAATCTAGCTCAGAATCGGATCGATTTATTAGTGAATACTTTCCATATTCCAGAGGCTTTCAACGTCAGTCATTAGCCCACTCCTTCTACTCCGCACCAAATCCCCAGCGATTCTTATCCAGCTTTCTATGCAATAATAAACACATTGTCTTCTAGGTGGTGAGGGGCTTTCTTTGGAGTTTTCTTTGGAGTTTTCTCGCTGCGCTCCCTCGACTGGGAACGGCAGTCAGGCCAAACGCTAATATTTCCGCTATTGGCAGCTATTTCTTTCACTTAACCGCGGGCCACTGCAACTTGCACATGTTTTATTTTCCCCTGCCACACTTCGCTTTACTTTTCGGCTTACTCCGATTTTCCTCCTATTTCTTTTTCTTTTTTTTTTATTGACAGGCTGCTGCTCGCCAGCGGCTGGAGTTGTTGCAACATCCGCACATGTGGCCGGCCAGATCTGCTTTGGCTTTTCCTGTTTTGTTTGCACCGTAGGAGCAGCAGCAGCCGCAGCATCATCGGCAGCAGGAGCATTGTTATTGTTTATTGATGCACTACTTTGCGCTATTTTCGTGTGGCAGCAACAGCAACAGCAGCAGCAGCATCGCAAGTTGCAACAGCAGATGGCAATGGCATGCCAGTGGGCGTTCAAGATGAGAAACAGAGAACAGCATCCAGAAACCAGAAACAGAACAACAGTTGCTATTGCTCTTGCAGTTGCAATTGCACTTTTTTGTGGCCAGCTCTAAAAATACTAGCCACATAAATTGTTCAGCTCAGGAGAATGCAACAGATGCAGATTTAATGAACAGCCGCCACAGGGAGATGCCAAACACAGAGACAGAGACAGAGAGAGAGAGAGAGGCGACTTTCAATTAGCTGACAGCAGTGGAAATCCTCAAATTACATCAAAAACCCAGGCCATGTCATGGCCAAAAGCTGATTATTAGACTTGTCAACTGGAATGGCAATCAGAGCTCAAGTTTTATTGAATTGTCAAGTTGCAAGTTGCACTCCAGTCTGCTGGATTCTGCTGCTGCTGCTGCTGTGGATGATGCTGCCGCAGCTGATGCTGATGCTGCTGCCTTTTTCCTGCCAATTACTGCTGCTGGTTGTTGTTTGGCAATTTTCAGATACTTTTTCTTCAATTACGTATACGACCTGGTTGCTAGATCTCTCTCTCTCTCTCTCTCTCTCTGTGCCCCTGCCTCTATCGTTTCCTCTCTCTCTCGACCTGGCAGTGCTGCCTCTTGAAGCTTGTAGCTTTGGGCTTGGGGTTTCTTTCATTTTATGTCGCATGTAATTAGTCACGATGTTGGCAGCAGACACACTGCAGGCCGAAGCTGCCTCTGCCTCTGCCCCTGCCCCTGCCGCTGCCACTGACACATGCTGCAGTTTGAAGTCTGGCTCTGGGTGCCATTCCCTGCACTCGATTCTCAAGTTTAGAGACGGCAACGGCAATGGCGATGGCGATGGCAATGGCGACTCTTGACTCTCTCAAGCTGTCGACCGTTGACTGTCGATGCCGCCTGCCTGCCTGCCTGCCTTTGTTGTTTGCCGTTTGCAACTGCCACAAAAGCAACAACTGATGCCACAACTGCCACGGCTAAAACAAACTCTGGGCCAATCGCGGAAGTGTGAATCGCCATCGTCTCCAGGGGGGAGAAGACAGAGAGACGTTGCGCCAATGCTGGGCTGCAATTTATATTGTCCTCGCAGTAAACTGCACCATAATTAGGCCAATTAGTTGGGGAAAACTGCTCATAAATTACACAAAAACTCCTGCAATTTACGTCTGTCATCCGGGACGAAGAACCTTCCATCATCCGCTGGGATCGTTGCCGGAGCCACTTTCTAGCTCCATTTAACACATTACAATCGCAGCCAGAACCCCAGCGATTTCGGCGGCAAAGGGGAGGCATAATTTATAGACACATGCAGCGTTCAGTTTGGTTCGGAATAATCGGGTATTAATCAAAACACAGTTAATTTTCAAATTGGAAAAAGAAAAAAGCAACAAAAAAAAACGAGAAACGATGAGGAAACCAGTTCCCAGCCTGGGAGAGGGCCAAATACTTCTGCAGACTCATTACGGGGCCCCAACACCAAATCCAATACGAAACAGAAAAATATTTCAGTTCCTGAGTTTGAGTTTTTTCAACGCCTTCCCCCCTACCCACCCTCCCTCCTCACTCTTTTCGGCGGGCACTTGAAAACTTGTATTGCTGCGTAATGCTCCCAACTATGGGGCCGCCACATGGAGAAGGTATGTACGTATTTTTTTTTTAAAACAGTTTCTTGTTTTTTTTTGTTGTTTCTGTGGTTAATGTTTAATGTTTTCTCCCTACTCCTCTGTCACTCTCTCCCTCCCTTCTCGCCAGCGTGCGGCACTCGAGACTGTGCATATCGCGCACTTGAATCTGTTACGCAAATGTGCGTAATGCGCATGAATATGGATGGATATGCGGCAACATGTGTAGCCATAATCGAGTGTTGGCAGAAAGGCCAAGAAACGGTAACAGAATGTTAAAAGTCGTTTCGTCGTTGGGGCCTTCAGTCCCCAGTCCCAGTCCCAGTCGCAGCCTGAGACCCAGCCTCTGCTTCAGAGCGTCAGCTTCGGCCTGAGCCGCTTTTGAAGGCGCGTGGGCCTTGACAACAACTCAAAGTGAGGAACTTGAGCTACCTACCAGCGACAGCGACAGCAACAGCAACCACTTCAAGTGCCTTCCGAGTGGACAAAGCGAAATAAAGTTTACAAAATGTTGGCCATTAAGTTAACTTTAGAAACCATTTTCAACAAGTTCGTCGCGCTTTACGGCAAATGAATCACAGTTACAATACATAAATGTGTACATATGTATGTACAAATGTATGTAGTCAGAGGTAACAGAGCCAATACCCGCACATAGATCAGTGGGAGCGAACAACTTTGACATTTGCAATTAGCCAAGCAAAGTTGGTCCTCGCACAGCAAGAAGAACTTTGGCTAATGTTTGGCCAACATCTGGGTGGGCGCTGAAAGTCAGGAACTTAGCAATAAACCTGTGTAAGGGAACTTTACTTCCCATTCAATATTTATAGTAAGAAGATTGGTATGGAATTTCCTTAATGCATTTCAGGGTATCTTCAGGGAATAATTCCTATTTAATTTATTATTAATTAACATTCTTTGTTTGTTAACTACAGAAAACTGCTCTCATAATTTATTTCACGTTTATTTTATACTGCCAGATATTTCCACAGTTTGTTTTTTTCAATCTGGGCTTAATGTAATCTTTATTACTCCATGCTAAGAGATTAATATTTTATGACTTTATAGCAGGCCAAGGCACACAAGAAATATCTTTTGTTGTATTTTAATGATCCTTTTGCTGCGCTTAAACGAGACATAAAATTCTAACAAATTACAAAATTTGATTGGATTTATCGTGAAGGGGATTCTGATGTGAAATGGAAGATCTCCAAGCCGTGGCAAGTTCAACGGACTGGGCAGGAACCGTATATAAATTGCCATCAATTGAAGATCATGTTTTGAAATCAATATCAATTATCAGTCCACGAGGGGTTGGGGCAGAGAGAGAGAGAGAGAGACATTGATTGACGGATGGACTCGACTGGACTGAACTGAGGCTGGAGTCTAGCTTCATGGGACAATTAATCCTTTGAGTAAGTAGCTCAGAGTCCGACACAGAGAATGAGAGAGAGAGCTACATAAATTCAATTTACGCCGAGCGGATCGGAGCGGAGCGCACTCCGCTGTCACACAATTTGCAATCAGGCAGAGCCCGAGACCCCGGGAGCCCCGCTCGACATTGGCTGCGATGCGGACAGACTGCGACGTGTTGGGTAATTTGGAGAATTTATGACAAGCATTATGGCAACACTGGCTCGCTCATGTCGCTCCATCTCGCTCTCTCTCTCTCTCTCTGTCTCTCTCTAAGAGTGTGTGCTTGTAATTCTTAGAGCGGCCGCCCCAAAACCAGAAACCAGTTTCATTATTGTACACAATTTTTCCCATTTTTTTCTCCTTTTTTTATATTTATGCAACGCGCTTAGCTTTCCGATTACTCACGCTCAACCGGCCGCGGCCAGAACCGCTCGCTGATCGTGAATTTTCCAGCTACCAACTCCATAATAAGTCACCGGGCGGGCATGCGACTCCAACTGGTAGCCAGCCATGCCATTCCAGTCAGTGGGTCCATGCGGAGAGGATCGAGATTCCCGCCAAGATTCCCAGCAAAGAGCAAAAAATTAGAGATGCCAATTATACAAATGGTCAGACAGACGTCCGAATTCAAGTCGGACATCGAGTTTAGAGTCCAAATCCAAGTCCGAGCTGGTGGTAAATTGTCAAAACTGTTGGCCGGCTGCTGCTCTTGGGGGCTCTTGGCCAGTTTTCCAGTTTGACAGGCCGACAAAGGTGCGGCTCTGTTGCGGAGCTGTGGAGCTGTGCATCTGAGAGAGCGATCGGGCCGCGGCTTAGTTATGGCAGAAACAGCCACAGAAACAAAAAGCTGCCTCAAATCCCTGACGCTTTTAAATTGGTTTTAGTTTTCCTCGCTTGTCCGTTTCCCTGTTTCCCTATTTCCCCGTTTGCCAGTTTTTCAGTCTTCCAGCTGCCCAAATGTCAAAGGCAATTGTCATGGGTGGATCCGCGAGAGTCTTTTGGGCGTTGCTGGCAGTCTCAGTCTCTCGGTCTCGCTCTTGAGGCAACCAAACTTTAATTGCAAACCCACAAAGAGTGCCCAAAGTCTGCGATCCGTGGCAAAATGTTAAAGTTGAAGGCGGCTTGGGTTGTGTGGGTGTGTCAGGGTTTGGGGGCCAACAGAGCACACACCAGAAATAAACCACATTATGCATCTAAGGTCGATCTATGGGAGGGGTCTGGGTCTGCTACTGGCACTGGGACTGGGACCGGGACTGGTCTGCGTGCGTGCTGACTGAAAAATGCAAATGAGCGACTGCCACAGAGAAGAGGAGCAAACATTGCGTATACGAAGCGTTGCACTGAGCCCAGAGCCCAGAGCACAATTCAATTAAGTTGTTCGGGAAATTGGCCACGACTACGTGTTGGATTTTCCTCACTTCAAGCGCACTGAAAGAAATGCTCGGGCAAGGAAAAGATACCCATTTGCTATGGATTTTAATTGAAATATAATCTGGCAATGCAAACCCTCGGTTCCTCCACCCTCAGACCTTCCGCCAAGCGTTTTGTAGCCACGCGAATCTGTTGCCTTGAAGTTTGATGGGAAATAATCCACTTTCTTTCTGCTCCTTCACTGCGCGCCCAATTTCTCACAGTGTCATGTTCTTGGCTTTTGCAATGCAAATAAATCATCATGTCGATGCATTTGAGCCTGGCTATGTGGTACGTGATACTCGCGCACCTTCGTGTCTGCCGGCCAATTACATATTTGTCTTGGCTCTTGGGGCTCTGTTCTGTTCTGTTCTGGCCCAGCCTGGCCCGGCCTCGTCCCCTCTGCCCTGCTCCACCCTGACGTGGCCTGGCACTGTTCGTGCCTGACTGCTCCAGTTTCCTATGCAGTTCTGGGTCTCGACGTCTCCTCCATGGGGGTATTACCGTGCGATAATGCCGCAATTCATCATTATTCTCTGGTTGTTGGCTCTTCCCGCTTTGGTTTTTTTTTCTTATACCATAATGAAAGGGTGTTCCGCTCGTTTTCTTGTGCGAGTACTCGCAGTACTTGTTACATGCGGGTTGTTCCCTTCGTTTTTTATCCGCTCTTTTTTGCTGATATATTGGCAAGGCAAGTAGTTGGATACAAGAAATAAAACAAAATGCCAGGCCGCTGCCGCTGGCACTGGCACTGGCATTAGCAGTTTGCTTTAGCTTTAACTTTAGCGGTACTTCCGCCTAATCTCGCCGCTGATTCCCCATTGTGGCAACCATTGCATGCCCCACCAGAGACAGAGACAGAGAGAGAGGGAGCGAGAGATTTAGGGGCGTGGCTGGGGCCCCAATTAAGCGTTAACTGATTACAATACCAACGGCCAGACATGGGCCGCCAGCAGAGATGGCAGTGCTTAAGATTTCGGCTCATTAGAGTGGAGTTAAATCTATAAAGGAAATAACAGCAATTGCACGGCCCCAAATGCCAATGGAATGCCAAACGATAAGCAGCAGGCACTGCGATTTGGGCTCCGCTTTCTGCCTCTGCCCAGAAGTTGGGAGACCAACAAATTTGCAAACCACAAATTTAGATCAATAAAGAACACGCAGAGTGCAGGTCCAGAGTGCAGAGTCAGAGCCAGAACCAGAGCCAGAGCCAAGCCCAAAAAAGGAGCTGGAAACAATGGAGCCCAAGACAACTGGCTGCTGACCTCAGAGCGCTGTCTCTCTCTCTCTCACACAATCTTTGTGTGTGGGTGTGCTGCATGCATCTGTATGTGTGTGTGTGTGTTTAAGGCTCAACCCATTATGGCGCCTAACGTACAAAGAGCTTAGCCGGCGAGAGGCAGAGACAGAGACAGCCCGAACCAGAGAGTCTCTCCTGAGCTCTCTGACATTCAGAATGATTGCATCACGAAGTACAAATTTAAGCAGCGATTACCCCCAGTCTCCCCTCTTTCCCTTGCTCCCTTCCACTACTCCAGCAGCGCCCCCGCCTTTGCTGTCCAATTCTTGGGAACAGAGGAAGACCAGAGCGAGAGAGAGCGAGAGAGAGGTAGCAAAAGAGCGGATCTTCCCCAGCAATTTCTATAAATGCTGCTAAATGCCTGATCGGCCGCATTTATGTGGCCACAGAACGGGGGGGAAAAACCAAAGGGGCGAGGGGGAACTAAAGAATGCCGACTATGATTAAGTTGCTGGAAAATTATAAGTTTCCTTTATGTCGCTTTAATTGATGCCAGCTCCGGATGCAGAGCGGCTGCAAGGAGCGTGCGACTCCGCTCTCCTCCCCTTCGTGGCATCAATCCGCATTCAGGCGGCTCGTTAGCAACATGTTGCAGAGACAGACACACTCGCCACATACATCCATACATACGCCACATGCAAATCGCATGTGTAAATATTTTGATGGCAACTTTATGATTTATTTACCATAATTATATGCAAATCGGGCAAATCGCGCGGCAAGCGTGCAATTTAATGCGATTTTGTTGTAAGCGACGCCAACGGACTGTGCCGTCCAATGGTCAGTCCAACGGACAGCCGGAGTGTGCCCGTGCCCGTGCCCCATTTGCCACCTCCAATCCATCTGAGACCCACTCCTCCTCCTACTATGCCATTTAATGCTCCGACGACTCTCCACTCAACACGCAAATTAATGAGTTGTAACTAGAGTCGGTTGCCAGCAACAAATTGCTTTTGTGGTTTGCCTGCCGCTGCCGCCACCCCTGCCACGCCTGCCACACCAGCAACATGTTGCACACGCTAATTGAGGCAACATTGCAGTGACAATTTATAATATTTTCATGCGGTCTGCACCACTGACTCTGCGGCCTGTGTCGGCCAGGGGTGGGGCGCATGTGTCCGTGGGTAATTGAGTGAATAATTGTAGGAAATCGCAATGAAAAGTGCAATGCAGATAGATGGCAGACTCCACTTTAGAGCAGCCATTTCCATTCTCGGAAATTCCCATAAATCTCTGATAGATCTTTGACTTTTCTCGCATTCCTGGGGAATTATTTGCCAGAATTTATTTTCAAAAATAATTATTTTTCATTGGAAGAAAGTAATTTATTGTGATCTTCAGAGGTTATCATCTAGTCGCATATTGTCTGCCCGTTCACATTCCGAAAGTCCAAAGAATGTTTTCCTCTATCTGCTGCAGGGGCAGATAGCATCTGATTGAGGCAATTCTTATTCCAAATTGACAGCTGAAAGTGCTTCCAAAAGTTATCTGAATAACTGCCACTGCCTACCGGCAGAGCCACTCCATTGCATAGCCGCTTGATACGAGACCCAAAAATCGTATCCCTCTGCTTATTGGAGCTATGCTTGGGCTCTTGTTTGCACTGGCAAAACACTTAACGACATATCAGTCAAAACACACAGAGGGGCACACAGAGGGGACACACAGAAAGAGGAGCAGAGTTGAATGGAATGGAATGAACGCACCTGGGGGCACTACAATTAGCTCGAGTGCCGCCTCTGGCTCTGCCTCTCTGGCCACTTTTAACTCCTCTTCCACTCCATTTATTGATTGCATTCTATGCGTATGCCTCTGCGTATGCCTATGCCTGCCCGTCTCTGGGTATTCCTACTATCTGCGATGTACTCTGAATTTGCCCCCATTTCGTATGGCAGAAGCAACAGGCAGCAGTGAGCGGCAGTGTGCGGGGCGTGGGCGTGGCGCACTAATAAGGCGGCAGCACTCTAATTGGAGTAAATTATGTTTACACATTCGGCCGCCTGCAATTGGGTCACACAGCGAACCAGATTGACTGGCGGAAGGGGGGTGCTCGGTGCTGGGGGTTGAGTGTTGATATGAAATGCATTTCGTGTGTTCGAGTTTTACATAATTAAGAAGGTTGCGTTTGGGGGCAGAGACTGGAAACTGGAAATGGAGCTGCAGCAGAGAGGCTGCCAGGCAGAGACCGGCCCGACCCCGTGTGCGGGCTGCTCTTCTCTTTGATGGTATCTGCTGCTGGGATGCCGAGAGTCGAGCGTTGAGCGTCGAGAGGAATACCTAATTAGGTTCTCGCGCTAATATTTATGGTCTGTGCCTACGAAATGGAAATGGAAAAGTTATCTAATGGGCTTAGGTAGCATTTTGTAGCAATGTAAAAATGTCAGCAGGAAGTGGCAGAGTTATGAGTCGATTCCCAGACCAAGATAATGCTTCTATAAATACAGCACACAGCAACCAGAACTCTCGACAGGTTTCCACTGGGAGACACTCTTCCAGCGCATCCATGCGGATGAGTCACATTGCTGCGGCAATTGGAAATGGGAATTGCAGCGGCAACCCACGCGCGCAAACAGATCGTCCCCCAATTGGGGGCAGAGATCGGGAAAACAAACCAGCCCGCGTCGGGGAGGGTTATGCAAAGATAGATGTCTGTGCCCGTATTGCCTTTGTGCAATTAGAATCAGCAGTGCCTGGGGTTTTTCCCGACTCGAAAGGCCTGTAAACAGACGCGAGAGCAGCGCCAAAGCTCAGCGCAGCTCCGCACCGCTCAACTGGTTTGCCAGATCGTTCTGCTGAGCGGCTCTCCCATTCCAGCATGTAGCATATTGTATATGCTAAGGCAGTGTACGCAGTGTTCTGGACCGGTTCTCTCTCTATCTGTCTCTCTGGGGCTGCTCTCAGCTCTGCTCCGATCGGCGATTCGCAATCATCTCCAAGTCCGAGCTGGCCTCTGCGAATTTGGCGTGATCAGTTTTACATTAAAGCTGCAGCCGTGCTGATCGCCTCAGCACTACGCCACAGCAGGCCGGACAGCGACAAGGAATTCGTTCATATTTATTTGGATCCAGTGAAGCGGGTCAAGCGGCTGAGATAACACAACAGAATGCCAAGCAAATGCAGTAAGCAGAGGAGAGGAGGAGATCTCTTTGGGGGCACGATCTGTATTCCAATTTCGATTCTTCCAGTAATCCTGCTGCTAATGGTGCTGGGACCCTGCCTCCTGGCTGCCCAGACCTATCCCCGCATATATGCCATCCCCATCGGACTGCGATTCGGAGGAGCACTCGTACCTGCGCCAATGGGCAGAGCTCAGGGCCAGACACTGCCAGACAACCAACGGCCGCTGGCGGAGGCCCAGCTGCCGGACAAAAGACAGACCCAGACGCCCGATGACCTCAGACAGCATCAGAGACAGCCGGCAAATGTGCTGGGTGCCAATGAGGTGCCACTGCCCACTGTGTCCAACAGTCCCACGCGACCGCCGGCCAAGCAGAGCTACAAGGATCGCTTCAGCTCGAAGCTCTTCCAGCCGATCGCCAGCAGATCGCAGAGGCAGAATGTGGTCTTCTCGCCGGTGTCGGTGCACGCGCTGCTGGGCATGATCTATGGCGCCTCCGAGGGTCGGACCGCCCAGGAGCTGCAGCAGGCAGGAGAGTTCAGCAACGATCCGCTGGCCGTGGGGGAGGACTTCCGCCAGCTGATCAAGCAGCGCCGGCAGCTGCAGAACGCGGAGCTGACCGTGGTCAGCCAGATGTTCTACAACAAGAATCTGGGGGGCATCAATCCCGATTATCCGAATTTCGCGGAACACTACTATAGCTCCGGCATTGAGCCCGTGGACATGGCCCGCTCCAGGGACACGGCTAACTGGATAAATGCCTGGGCGTCGGACAAGACGCGGAACAAGATCCGGGAGCTGGTCAAGCCCAGCGACATCGATGGCCAGACGGCGGCATTGCTGGTGAACGCCATTTACTTCAAGGCTCGCTGGGTGAACGAGTTCTCCGCCACGGATACGGTTTCCGGCAAGTTCCGGCGCGGCAGCGGCGCACCCAGCAACGTGGCCATGATGTTCAACGACGATGTGTTCGGCTATGCCGATCTGCCGGACCTTGGGGCCACTGCCCTGGAAATGCCCTACGCGGACAGCGAGGTCAGCATGCTGATCCTGCTGCCCAACCAGGTGGATGGCCTGGCACAGCTCGAGCAGCAGCTGGCCCGTCCCCAGAACGATCTCAATAGGATTGCGGCACGCCTGCGCCAGGAGACGGTGACCATTCGGATCCCCAAGTTCCGCATTCAGTTCGAGCAGGACATGACGGAGCCCCTGCAGCAGCTCGGCGTCCGGGAGATGTTCACGAGCAGCTCCCAGGTCACAAAAATGCTGGACCGCCCCGTGCGCGTGTCCAAGATCCTGCAGAAGGCCTTCATCGATGTGAACGAGGCGGGATCCGAGGCGGCGGCTGCATCCTGTGAGTACTCCCAAGAGCATTTCCCAGTTCCTGGCTCGGGACTAATTTAAATCTCTCTCTCCCTCCCTCTCGCTAGATGCCAAGTTCGTGCCGCTCTCCCTGCCCGTCAAGTCGCGGGAGTTCAATGCCGATCATCCGTTCGTCTTTGCCCTGCGCACTCCCGACTCGGTGCTCTTCATCGGCCACGTGCTGCAGCCCACGGCGATGGCCTGAGAGTGTCCCCCCGTCTCATGCAAACCCACGACATACCTTAGGCTAGAGATTGATGCATTTGTGAGGCAAATAATAAAGTGAAAAATACTCGTATTCCTGGACTGAAGGAGAACTTCAATGCGATAACCTTTGCAGTACACAGCCCACAGACCCCACAGACCCCACAGACCCCACAGACCCCACAGCCCCCACCTGCACCTTGAGATCGTTGCGACTGCGAATCCGATTCCAAAGCGCGCGGGGTGGGTGCCTTTTCCCAGCAGCACACGTAGATAATCATTCTGTTGCTGATTTGGATTCAGAATTTCCAGCGACTGCTGCTTGCCCGCTTCTGTAAGTTGGCAAACCCGTTTGGGGACCCGGCCACGATCTGGCCCCTCTGCCACGCCGCCTCACGCTGCCCGGAGTGGAGTGGCAAGCTGCTATAAATAAAAAGCGAATTTCTCAATCATTTTTCAAATCGCGCAGAACTTCCTCATGCGCACTACGATACCTACGAGTATATCTGAATCGATCGAGAGAGCGAGATGGACAGCCAGAGAGAGGGGAAAGCCCGAGTGGCAGCCGTAAGCGAGATGAGTAATTGGAATACCCGCTGAAAGCTGCGCATAATTAATAGCCTCGACTCAAGGTTGCCACTGCACTCGCAGAAAAAAGGGGGCTTGGAAATGTACGTACTAAAAACTATCATGGGATAAGGCTCGAATAAATAAGCACATATTTATATGGCTCAATATTTATAGCTTCTTTTTCTTTGAGTGTAGAGCAGGCAGAGTGAGGCAGGCACTGTCTGTTCTTGAATTTATTTCGAGCAGTGTGCGATAAGAGAACTGGATAGAATCACTCCACTACCTCCCTCTGTCTGCCCGCTCTCTCAAAGTCTCTCTGCATTCGATTGAGTGGCTGTGATTGTTGTTTGTTCTCTGCCTCGCTGACATGACAGCCTCCCTCCCCACCCTCAGCACCGTAACACTACAAGAATTTCAATGCCGAGCTTTTGGCTACACAATCAATGATCCGCAGAAACAATAAAAACAATCTGTGGAGCGGCTCAATGTCTCGAAGCATTTTGAATTTCCATGAATGAGCGCTCGTGATCGTGTGACGACTACGCTTAGTTGTGTGTAAGCCACTGGATCGATCACTAACTACGCAAGCCAAAGCTTGGATAGCCATAGATAGCCCCATCCACCCCCCAAAACTGGAAGCAATGATCAATACCCACTGGAGACGACTGCCCCCAGCCATGGCTCTGGCTGTGATGCTGACGCTGCTGGCTATCCAACTGCTGGCAGTCGGTGGCGAGGCCTCGGGCAGTCCGGGAGTGGCCGCAGCCAGTGCCTCCAACTATCGCTTCGGGCTGCGACTCGCCTCCAGACTGGGACGGAGTCAGCCCAATGTCAACGTCGCCGTCTCGCCCATCCTCGTGCAGACGGCACTCGGCCTACTGTATGCTGGCACCGAACCCGACTCCGCTGCGGCCAGGGAGCTGCGCGAGGCACTCGATCTGCCGTATACGGGCAGTCCGCGGCACTCGCTCAATGGCCTCCGGGAGCTGCTCTCCGAGCTGAAGCAATCCGCTGCCGTGGGCTGTCGGCTGCGCCTCCTCAGCGACTTCTACACCCTGCAGCGCTTCACCTTCAACTATCGGGATGAGTTCCAGGCACTCGCCAACCAATTGGGAGTCGGCAGCCATCGCCTCGACTGGGAAACCCCCGCCAGCGCCGCCCAGGCCATCAACTATGACTTCCTCAGCCGCAGCAACTACAGCGTGGGCGAGGTGGTCAGCGCTTCGCAGCTCGGGAGCATCTCCGACAGCGACACGCCCTTCCTGCATGTGTCGGCGGTGACGTTCCGGGCACCCTGGGCCCAGAGCTTCGACCCGGACGAAACGCAGCGCATCAATTTCTTCAGCGAGGGACAGCGGCCCAAGTTGGTGGAGGCCATGTTTGGGCAGCATCGCTTCAGGTATGCGGAGGTAGCCGCTCTCGACGCGCAGCTGATCGAGCTGCCCTTTGCCACAGCCGATCTGCGGCTGCTGCTCATCTTCCCGAAGCGAGCGGATGGACTGCCGGAGCTGGAGCAGCAGCTGGGCAAGTACGATCTGCAGTACCTGAGGGGCCAGATGAGTGAGCGCAAGGTGGCCCTCACGCTGCCCAAGTTCCAGGTGCTGGTCCACGCACAGCTCGCGAAGGTTCTGAAAGAGGTGAGTTAAGGGGGGCCTCTCCGTCTGCGAAAGAATCTGCGTGTACCCAACCCATCTTTGACTTGCAGTTGGGCTTGAGGAGGCTCTTCACAGCGGAGGCTCAGCTGAGCGAAGTCTTCAGTTCGCTGCTGGCCAGCTCGGCCCCCCATCTGGGCGAGATGGCCCAGAGCACGCTGCTGGAGCTGCAGGAGGCGGGTGGCACCGCTGGCGATTCGTTCTGTAAGTTGACTGCTCTCCGGCCGGGTATCCGAGGAAGCCTCTCTCTTTAATCAGCTGCCGTCTTTGCAACCTTTGGGGATCTGTTTCGACGCGCCCTGCCCCTGGTCATCAATCATCCGTTCTTCTACGCCATCGGCAATGACAAGACCCTGCTGCTGGCCGGCCACATCGTCGACATCTGAGTGCTCTCCGCCGCCAGCGCCACCCTCGCCACCGCCTCATGTATATTCAATGCGACTCACTCCAGCCGGAGAAAGGCCACAGTGGGGTTATCGGCTTATCAGACCCTGCTCAGCTCAAATCAGTTTTAGTTCGTAGCAAAATAAACGAAGACCAAAACAAGCCAAAGGTGACAAATGATTTGTAAATACTCCATGCCGTATGCGCCTCTCGGACCTCGAAAGAGCGAGGGAGAGAGAGAGCAACGCAACGCAACGCAATTGAATTCAATTCGGTGAGCATCGCAGCTTGGACAGCCTCCAAGGCAGATCGACGTGCGACTGCCTGCTCAGTTCATATTGCGACGCGATCGGGTCTCAAGTGCGAATCAGTGGAGGAGCCGCCGCCCCATCAAATCAACCATTTATACGACATACACATATAAATTCAAGCTACAGCGACCACGACCATGGCTGTCATCGTCAGCTGCCTATTACGTAAGCCCCAATTTATACGCTCATACGATCTGGTTTTATGGGTTCAGAGCCACGATATTTCATCCAGAGAAAAAAAAACACGCAAAGAGGAGGCAAGCTTGAGGGCCGAAACATTGAGTGCCCTGGCGGACACAGTCGTGTTTATTTTCTTATAGGCTTATTGACAAGTTATGATAGAGGGACTCGATCCGTCTACTACTCGCTGCTTACAGAACAAAAATATAGGAGCAGGAGGAAAATCCCACCAACTAAAAAACTTCTCGCTTGATTCCTTTAGTGTTCCTTGCGAGTCTCTCGCATGCAAAGACCAACGCGGGCTTTGATGCCTCAATTGATCGCAATTTGCTGGCCGCTGATCTCTACAATGCGGTGGGCGCCGATCATCTGAATGAGAATGTTGTGATTTCGCCGGCTAGCATACAGAGCTCCATGGCATTGGCCTTTGTGGGAGCCAAGGGTCAGACGGCCAGCGAGCTGCAGCAAGGCTTGCGGCTGGGCCCTGGCGATGTGGACCAGGTGAGCCAGCGCTTTGGCAGCTACCAGCAGGCGCTGACACGCGACAACAATCTGCGGCTGGCCAACAACATCTACATCAACGAGAACCTGGAGTTCAAGGGCTCCTTCCGGGACGTGGCCCAGCGCCAGTTCGACTCGAACATCGACAAGCTGGACTTCCATCCGCCGTACAACAAGCGGACAGCGGAGGGCATCAACCGAGGGATCGCCACCAAGACCAATGGCAAGATCACCGACATCCTTGCCGCCGAGCTGCTCAACGATCGCACCGAGGGCGTCATTGTGAATGGGAATCTCCTTTGCGGCGCCCTGGATGAAGGCCTTCAAGCTGGACAAGACCGAGAAGCGCTCCTTCCGCACCGGCAACGGCCAGTCCGTCCGCGTGGACACCATGTGGACCCTGCAGAACTTCAACTATGCCGAGGTGCGCACCCTGGATGCCAAAGTCGTGGAGCTGCCCTACCAGAACGCCGACTTCTCGATGCTGCTGCTCCTGCCCAATCGCAAGGATGGTCTGCGGTCCCTCCAGCAGTCCCTGGTGGGCAAGAATCTGCTGGCGGAGATCGGAGAGATGAGCCAGCACAAGGTGGAGGTGCAGCTGCCTAAATTCAGCGTTACCTTTGGCCTAAGCCTCGAGAAACCCTTCAAGCAGGTGAGTTGTTATGCCCCCATAGAAGTGCAGTGTTTATCCATCTCTGCCGTATAGCTGGGTGTCCACACCATGTTCTCGCGGGACGGAGACTTTAGCAACATGTACCGCATGTTCGTGAGCCACTTTATCAATGCCGTGGAGCACAAGGCCAATGTTGAAGTGTCGGAGGCGGGCGTGGAACTGCCCCTGGAATCAGGCGGTGAGTAAAACGGTTCCTCAAAGTGTCTTCTGTTTATCCACAATACCAATATATATGTACATATTTATTGTCTCCCAAAAATAGTACTCAAGGGCCTCTTCTCGAGGTCCAAGAAGTTCGAGGCCGATCATCCGTTCGTGTTCGCTGTGAAGTACAGGGACTCGATCGCCTTCATCGGGCACATTGCCAACTATGCGTATGTCTGAGGCGTACTCTGGCATATTTTATACTCTGTGCTAATTACACTTAATGTTTTTGCAAACAGCTAAATAAAAGCTTTTTAAAGAGCCCCCCATTGTGGTTGAAGTTACAGTAATAAATTTATAAAATTCTTGCGAAAAATTAACCAACCAGCAGAGGTGTCAAGTGTTTGCTTTTGATATTAACTAATGAAAAAAAACGTCCACAACTATAGATAACTTTTGGATGACATGTATTCAGTGGAACTCGTTCAGAAGGAACTTGCAATATGCTTTCTTTTTTTTTCGGTATTTCTTGACTAAAAAATATCACAGGAAATCTACAAATTTCGTTATGTATTTTTGGGGGCACACTCACCTCTCTAGCTCCATGGGCATCTGATTGGGTTTATCCATGTTGGGGATTTATCCTTGTTTTGCTTATCTCTGGCGTTTTATCAGCTGTTGCCTTTTGGCTTTGTTTTTCGCTGGATTTGCATTCATGGGTATCTCACTGGCGATTGGGGAAAACACTGGGGGGCAAGGGTGGGGTGCAGCACATACTTCTCCTTCGGATTTATTTATTATCGTATTCTGTCGCTGCTTTTCTGACTTTTCTGCTGTTGCTGTTTCCTTTAATCGCGGACATAAATCAACAAAAGCCGCACAAAACTGACAACAATTTGAGCTTAGGCGTATTTATTATTAGGTTTGTTATTTTTTATTTTTTTATTTATTTTTTTTGGCTATTACTTTTTTTTTTGCCGTTGTATTTCTTGGGAGAAACATTGGCGGGATTGGAGGCGGAGGTGGAGTGTGCCTGTCGATTGGTAGATTGGCATTAGAAACTGGTTCGCGGGCCCGAATTACGTTTGGCTCTTGGCGGGGCTCTGGCTCTGGCTACCATTCGCCTTAATTGTGTTTACTGCTGGGGATCTGTGTTTGGGGGCAAGTCGCACAAAGTGGTGGACATTTCGCGCTGATTGGATGTCGCACTGTGGCAGGGGCATGCACTGTGGCAGGGGTACTGCAACGGGGGCATTAAGTTGACCATTTAAAATAATTGATGCACATTTTCTTACTTCACCAAAACACACACACAAAAGCACACACGCAGACACACACACACACTGATATGCATATACTCGTATGGTTGCGGCTACTTGCTGCATATATGTGTATATATTTATTTTTTATTCATTAAAACTCCTTTGGCAGTAGCACGGGACGGTGCACACGCAAGCCTCGGGCGGCTGGGGAGATGTTGAGACAGCTGCCCCGGATCCGATCCTCGCCACTTGATAAGAAGGCCTGGCCAAAACGCGGGGGCAGTCGCCGTTGCCCGTTTGCCGTTGCCGTTGCAGTTGCAATAACGTTTCTTTCGCTCCGTTTCGCGCATGCGCAGCATGGACTGTGCAACGTGGGGCGAGAGCGCGCGCGCGTGATCGTGTCTGAAAGCAGACTGACGGCGCGCTGCGATCGGCCCCAAAGACGAACTCCAATCGGGGAGTCGTCCGCCGCCTAGCACGCGCTCTCACTGGCGCTCGCCCTCTCTCTCTCTCTCACAAGTCTCTCGCCAGTGGAAATACTGGTAATTGCTGAACGCTGGATACTGGGAACACGGCCAGTTCTTCGCTGCACAAAAGTATATTAAATCAGGGGCTGGCATTTATGCGCGCAACATATTAAATGCAACTGTCGGCGGTACTGGTTCACCTTATATGAATATGTACCTTGCCTCTGCCGTTGTAATTGTAATTCCTGCAGTGCTCCCTCTTGGAACGCTTCGCATGTGGCATGTCTCCTCGCGGGTGTCCGTCCGTGCCTGTCCCTTTTTGTTAGAATTGTTTATGTGCGCCCTGACAAGTTCTCCCTGTTTCTTCTGTTTCTCCTTTTCTTTCTTTGTTTTCTCGTTTTGTGAGCGGAATTTTAAAATGCCTAACCCCTTCCCCAGTGCAACAGCAGCAGCAGCAGCCGTGCAGCAGTAGTGCAGCAGCAGGTGCAGGTGCAGGCGCAGGCGCTTTTAAAACAAATGCCAGAAATATCTGTACCTGTCTACAAGTACTGCCAATCCAGAGAAGGGCCAGGCTAGAGATCTTGATCGTTTCGTTTGGACAAACAAACTCGTTTCTTCGCCGATCTGACAGTTCATTTAACTAATCCCAGATCCTAGACGGGACCCAGCGCAGTGGGGAGAATAATCCAACTAAATCTTGATGGAATCTTTGATGGCAGGAAAGGGCATACAGTGGTCGTATTACGGGCTTGCTTCCCAATTTAATTTCTTCACACTTTTTAAATGTTTTTTGGGTCGCACGTTCTGGTTTTCAGTTTCGAGTTAAATATTGCAATTGACTTCCATAATATTCATTTTTTGTTTTCCACGCCTTTAAAGTTTATTTTTAGCTTTCGAGAAGGCCCATAAAAGAGACCCACTGCACACAGGTCGCTGTGAACATGACTACGTTATGAAATATCACAGAAATCTCTCCTGGACGGACACCCCACAGAACCCAAGATAGAGGGCTAAGTTAATACTCGCACAGATGCCCCATTGTCCGGCGATCGTTAATACCAAAGTGGTTTTCTGTGACTTGCATTTATCATAATTGGATTCTTTAAAGCCAGTATAATGGATTTGGCACGGCTGGGAGTCACGCCTGCCACTTTGGAAGAACCTTCCAGTTTTCAGAATCATTTTCATGGATCGATCGAACATGAAGCTCTGTGCAGCTCTCCTCTTTGGTATCAGCTAGCGATTTAATGGGATTTTCACAAGACTTTATTGCCATCCTTTATTACAGTATTAACCCTCATCCAAGTGGCTACGCCCGAATCGCTATGCCTGAACACCTGTCCGACTCCCGATGGCAAGACTGTTTGTGCCTACAACGGCTGCTTCTTCAACACGGAGTTCTGCACCATCAAAACGTTCAACTGCCACCGCAAGGTGAAGGGTATGAGCGGTAAGGATCGAGGAAAGCCAAATCTAGTGTCCATTTCCCTAAAGCAGAGTTTCGTTTCAGTGGTGAAAGTGGTCTCTGAGGGAGTGTGCAATAACGAGACCCAAACCCCACATTGCACAACCGTGACCTTTTAGATCTAGTGGAGAGCTTTCAATTTATTCATTGCTGAAGCGATTACAAATGTATTTGTAGATATGTATGAACTGATGATGATATATGATATATGAATATATGTCTAAAACTTGACAATGTGTCCCGTAAAGTAGACCGCATGCTGGTCACGTATGATGAACACGAACGGATGATCGGCCACAAAGGTCTTGGGATCCAGGGGCAGGGACATGGGCACCCCAGCGGCATCTGTTGGCATGGAATATTATGGGTGGGGGATAAAGCAAGCATGGAGTGGCTTATACTGGCTACTACTTACAGCTGGCTCCTGCTGCCTCGCAGCCGATCTCGTTCACATCGATGAACGTCTTGTGCTGCACCTTGGTGATGCGAGTGCCGATGGGGGAGTCCTCGAAGATGTTGCTAAAGTCAGCCGCATCCGAGAACATGGCACTGATGCCCATCTTGGAAATTGAAAGAGAAACGAATATAGCGATGAGGATGGCACTGATGCCCATCTTGGAAATTGAAAGAGAAACAAATGTAGCGATGAGGATGCAGTGGTCCATCCCATACCATCCCATCCCATCCCTCTTACCTTGCTCAGAGTGGGCTTCAGATCCGTGTCGAATTCGAACTTGAATTTGGGCAGATAGACGGACACGCTCTGCCACTGCCAGCGGTCCTCGAGCAGCTTGAAGTCCACGCCCTTCAGCTTCTCCTCGAGGGCGCGCAGCCCGGTGCGCTGGTTGGGCAGGATGAACCACATGGTCATGTTGATGTTCTCGAAGAACAGCTCAATGGCCTTGGCGTCCAGCTCTGGGTAGTCGGCGTAGTAGTACCAGTTGTCAGCGAACATCGTGGGCACCTGGACGGACTGGCGCTCGCCCAGCCAGAAATCGCGGTCCCGCGTGTCGTCGTCGTTGAAGGGCCGCGCCCAACGGGCCTTGAAGTAAATGGCATTGACCAGAGCCACGTTTGTGTCCGGCTCCAGGCTGTCCACCACCCGCTCAATCTTGTCCTGGGTCTCCTGCTTCACCCACGCGTTGATGCGGTCGACGGCCTCGGTCTCGCGACTGAAGTCCAGTGCCTCCACGTCCGAGTCGAAGTACTTCTGGGCCACCTCCCGGAAGTGGGGCGCCACCTTGAGGTTCTCCCGCGTGTACACCTTGTTGGCGATCTCCAGCACAGTCTTGGACTTGATGTAGGAGTGCAGCAGCCGATGGTAGCTCTCGGCCAGGCCGTCCTTGCTCTCCTTGGCCGAGGCGTGCAGTGTCTTCTGCAGCTCCGTGGCAGTTCTGCCCTCCGCCCCGTAGTAGGCCAGGCCCAAGGCCAGCTGGATGGACACTGGCGAGATGATTACATTCTCGTCCTGGCGCTCCGTGGCCAGGGTCTGGAACAGTTCCGTGGCGAACAGATTGCGCTCCTTGATGGTGTTGCCATGCCCACCGGGTACAGACAGCACTCCAACTAGAAGTAGAACTGAGAGAAGAGGGAGAGATTATAGGGATCTGGTGGATGTGGTGTAGACTGTGGTTGGGGCGGCAGAGGCACTCACAGGTTAGCCAGCGATTCATTGCGCCTGCGTCGATAGGTCGAGACTGAAAGGGAAAAGCGCCTGGAACCTGTCATTTATAGCCGCGCCAGGAATCACGGCCAAGAGGAGCGCCAGCAGAGGCAGTGACGGCAACAGAGGCAGCGACATAGGCAGCGACAGCGGCTTGATGCACTTTGCATTGCAGGCTGAAGAAAAAGAACAAGCGACGCAATAAAAGAACTAAAGAAAGAATGGAGAATGTGAGCGATCGGGAAGGTTCTGTTCTGGCAGCAGCAGCTGAAAATACTGGGAAGAGATAAAGCGAACGATCTCTTCCACATGCTCGCCACGCACGCACACTCACTCTCCCTCTCTCTCTCGTTTGCAATGCACTTGTGCGCAGGGTGTATTAAATAGGGTGAAGCGCATTGCCGCTCACCCACACACCAAAACAAGCTACGAATTTATTGCGCGAGCGTTCTCTGCGATTAGCCTCACCCTGTCTCAATACCCTTTGGACGTGCACTTGAGTTGCCTTTTGCACTTGTGTCTCACCTCTCGGGATTTGCTCTTCTGTCAAATTATTTACATGCCTGCTTGGAGAGCGATCACAAGAGCATTGTATAAAAGAGAGCAGGGGACGAGCGGAAGAAGCAGTGGCGCAACAGGGCGGAGGAGCGTACGTACTAGATGGGGATTTCCTTAACTCTAATTTCTTGTTCGAGTATTCTCCACCTCCCAGGAAAAATACCTTAAAATGCCCCTGTTTTATGGCCCCTGAATTTAATGAGTTATTTTCGTATTTGTTTAGATAATGCGTCCATAAACAAAGGTTGTGCATGCAGTTAGGCAGGGGGCGGAGAAACGAAAGCAAACAGAGTTGCGCATAAACTGTTTATCGGAGGGGTAGAGGCCCTGCCTGACCTGCCCAGCACAGCACACACATAATGTATTTACGAAACCCCAACGATTGAAGAGACCCCAAAAATCGAAATCACAGCATGCTCAACGAGCGTATCAAAGGCCGAAAACGTTAACCAATTTTTTATCATTAAAAGGGCGCGCGGGTACCGTTCCAGCTCCAGCCCTCTCTGTCCTTATCTCTTTGCCCCTCTGTGGTATCAAAAGTCCCGATTTGGGTCCAGGTTATTTATGCACATTTTGTGTGAAATGCTAATAAATTTTAATGGAATTTTAAAAACATGCTTTATGGACTCGGGACCCGCACTCCTGCTGCTGCTGCTGCTGTTGCTGCTCCAAAAAGGAACAACGAGGATGACTCTGGAAAAAATTGAAGTACCTTTTATATTGTTCTGCTGCTTGGGGTGTCATAAATTGGCAGCTACTGTGGGACGGATGGGCAGCTCCTGCATTTGACTGATGGCTGATGGTGAGATCTTGCAGAATTGCGTTACAGATACATGTGTATGGGTGGATGTATTCAGATATTGCATAATTACGGTATAGATATGAGAAGTGAGATGAATTGCGGAGCTGATCGGAGCATTACGCGGCACAAAAAGAGGCAAACACTTTCAATCGATCGCTGGGGATCGATCGCACTGGGGAGAGATGTGTATGTGGATGTGGCTGTGGCTTTGGCATCCTTCCTTAAAAGCACAAAACCAGATTCGGTTTAGCCTTATATAATTTACAACTACAAGATTGTTTCTCCGAGTGTGTGTGGTGTGTGTGGTGTCTGTTTGTGTGTTTGTGTGTGAACCGTCTCCTGGCAACGACCGCAGACCGATGCTGACCGTTCTGATTGAATGATTTCACTGATCGAGACAAAACATGTTAAAGATCGTGAGATGCTGGGCCGCAAAAAAAATCCCTGGCTCTTGTCTTTATAGATACACACAGCAGCAGAGAGAAAGAGAGAGAGAGAGGCACTGGCCGGGCTAAGGAGGAGAAGGCATCATGCAACGGCAGCAAAATGCTGCCGCTGTTGATAAAAATAAACTTGGCAAAAAACGTCTTCTTGTTCTGATGCTCCTTCCTGCCTTCTCCATCTCCATCTCCCTCTCCTACACCATAGCCAAAGCCAAAGCCCCCAGTCTGAGCCGCAGCCAGAGCCGCAGCTTGGAAAAGCATAAGAATGATGAGGCAGCAACACGAATTATGTGATCGCTGCTGCATCTCCGCTCTCTTCTTCGCCGGACGCTGCTCTGTGTGCGTGCACGTAACCCGAAACCAGTTGATGATAGAGCAGAAGCACAACTCGGGGCACAAAAACTCCCCAAACACCACCGAAATAAAAAATAAATAAATAAATACAGAAATAACAAAAAAAAAAACAACAACAAAAACAATGGCATCAATCGCTCTCCACTGTCCCTTTGTTCCCACTGCTCCCAGCCCATTCCCATCACCCTGCTGGTGGTGATGCTGCTGCTGCTGCTTTTTATAAACAATAAATTTGCACATAACTAAAACAGAATACTCGAAATTTGCATAGTATCGGAGGAGTATCCCCCAGGGGGATTAGCCCCGTCCTGGATGTGCGTGTTCACAGCCCGAACAATTGATGGTCGAATGGAATCTCTGGTCATGGTGGTGGTGGTGGGGTCGACACTCATGATGGGCAGGTTGTGGGAGAACAGAATGGCTGAGAGTTCCAAAGAAGGATTTTGCCACACTATATAGCTGGTATTCAGCTTAGTTACAAAATAAAGAGTAAATATAATAATAAAATAAATAATAAAAAAATAATAATAATAATTATGGTATATAAAATATTTTAAAAACATAATGAAAAGCACGGCTGCTGCTACTGGGCTATTTTCGCCGGGTTAACACATTTCTGGTATTTCTGGTTTAATCAGTAAATTATAATTTTAAGTATGTTTCTATTTGTTTATTTCTTCCGACAATAAACAACAAATAAATAAAATCTTATCAGTGATGGTGCAGAGAAACTTTCCACATCCCATCGAAGCCTCAACATAACTTGGCCAAGAGACAACTGATGTGATTTGTGCATCAGTGCTACAATTTATTTCAATATATTTTACTGCTCATGCTGCACATCCTCAGAGGCTATGCTTTCGCTACTCTTCAACTGGAAGTAATTCAGAAAATCCGCATCCGACTTGACTATCCGACCAGGCTGACATCTTCTAAGCGGTTTGACCGCCACTCAGGGGACGCCACCTCGCTGCTCCCCTGCCCCTGCTGCGAAGACAACTCTTCGACAAGCTCGGTAATTAGCTAAATGCTGTGGCCCAATCTAATCGACGGCTCGACCGAGGCACTTTAGTGAAAACCACGAGGCGTTGGCCGTGCCGAAAAACTTTCATTCAATTGCGGCATCAAGCGGGGCACTTGCAGCGTATGCAAATAGAAACTTGCCACACCACACACTGCTCGACAAGTCAGGCACAAGACACGCAGCAGAGTTCGATGCGGAGTTAGAGTCGGAGATGGAGATGGACTTGGACTTCCCAGTCCAAGTCCACTTGACCAGGCGACAGAGGTCCAGTCACTGACGGGGACAGACGCCGCAGCAGCAGCAGCAACAGCAACAACAACAACAACAACAGCACGGATGACACGTCAATCTTGCGCTACCCACTTGGTGCATGCAACATGGAACTGGCTTCGCCAATCCGAGTCGCTCTAGCCGCGACAAATTAAGCTGCAACGACTAGAACGACTGCTTGTACTTCTCATTAATTAGCACTAAAATAGGCAACTAGGAGAGCGGGCAGGGCGCAGGGCAGGTGGCGGCTGGGTAGACGTAGACCCTAGGCTGCCTTTCGTTTTCTACGAAATCAGAGACATCTATCAGGAGGAAACATGCCACACCATGTTGTAGCCCGTCCGTTAAGGCATCTGACAGCCGCCTAGGCAGTCGATTGGTATGCCCAAAGTGGGCACTGAGCAGCAGAACAGACGATCCCCAGACCGATCGAGCGATCGAGCGGTGATCCATCGAACCAACTAAATCGAATTGAATTGAATTGGAGAGAATTGGAGAGAACCATGATGATGATGAGAAACGTTCGCGATATGATGGACAACATATCAATTCATGTAATATTTGGGCAACCTTCGACGTTCATTTGTCTATTGAGGAGGAATGTGTCCATCATAAAATGTCAATTAGCTGATTGAAATCAGCGCTGGGGCGATTATTTTAGACTCAGTTTATGGCCAACGGGATGTGGCAGTCGAGGCAGCGGCAGTCCAGCCGCAGAAGCGACTGCCACAGAAGTCGGTGCCACGGCCCAGAACAAATGACATGATCAAGATGCCGTTGCCAGAGGCTGCTGCCGCACTCCAACTCGGGCTGCACCTTCTTCGGAGGCAACCAGCCAGGCCTCGCCAGGCCAGGCCAGCCATTTCTATTCCTTTTCTTTCCTGGCCTTTCGCTGGCGCTGTGCTGTGCGGCTTTGGTGGCGTACTTTATGTAACGATCCCCATTCAAACGGCAGCGGGGGCCAAACACATTTTGCATTGCAAATGCTGTCTTTGAAGATGCATTCGAAATGGAAATGTTTGGCCAAAGCACACGCTCAGCGGGAATGGCCATGAAGATAACGATGATGATGATGGTGGTCCTGGTCCCATCCCATCTCAACCGATCCCACCTTAGCCCATCCCATCCCCATTGCAGCTCCCAGGCGATCATCCTCAACAAATGACGCTGTCTCCCCTTGTTGCACCTCCCCCGTTTCTCCTCTGGCGTATGCTAATTTGCTTGTCAAAATGACACATCGATCAGTTAGCAAGGGACGAGAAGAGAGCGCCATCAAATGGATTGGATTGGCCATCTCCCTGCCTGGTATGCAACTCCATTTCCCGCTTCAGCCTGAAAGTATGCCCCGTCGCTGACAGTCGATTTTCAGCGACAATGGAATGGAACAAAGAAAAGAGAGAAGAGATAAACAAGCAAGATGAGCGAATCGACAATAAAAAGAAGTCATATAGGCAGAAATAAACTAGCCTTGGGATCCGAGGCTTTTGATACCCTTGCACCTTACCTTCAGGACCCTCTAGCCTAGAAAAAGATCTGTCTTTGTCTGTCCCTGGACAGCAGATATTAATGAAAATACTTAACAAATTTTGAAGCTTCTGATATTTGCAATAATACTCCTCCTAGAAAGGGTGTCAAGCCAGTGGCCCGAGCAGTAGCATCGCCCAAATTGAACTGCCCATCAGTTTCGCGTAGTTTTTGCGCCCACAGCGAACCAATTTATTGACGTATTGGCACTGGCTAAAAGGCTCTAACCCGGCGTGTGAATGGCGACAGCAGGGCACGCGTCCTTCTCCCATCTGTCACTCCATCCTTGCCTCACTTTATATGCAAATACACTGAAACAAAAAAGTTCAAATCGCATTTCATACACACCCACGCACACGCACACACACACATGTGCGCTTTAAAAGCGGATTTTCCACGGAAATTGTCGCTGCCACTTTTTACGATCCACGAACGGGGCTTAGAAGGGAGTTTAGGCAACGCTTTTGAGGGCGGGGGCACAAAATTTATTGTTCGACACGCCCCTGCCAAAATAGTTTCGTAGAGTGCGTTTTATGAGGTTTTGGCGCCACACGAAGATGTGTTAATGTGCGAGATTCAGATTGGGATTTGGATTTGAATTCGGATTCGGACCGAAGCCCCTCCAGACGCGTCTAAAGTGACATTTAAATGGGTCCCGCCTGAAAGTGTAGAGTGGCAGGGAGAGTAGAGTGCCATGAGAGAAGAGTGTGGGTGAGTGGGGAAGTGGGGAAGTGGAGAATGAGAGTGCGCGCCGGCCGGGCAAAACAATTGTAAAAGTGTAAAATGTGTTAAGCCATCTGAAATGTGGAAAGAAAGGTACCACTCCACACCACACCCAATCCCGCTCCACCCAACCGGCTTAGGAACTTTTGTTGCTGGCCTGCCCTGGTCTCTGCCCTCCTACCTCTCCAGTGACTTAGTTTTCACTTTGATGGATGTTAAGCTCCTTGTTTTGCGAGTGTGTGCGTGCTGGATCGTGTGTGTGTGTGCTCTGGATTTATTTGTGGCAACACAAAGATTTTTTAATGGCATCTTTTGTAGCAATTTTTTATATACACTCTCCTCAAAGCCATTTCATAAGTACGAGGGTGTGTGTGGTGGGTGGCTGAACATTTGATATGGCACCCCTGCTCAAGCAGCAGAAGCGACGGGGGAGCTAAGTCTGGCAAAACTCTTTTTAGCACAAATAAACTTGGCTACATTGTTGCCTGGCATTCGGCCATCCCCCCACGCCCACCCACAGCACACAGCACAATGGGTGCGGAAATGTGTGTTTGAGTGTGTGCACTCGGGCAAGGTGTTTGCCTGTTAAATTATATAACAATGCAATGAACTGTAAAATACGCAGCTAAGTGCTGCTCCTTAGTGCGCTCGCCTTAAAGGACCCTCCCTGCCTGGCACTAAGAACTGCGTCTCAAGAGTAGAGCTAGTGGGTTCAGCAGCTAGAAAACGTTTTAATTGGACGAAGAGGCGGCAGCCGCAAAAGGCCATTAACTTGGTTAATTAGAGCATGCCAAATTAAATGGCGGAATTATGCAAATTATCCAGGCAATGGCAATCATGAAATTAATATACATTTGGAAAAACAATTGAAAAAGATTCGACATTTTAGAATCTAGAATATATTTATATACCAGAGATATGGCTGACGCCTGTCTATTCTTTTGGCCCCAAGACTTCTTTATCATTCCAACCTCAGTCACTCAGGAATCGAAGGAATCGAAGGAAAAGTTTGCTCCCAAGGTCAATCTGTCACACACCCACACGACAGCAGCACGCCACAAATTGTGTTAAATAATGAAAAACTAAATTAAACATTTAGATAAAGCTAAAATGTGAAAATTATGCAGGGCCTGGCCTGGCCAGGCCAGGCAGCGGCTAATTTATAAAACAAACACACATCTGCACGATTGTTGGGTCAGGCACGCTAATGGCGGGGGCTAAATATGAATTACCGCGAAAATACTCGCATATACCCGGAGTGAAACAGTTAATTAAATCATAATGAGGCCTTCACATGCGCGGGTCAGAGAGTAAAAATCAATTAAAGCCTAGCACGCTTTTTGGGTGCCGCCGCCACCCGCACAGTCTGGTGTGCGTGTGAGCGGGAGTCCCACACACGCAGAAAGAGGGAGAGGAAATATCTTTAATTTCCATTTTTGTGGTAAGCACTTTAATATGGCCAAGCGAACAAAACCGAAAACCATTTAAATTCAAATCGAAACCAAATGACTTCACTTATATGCTCTGCCGAAGATGGCGTGGGCAGAGGCAGGGGTCCACCACTCTCCCCAGAGGAAAAGCACTGTACGACCCTTAATTTAAAGATTACTTTTTTCCCCCCATTTGGTTTTGTTTGCTTTCAATTGTTTTTATCAGTTTACATTCAAAAAAAAATATAAAAAACAAAACGAAACAAAAAGCAGAGAAGAAGCAAAAAAACATTGAACGACAAACAAATAAAATCCACCCACTGAGAGGATGAGAGATTTAGCTGTGATTTAGTCGGGAAAATCGCTGAAAAACCCATAAACTTTTTGCTCCCTTTTTGGCTTTGTATTTTATTGGCATTGCTGTCAGCGAATGAGGGCGGGGTGGGTGGATGTTGGGTGCGACTGGTGGGAGATGAGTTCTATTTGTTTCGATTTGTTTGCGCAGCAGCTGAGACTACAGCGGGGGACAGCGACAGAGCCATGGCGCAAAAAGCTTCGATTTAATTGAAACTTTGCTCATTAAATGGCTGAGCGAAGCCAAGGAGCGGAAAGTTTTCATATATTTTGCATTCCATTACTCATCTTAGCCCAGAACGGAGAGCGGGGAGAGGCATGCAGACAAGGTAAGACATGGCAAATGAAATATAATAAATGATGTCACACGAGGCGATGAGCGGCAGGTTGTCAGAAACACATGTGTCTGACTGTCTGAGTTGGTGCGTCAGTAGTGTGGGGGTGTGTGTGTAGGAGGGAAATGAATGGAAGTTGCACTGAGAGAAATGAAGGTAGAAGGTGGTAGAGAAAAAATCGACAAATAACCCGACAAATAGTTTGCCTCTTTTCCGTTTCATTACGTTCTACTTCTGTATTCTGTTCTATTTGCGCCGCCTAGTTCCGCCTTTAATTGCATTTCTCTCTGTGCAGATGCAGATGAAGCCCTCGAAAGTAGACAATAATAATGATTGTTTTTCCAGCGAGCCACAAAAAACTTCTGCTCGAGCACCGGTCCACTTCCGTGCCATTGCGTTCTATTCTACTCCACACCGTTCTGTAGAGTTCTGTTCTATTCTGTTCAGCTCTGTTCCACACTGACTGATGAGACAATTTGTCATCTGCTGCAGACGCGACCCACGAACCGTATGATGACGGGGGGCAAGACTCTCGGGAGGGTTGACAAACGCTGACAGTGGAACTAGTTGGAGGTCTGACAACAGCTGGGGCGGCAGCCACTGGCACCCTCTTTGTCTGTGGGCTGCATCATCTGGCTGCTAAAAATAATCATAATTCGCCGGCCCAGCCCCCGAGCAAGCGAAAGTGAAGTGCGGAAATGCAAATACTCATAAGCCAAGTGGGACTCCGAAAGCTGGCTTCAATGGCGGCTGACCAAATAGCTGCGAGCCTGGACCAAAGGCAGCTAAAGAACAAAGGCCGATTATCAGGCGAATGCCGGGCTATGAATAATTATGAAAAATTTAACAGCGCACGAGTTACCGCACACATTGCCGCGGCCACACCGCCGCCCCCCAAACCTCAGCGACACAGTTGAATGGTCATTAACCCATTCACTGTATACAAAAACGCTGAGTTCGGACACCAGCGGAAGCGGAGCCAACCGCTTACCCAGCGGATCGTAAACCACGCGAGATCTGCCGATTAAGCAGATTCTCATTCTCATTCTCATTCCATTCCATTTCATTTTCTGATTGTATTCCATTTATTCCATAAGTCGCTTCTTAGCTTGTAAAAGAATAAACGAGCAGAATAATTCTGACCAGAGAGGAAGAAAGTTGTCAATCTTTAAACGGAAAAATCACCCTAGAACTGTAATTACATAGCTACTGAAACTGGATGCACTGGACAAAGTTCACCTTAGAACTGTAATTCACGCACATCATTCATGGCAATGTATAAAAATTTAATGGCATTTAAGTGGCCTCCAGCAATGTCCCTTCAGATATACTCGCATATACATACACATATATATATAGAGCAAGGGAGTGGGGGGGATAAAAAAAAACATTTTCAAGCGGAGCACAATTAATATTATGGCGTGGCAGCCAAAGTTGATGTGGCACCTTGCCCAGACCCCAGCCAGGGGGCAGCCAGGAAGCACTTAGCGTCACAACATGCGAAATAAAAAATGCTCCTGCTTTTTGGGGCTGTTGCTGTTGCCGTAGGTGTGTGGAGGGGGCGGTGTGTAAGTGTGGCACAGCCATTGAACTTGCTACGGATGGCTGTGGCCGGGCGAAAGGTCACAGAGCGGGAATGAAAAGCCAAATAAATAAAATGAAATGAAAACAGTAAAAAACGCTCATAAGTGCTGGGCCATAATTCATGCACTGCCTCCGTCGCCGTCTCTCCTTGGACTGTGTCCAATTACCGTGTCTAAGGAAAATTGCCTACTGCCATTGTTCGGCCTTATCGGGGGCACTGTCTGTATATGCCCCCAACTTAATTGAGCTAATTTTCAACCGAATCCGGTCTTAAAGTTGCAAACTCTTGGCCCTGGCATCCATCATCCAGCGCGGGAGCCCGTGACTTATGCAAAATAAATATAAGGAATGTACGTGACCAAGTGCGTAATATGCAAAAAGTTGAGCTCCATCGTTATGCTCGTCGCATTCCAAATGAATGTCAGCCAAAGGACAAACGCACACACACACATGTAGAGTGGATGTACTAGTGTTACCGACACATACACAGACGGATACGGATACAGAGGCAGAGACGTGCTTGTACGACAAGTCATGGCCATGTAGGATCCCCCTGAACGACGGCATTTGAATTCCTAAGCAGGCAAACAAGCTACAGAACGAACAATGTCGAGGATGAAGCGAAAGCAAAAGCAAAAGCAAAAGTTTCTGTTTAATTTTGACAATTTATTTTAATTTGCCAGACGATTCCAGTAGTTAGAGCAGGAGTTGGAGCTTGGGAGCATTCTCACTTGCAAATCATGTAGCATACAATTAGGCGACGCTTTCACTGGCATCAGACAGGCGGAGGCGAAGGCTGCTCCTGCTGTCAACGCTGTGTCCGCCCCCAAGGGGTTGCCGTTGCCCCGGCACATGTCCCCCGTCGCCTCGACAGCTGCTCCTGCTACTCCGGAACACGGTGCGTATGATTGATGCAGAAAAGCAGACGCCGCAAATGTAATTTGTGACTCTCACTCACTCTCTCCCCACTTGTCTCTCTGCCTTGGTCCCTCTTTGGGGACTCTGCCAGTTGACAGATGAACTTTTGGATAGTTTTTGGTTAGCTGCACTTGAAGCTCTTAAAGCTGGGCCAGACACAGCATCGATCTTCATTTGGGCGTAGGTAAATTCAATCAAGGTCCTCCATTTGCCAGTCAAATTGAAAACATATGTTTCCCTGGCATTTTTCTTCAAGCAAAGAAAAGAAAAGAAAAGCTGAGAGTATAGGAAGGGAAAGCGGCACAGTGCGCCAGAGGGAGAAAGCAAGAGGAAAGCTACTTAAAAATGTTGCACACGTACAGCCAATTGTGAGCAAACATGCCCCAGATGGAGGGCTGGGGAGGAGTCAAGGAACTTTGCCGCCATATCCCCAATTCCCCTGACAGGCGGAGGCACAGGCACTGCCACTGGCAGCGGCACTGGCAACTTCATCAGGCAGTAGCCGCATCCACATCATCCACATCCTCGTCCACCATCATCATCATCGTCATCATGAGGCTCATCAGCATCAACTTGTCTGTCCCTACATTGCCCCAAGAGCTACTAAATTTCACGCAATCACGAACACACACACACACACTCATCCATTCCCCATCTGCCTCTTCTTGTTCTTCAATTTTCCCTCGTATTTTTTCCGTGTGTGTGTGTGTGTGTGTTTGGTGCTGCCAACTGCCTAATAAAATATTTAGTTGCCAGGGCTCATTGACAAGTTTGCAGACAAGGTCCTTGGGTTTTTGTGGTCTCTTTATGCGCCCTGACGAGGCAGACAGCCGTCTCAGTCAGGTGCGACTGCCTCACGACTTCCTCCCGTCCCCGGCCACCATTCATTCTATCATACACACTCTTTCCATGTCTCTCCCTTTTTTACGAGGCCTCAAATCTATTAAACGGCCATTCAAAGTCTTTTGCTCGTCGTCGATTCGGGTCCAGGAAATAATGAAAAATTCAAAAACCAATATTTAACATGCCATCAAATCAAACAAAGTGCAACAATGTGTGATCCCGATCCGGATCCCTGCTCCTGCTTTATGTGGTATCCTTTCTGCTTCTGCTGCTGGGGCAACGTTTAATATCTCATCAAGTGTTACGCTTTACGACTACTTAAAAACACATAAAAAAGAACAAACCCGAATAAAAAAAGAAAATGGAGAATGGAGAACAGAAAAGAAAAGAACAGAATGATTCCCAAACAAAATCAACGCTGAAAGCTATAAATTCTCTCCACAGAAAGACAGTGAGAGAGAGAGTGAGAGAGACAGCGCCCGCTACTGAACAGAAAGCGAAAGGAAATGCAAAAAGCGAAATAGCAACAGCTACAAAAGGAGAGACTCAGTGGCAGCAGCGACAGCCACAGCGGAAAAGATTTAATGATGCAGCATGATTTGAGCATAAAAAAGAAGCGAAATAGAATAGAATGAAATGGAATAGAAGCAAAGTAAAGCACAGAGTGGAGCATATAGTAGCAGGAGTGGAGAAGGAGTATGAAGCAGGAGAGCTTCATAGCTTTTGACAGACATTGTCAGTTGCTGGGCAAGCTTTGATAAAATGCAGTACACATAAACACAGATGCACATACAAACACACAGATACCTAAGCACATACGAGTACCTACATATAAATACATATAAATATGTATAAGTATGTATATATATATTCCTACATTTTAGTTGCGCATAAAATGTAAAAGGCGTTCATATAACATAAACACGAGGAAACAGCCAAGCAAACGAAAGTTATATGGGAATACATGCATACATATGGTGGTTTATGTACACACCTCCGCATTCAAATACACATGCATACGTGTATATCTGTATGCATGTGTGAATTCCCAAGCAGAAAGGGGTGAATAAACCCTGAACACCCATATGAATATGGTAACGTTGCAACAGTGAAGATGGCCAAGAAGCAAACTATGCACAACCAGTCCACAAGCCTAGAATTTGACAGATCAAAGTTATATCGTATTTAATAAAACAGATTCAAATGTTCACAATCTTCCGTGGAAGTGTTATTCGACAAATGTTAGGGGTACACTTGGTGATTTATTTTCCCCAGAGTATCCACTGTAGTTTGTCAGTCTGAAACTTGTACGAGTACGAGTCTCCTCCAGTCTTCTGACTTGCCAGTGGCATTTGATGTATGATAGCTGCTGAAATATATCTCCAGTTTCGTTCTTCTGCCTTTGACTTGCCTCCACTGTGTGTTTGTCACAGAAATTTTGTTGCGAATTTCCAAACTGCCAAATGAAGCGAAACATCTGCAAAACCAACAGCCAAACAAACATCCGCCAGTCAGAGGCAAAACTCTGCTCGATAACAAAACTGTCTAAATATTTAATTATATTGCTGGCATAACGCTTGTGGCTAATTTGATGCTTTAACTGTTTTTACCCCATCGGAGTGGAGCTCAGCTCCATCGCTTGTGTTGTTGGCTGTGACTCGCCGTCGGTCAATATGCTTAAATATTCAAACAGTAAACCTCCGCACGAAAACAATACTTTTCGAGTCGAAGCTCTTTCAGAGCCCGGGTTTACATCATTTTTGGTCGCCACGCGTGACATGACAGACTGAAGTTCTAGTTGGATGACATAAGCCCACATAGATTGATGAGGGGGAGAGGAGAAAGTTTTCTAACTTAATTGAAATTAAGTTGGATCTCACAGAGCTGACAGCTCACCGGAGCTTGTTGCTTCTTTTTAGGCCTAGGGCAAGGTCGAAAATTTAGTAAATTAATACTGATAAGCCCTTAAACAGATTATTATACATAAATTGATAGTTTGTTATCAGGTCGTGGCTACGCTTATTCTTACAGATTTTCAAACCTCCGAAGGCTTCCTCAATTTAACTCAAATTATTGGACATTGCATCAGTCTGATTGGTATACAAATGCTCTCGACTGATAAGGTGGAAAACAATTTAACGCAAATTTCTGCACATTGCATCAGTATGATTGGTAAACAAATACACTCGACTGATAGGGTGGAACACTGATAAAAAACGAGAAGGAACCTTGTGAGTCGCTTCTGTTGCCGCGACTCTACTTTTATACCCGTACTCAGTCACTATATATATATATGTCCGCTTATGATTTATGTGGAATATTTAGATATTTTATCACTTTAAATCTACATCTACAATGTACAGACGAACAGATAGACATGGCTAAGTCGACTCGGCTATTGACGCTGATCAAGAATATATATATATACTTTATGGGGCCGGAAATGTTTCCTTCTGTTCATTGCACACATCCACTTTTACCACAAATCTAATATACCCTTTAACTCTTCGAGTATGGGTATAACAAGTTGATTGTACTTCTAAAAGAAATCATAAATTGATTTCACTTTATTTCGGCAACCCTAACATAAAAATATTAAATGTCTATATACATAGGTATGTAGATGTATGTAAAGATAGTCGGTAAACTAAATGGAAATATTTTGGCAAGCAAAAAGAGAGAAGACAGAAATAGAGAGCGAGGGCCAATTAGAAGATTTCTTATCAGAACGTTCTCTGAGCTCAGAGCTGGGGAACCTGCTCATCAGTTGCAAAATTTAAAACAAATAAAGTCAAGATGCTTTGAAGCACGATGATTCAAATAGCCTTACAGCTGGAATCGAGACATACACTGTAATCCCATTCGGATAATATATTCTACTGGACCATGGCATGCTGACTAAAGCTAAAATACTGCTTGAAAGTGTACAACGAAAAGAGAGGGAGAAAGAGAGGGAGAGTCATCTATCTAGAGATCCCATACAGCAATAGAAAGAGACGAAACGCTTGTATGTGTATCTTAATTGGGGATAATATAGCACATACACGTACATATGTCTGCATGTATGTACATATCATTGGCGGGTATAAATTGTAGCTTCGCGCAATTGTTCAACTCAGTTTTAAATAATACAGTCAAGTGAAAGAAGCTCGCTATGGTTTGCTTGGAAATATGTCTGGCCATTCTTGGCCTGGCTGTGCTTATATACAAGTGGTCTACAGCAACACACAATGCATTCGATGGTCGAGGAGTGTACTTTGAGAAGCCCAGTCCATTTTTAGGAAATATGGGAGCCTCGATTCTATTCCGAACGTCGTTTCAAAAGCAACTCAGCGAGCTGTACAACCGCACCAAGCAGCAGTAAGTGTTCTGTTTATAACACACCGATCAAGACACGGATAATCTTATAAGTATGTACATTTTTCAGCAAAATTGTTGGGCTATTTAGTTTCCGCACGCCCACGATCCAGCTGAACGATCCCGAAATAATCAAGAAAATATGCGTCAAGGACTTTGACCACTTTCCCAACCATCCCAGCTTTATCCAGAGCAACGAGCGTCTCCTCAACGACATGCTCAGTGTGATGAGAGATCAGCGCTGGAAGCACATGAGAAACACACTGACGCCGGTCTTCACGGCGGCAAAGATGCGCAGCATGTTCGCCCTGATGGACGACAGCTTTGGGGAGTGCCTCGAGCACTTGTCCGGACTATCGAAGGGTTCCAAATCTGGAGAGGGCATCGAGTTGGACATGAAAGTGCTTTGCAACAAGCTATCGAACGATGTGATAGCCACCACCGCCTTCGGCCTGAAGGTGAACTCTTTTGAGACCCCAGATAATGAGTTCTACCAGATCGGTCAGTCGCTGACCTTCTCCCGGGGATCGCAGCTTTTCAAGTTCATGTTGTCCATCATCGTTCCAAAAGTGTTCCTTGTGAGTTATTCATGACGTTATTTTTGCTTATGTATTGACACTTACAGATATTTCCTTGAGTTTCAGTTCTTTAATATGAAAATCTTCAATGGCCAGAAAGTGGAATACTTTGTACGGCTGGTGGTGGATGCCATGAAATATCGCGAAGAGCACAACATCAACCGTCCGGACATGATCCAGCTGCTGATGGAGTCCAAGAAGGAGGCCGAGAACGACTGGACGGACGACGAGATCGTGGCCCAGTGCTTCATCTTCTTCTTCGCTGCCTTCGAAAACAACGCCAATCTGATATGCACCACATCCCTGGAGCTGCTCGAGAACCCCGACATTCAGCAGCGTCTCTACGAGGAGGTCAAGGAGATCCAGGAGTCGCTGAAGGGTGGCTCCCTCACGTACGATGCAGTGCAGAAGATGAAGTACATGGACATGGTCATCTCCGAGTCGCTACGCAAGTGGACGCTGGCCGCAGCGACTGATCGCCTTTGCTCGAAGGATTACACCCTAACCGATGAGGATGGCACCAAGCTATTCGACTTTAAGGTGGGTGATCGCGTCAATATTCCCATTGCCGGCCTGCACTGGGATGAGCAGTACTTCCCAGAGCCCCGAAAGTTCGATCCAGAGCGGTTCAGCGACGAACGGAAGAACGACTTAGTGCCTTATACTTATTTGCCCTTTGGAGTGGGTCCCCGAAACTGCATAGGTGAGTCTGTTTTGGCGTCTATTTGTTTGGTTAACCATAATTACCATAAATTCTATTCCCAGGCAATCGATACGCTTTGATGCAGGTCAAGGGCATGCTGTACAACCTCCTGATCAGGTACAAGATCGAGAGATCGCCCAAGACCGTCAAAGATCTGTGGGAGGAGGCTCGCGGATTCAACCTTGCCCCCAAGGCCGGCTACTGGATGCGCCTGGTGCCTCGCAAGCAAATTAATTGAAAAATAGTCGATAAAGGATAACATAAATATGTAAGTACATAAGAGTGCCCACTCGAGTGGTCGGAGAGTACCACACAAAGCATAACTTTGTATATATAAATAAATATATTCCAGATCGACATCAGTAATATCTGTCTGTCTGAACGCATGTTCAAATCTGATATAGCCAATATTTATATCGAACAGCCACACAAAAAGATAAAGAATGAGAGAAAAAGTCGACAGTCACTGGCTCCGAAAACTACGTGTAAACAGAACAAAACTTAAATTACTCGCTGAAAAACGAGTTAATTTTAAGCCTTCCTTAAAATCTATTTATTAAGAATATCAGTATAGAAGCCAAAGAACTGAAACCAATAGTGGATTTTACTTCTAAAAGTAGTTTGTTCGGTAGCCATAACTTTAGATTGTATATATTTTAGTTAGTTTTTGAGGGGTTTCCTTAAACGGAATAAAGGTTAAATCAATTATTCATTTTACATTCATCAGATGCCATTGCTCCAGCAAGTTGTGTATAAATAGAACAGCTCTCAATTAATCGAGGCGAATGCCCATGGCTCGGCAAGTGTTGGGGTGTATTGTTTTCGTACCCTCTTTATATTTTTGAGTCATATTCTAGCTAAAGTGACTAAAATGGTCTTCCACTATCATTGATCTTCGATAGTTAAAACCAACAACAATTCCCAACTGATATGAACATTCGTGAGTGGATGGAACTCGGATTTCAGTGGCCAAAATTTGTTCGATTATGAATAATTAAGTGTTTGTTGCTTCAGATAAGATTACGTTGCCAAGCAAATGAATACACTCCACTCCAATGATCATATGATAGGTAATCGGTAAACAAACCGTGAAGATATTGACAAAAACAAAAAGAGGAGAGTGAAATAGAGAGCGAGAGTCAGCTGAAAGCTTTCTTATCAGAACGTTCTCTCCCTCTGAGCTTAGAGCATTGCTCAGTGTTGTGAAACCGGTTAATCAGTTGCGAAATTCAGGCAAATGAAGGCACGTAAAGCTGCCAAGCACGACGCTTCGAATACCCTTACATTTTGAATCGAAAGATTTGGATTTGGATATATGTAGCAATATCAAAGGACAGCCGTTAATTCTAACAGTAATTGCTTTTTGCTAACAGAATTAGATACCAGCTGTGTAAGGCATAAATTAACAAACTTTGTACATACACACATATGTATGAAGTGTGAACGCTGACATTCGGAGGCTCTGCTTCGGCTTTAGCTTCGAAGCCCAAATTAGTTCTACTTAATCTCTCTATGGTTGCTTTTATCCCTCTTTCTGTGACATTTATATGACCAGGCATAAGAGAGAGTGAGAGAGAGTAAACATTAGTTGTGAAACGCAATTGTTTTATTCGATTGTTCGAACGTACATAAATAGTTGTCACTAAAGCTGGGCTGCTCTAGCATATATTTATCATGCAATAAAACGAACCCTTGCGAAATGTTTGCTGGTTGCTAATCAAAGTTAAAGTACTATTTGTAAGGGTAAGAAGTATGTATGTAGTTCTCTATCGAACTCTGGCACAAACAAATATTAACAACAGAGAGTTTAAATAGTTATCTATCTATAAATCGCCAGCAGCAAGTGTCAGTGGAGGGAGAGCAGAGCTTCGGTAGATAATACTTGCGGAGAACAGAATATATACGGGCGGGCATACTAGTTATGTGCACATAACATGTGTGTGTGTGTGCGTATGAATTTCGGCGGGTATAAATCTAGCGTCGCGCAATTGTCCAACTCAGTTTGAAATAATACCATCAAGTGAAGGAACCTCGCTATGGTTTTCATGGAAATATGTTTGGCCGTTCTGGTCGTGGGTGTGATGATATACAAGTGGTCTACAGCCACACACAGTGCATTCGATGGTCGAGGAGTGTACTTTGAGAAGCCCAAGCCCTTTTTCGGTAATGTTGGTTTATCGATGGTGGGCCTATCCTCGTTCCACAAGGTGCTCAGCGAGTTCTACAATCGGACACGGGAGCAGTAAGTGATCATCTATCAATGAGCGGGCATGTCAGATACGGATAAGAACATTATTAACTTTTTAGCAAAATTGTTGGATTTTTTAACTTGCGAGCGCCCATGATCCAGCTGAACGATCCCGAAATAATCAAGAAGATCTGCATCAAAGACTTTGATCACTTTCCCAACCATCAGCTGTTTCTGGAGAGCAAGGAGCGACTCCTAAACGACATGCTGAGTGTGATGAGAGATCAGCGCTGGAAGCACATGAGAAACACACTGACGCCGGTCTTCACGGCGGCCAAGATGCGCAGCATGTTCGCCCTGATGGACGACAGCTTTGGGGAGTGCCTCGAGCACTTGTCCGGACTATCGAAGGGTTGCAAATCTGGAGAGGGCATCGAGTTGGACATGAAAGTGCTTTGCAACAAGCTATCGAACGATGTGATAGCCACCACCGCCTTCGGCCTGAAGGTGAACTCTTTTGAGACCCCAGATAATGAGTTCTACCAGATCGGTCAGTCGCTGACCTTCTCCCGGGGATCGCAGCTGTTCAAGTTCATGCTGGCCACCCTCCTTCCAAAAGTGTTCGTTGTGAGTTATTCTTAATACCATTGCTAATGCGTTGAAACTAACTTATATTTCCTTGTGTTTCAGTTCTTTAATATGAAAATCTTCAATGGCCAGAAAGTGGAATACTTTGTACGGCTGGTGGTGGATGCCATGAAATATCGCGAAGAGCACAACATCAACCGTCCGGACATGATCCAGCTGCTGATGGAGTCCAAGAAGGAGGCCGAGAACAACTGGACGGACGACGAGATCGTTGCCCAGTGCTTCATCTTCTTCTTCGCTGCCTTCGAAAACAACGCCAATCTGATATGCACCACATCTCTGGAGCTGCTCGAGAACCCCGACATTCAGCAGCGTCTCTACGAGGAGGTCAAGGAGATCCAGGAGTCGCTGAAGGGTGGCTCCCTCACGTACGATGCAGTGCAGAAGATGAAGTACATGGACATGGTCATCTCCGAGTCGCTACGCAAGTGGGCCCTTGCCGCCGTTACCGATCGCGTCTGCTCGAAGGATTACACCCTAACCGATGAGGATGGCACCAAGCTATTCGACTTTAAGGTGGGTGATCGCGTAAATATTCCCATTGCCGGCCTGCACTGGGATGAGCAGTACTTCCCCGAGCCCCGAAAGTTCGATCCAGAGCGGTTCAGCGACGAACGGAAGAACGACTTAGTGCCTTATACTTATTTGCCCTTTGGAGTGGGTCCCCGAAACTGCATAGGTGAGTCTGCTTTGGCGTCTATTTGTTTGGTTAACCATAATTACCATAAATTCTATTCCCAGGCAATCGATACGCTTTGATGCAGGTCAAGGGCATGCTGTACAACCTCCTGATCAGGTACAAGATCGAGAGATCGCCCAAGACCGTCAAAGATCTGTGGGAGGAGGCTCGCGGATTCAACCTTACCTCCACGGCCGGCTACTGGATGCGCCTGGTGCCACGCAAATAGAGGAAACAAACACAGTTCGAGTAGGATAAAATACACATACATATATTTTATTTTTGATTATGTTTCCATACACATTTGTTGAATTTTCAGTTGAATGATATAGCATAGCTTAGACGAATAGCCAATACGATAGAAAACAAAATCATAGTCCCTAGTCGTAAGTACTTTTTGACTTCTAACAAAACAAAACTTTCCTTAGGACGATTAAGTATTCTGGACACATTGCTTTTACATAACAGTTTCCCCTTTCACGCTGCGGGTGAAAGCAGGCAAATTACATAAAACATTTGGCATTTAAACAAAAGAATCTTCATCTTAACGTCGTAAAAAATAGAAACTGCAAATGTTGTAAAATTTGGTTATATTATCGATTTGCTTCGATTGGTATTTTGGAAGGTTTCGGTTTTGCTTTTTCGAGTTTTGAGTTTCGAGTTCTGCTTTTTGCCATTTTAAATTTATTGCACAAAAAAGACTTTCACTCTTTTTCTGGGAGATTCTTTTGTTGGCCGTTGAGTTGGTTTCGTTGGAGTTTATTGTTCGTTGATTGCGCTGCTTGTGGTCTGGTCTGGTCTCGTCTCCTGCCCTCCGATCTTCTTAGATCTAACACTAGAATACCTAATTAGTTATGATAATGCCTATACGTAGGTATGTATATGTATATGTAATATGTAGGTGTATGCAAATGCAAATATGATATAGGTTCAGCTTTGTACAAGGTTTCACTTCGCTCCACTCCACTCCGCTTCGATGATCTCATCTGTCGTCTGCTTTCGGTGTATGATACATTTCGATATGTTGTTATTTACAGTGCAGTCCCACCTAAACGCTGTACAGCCGTCCGTTGCTGGTGTGTTGTAGACGCGACTTGCCCAGCCCAAAGAAGTTCCACACGCGACGGAGGCAGCCGGGCTTCTTCTCCGGCAGCATCAGGCTCTGCTCCTCCAGGATGGTGTCCAGGATGTAGTAGCTGCTCAGGTTGAAGGGCGGCGGCGGCAGAATGGGAGGTGGTCATGATATTGTGCAGTTCTTGCTCTCGTGCATAATTGCCGGCACTCCGGGCACAGCGGCCGATGCGGCGGCGGCCAGCGTGGGGTCCTGGGCCAGCTTCTTCTTGCGCTCGTAGGCGAGGGCATCGTTGGGCACATAGGCCACGCGGACGCCACCGTAGTGCTTGCGCGCGGGCAGGCGGTAGACGTAGTCGTCCATGTCGCTGGAAGAGCTGGACGAGCAGGTGGAGCAGATGCTGGCCACGTCGCAGTTGTCCAGATTGTTTAGCAGATTGTGGGCGCCGCTGGCCTGGGTCTGGGCGTTGTGCAGTCGCAGGTTCGTTTGATTGATCTGCATCTCCGAGGAGCTGCGCGACTGGTTACGGCGTCGCCGCCTGCGGCGTGCGTTCGAGTTGTCCGTGTAGCTCTTGGAGCGCGACATGGTGTCCTGGACGCTGTGGAAGCGCACCTCCTTCAGCGGCCGGTTGTCCAGCTGCTCGCCCTCTTCCTCCTCGTGCATCTCGTGCTGCTCGTGGCCCTTCTTCGTGTTGCGATTGCTGGCAAAGAGCTGCTCGTAGCCGTCGTGCGGCAGCTCCCGCACCGGCTCGTTGTCCAGCTCCAGCTCGTTGGCCAGCTCCTGGGTGCTCTGCGTCAGGTCCGAGTTGCTCGGCGAGTTCAGGTTGATCTTGTCAATGCTCTGGTAGCTGTGCGAGTCCTCCGCCTTCGACAGCAGCATGTCCGGCATGGATGACGTCAGCTGGGTGTCGCCGAAGATGGACTTGTCCCCCGCACAGATGTTGTCCAGGCTGATCCCCAGCTCGGTGAGGTCGATGGGCGGCGGGTGGGCGGGGCGTGGCATGCCTGGCACCCCACCGCCCAGCAGCAGATCGGCCACGCCGGCTGCCTCCATGCGCTTGCGCTCCTGCCGCTCCAGCAGATCGCCAGCGCTGCCTGTGCCCGTGCCCGTGCCCGTTCCCTTGACCGGATGACCGTGTCCATGGTTGCCCTTCCGCGCGGACTCCCTCTCCCTGTCCCGCTCTCCGCTGCGGCGGGGCGAGCGGGCGATTTGACTGGAGGTGGAGGCTCGATGGGTGGGACGCAGCTGTGGGCCGGAGCTCGTGTCCGACGGCGTCGGTGGCTCCCCCTTGCTGCAGGCGATCGAGCAGTAGATGGTGCCCCGCCGCGGCAGGAATGGGCGCCCCAGCAGCGAGCAGCGGCAGGTGCAGCAGCTGAAGCACTGGTCCGTCGCATGCCAGTGCTGCCCGTCGTGGCTCATCTGGCCCTGGTCCACGCCGATCACCTCCCCGCAGTAGTCGCAGTACTCCGCGAACATCGTGTCGAAGCAGCCCAGGCAGTAGGGCTTGCCCTCCCGCATGATGTACCGCTGTCCGCCCAACTGGTGCTCGCACTCCTGGCACGCAAAGTGCTTCATGTGCCAAGTGCGACCCTCCGCCTCCGTGCACTCGTCGGAGAAGATGATCTGTCAATGGCAAAGGAACAGAGCCAAAGGCAAGCAACAGTCAGTATTGGGATAGACTTCAAGCTGGTCATCGGAATCGGAATGGGAATGGGGCTGGAAAGACGCTGGGACATGGCCATGGATCACTCACCTCATCGCAGGCCGAGCAGCGTGGCTTCTGGGTCTCGGCGTGGTGGCGGCCACAGTAGAGATTGCCATCGCGCTGGAAGTATATCAAGTCCACCAGCAGCTCCTTGCACACGCTGCACACAAAGCAGCCCGGATGCCAGCACAATTGGGCCCCCAGACGCTGGGCAAAGACCACGATGTCACCGCCCGACAGGGACTCCTCGCACTGCAACGACAAAGAGATGGAGAGAGATGGAGACAATGCGAGAGAGAGCGAGGTGCAATCGTATAAATAAGAGAAATATGCTAAAGTTCTTCGAGCGATAAAAATCTGCAGCGTCTGGCTGCTGCTCGGGCGAAAATATTTAAGCGTCTATAAATGCTAAATAACGGTAATAAAACGCTTAAGCTCAGCGCCCCGTCACTCGCCCACGCTCCGCCCCAAAAGTGCCCCAAGCACGGACTCGGACACGGCAGAAACAGGAGCCAGCCAGCTCCATTGGCCAGGCAGTGCCTGCTCAGGCTCGGGCTCGGATTCGGGCTCTGTGCTGTGTGGTTTTGCTGCTCTTTATTCTCCTGCCATCCTCGCTTCCCAACCGGAAATCATGCAAAAATAGCTGCCGGCCATGTGCCCGTGTCAGCCACACCGCCACCACCACCAGCACCCCAAGTGCTCCCCGGTGGATAACGAAGCACTTTAAGCGAGGACACTGGTACACTTTTGAAAACTGTGCTGCTGCTGCTGCTGCTAGCAGGAAGCTCCGCTTTTAATGACTGCTGGCAAACCCTGAACCTCGAGACTCGTTAAATTTAAACGCGTTCGCCATAATGAACTCATTTCGGGGCGAAAGGGTACCGACCGACCGCTCGAGATCTCTGGTGACGCTTTTATACCCTAGATCCTAATTGAGTTTTCTAAGAGGAGACAGGAAACAGCAAACCAAAACTGGTAAGAGGGAGAGAGCCAAATACGAGTGCTAAGACAGTTATTAAATGAGTGCGTTGTCGAATTTAATATAAGAAGATTTTTCTGACTTTAATTGCAGCAGTCAAAATGTTTATTTATGATTCCTAAACGTTCTCCTGTTTCTTGCGCTTAGAAAATAACCTTCGCCCTCTAACCTTTCCCCTCCACACAAAAGGCAATTAGCCCAACTGCATTGATATATGTATATTCGACCTCCTTCCAACACCCAAGAAGCGAAACAGAAGCGTTGCACGCTCCGGCCCAGACCCACCAGCGCCGAGAATCTTTGCCAATTTGCGCCCCCATTCCAGACACTGCCCGAGATTGCTTCAGTGCGTCTGCTTTCTTGACGGCTTTTTGGCGCAGGCAAATTACCCGATGCCACCGCAGAGCAGCCGCAAGAGGCGCCCATTGCCACGACTGTCTCCAGTCTTGCTGCGTAGCTCCTTAACTTTCCAGGCTATTAAACCTCAGTGCGGGCGCTGTGCCGCTGCGACGCTGTTCCGCTGTGTCCTGGCCCCCGCAATCAGCATTTACTTTTGCAAGCCATTAAGCATTGACAGGCGAAAGCTTTTGGGCGCTGACTGTACAGGGTTGATAATTTCCGTGGCCGTTATGTAAGTGGCCGTACTGCATGCGTCGTTAATTGTTTGGCAACTGCGAAGCAAAAAATTTATCGTACCCGGCCAGCGCCACCCACGCAAGGAACCCACGCAAAGTAGCATACAAATGCGGGAGTTGCGCACTTTAATTTGTTCGGGAAGAGTGCCCGTGTCGTGTGGCTCCCATTGCCACCTCTACCTCTGGCGCCACTCCCCACCAAACCCTGGCTAATGACGCATCTCGAGCCGGAATAGACTTGTCTCTGCACTTTGCTTCGGAAAACCGCAGAAACTCTGCAAAAAACTTTGCCCCCACAAAGAGCTTTAAGTAGTTTCTGCGGCGACGACAAAGTGCCAAAGTTTTTCAGGGTGGTTGGGCGCCCAATGTCACAGCCCTCTGCGCCTCCCCGCCATTGATTAGTTTGGCCAGAAAATCCGTGCACTTAAAATGACATTTTTCATCGAGAGCTGCCCGACCGGGTGAATGTCATGTAAATAGCAGCAATCGCTGCTCATTTATCTTATCAATCCAATTAATCCCGGTTGGCTGTTTGCCGTCGGGCAAGAGGGGTGAGCCCTGCGACAGACAATTATGCTATTGACAAATTGTTGCTGGCGGTGCCCCCGTAGCACCTACCCGATACGATCCAGGCTGAACCGGAGCTGACCCCGAACACTGCAGTGTCCTTGCTAACCCATTTCGTGTCTGGATTAATCCAACTTTTAGCGACAAACTTCCCCAGTCAGACAGACAGACAGACAATTTCCTGCTCAGACCCGCTACCGGTACTGGTAACAGTATCAGTCCATCCCAATGCCTGATCCAAAGCCCAATCCCATCCCTTGGCAGCGTCGGGCAACGGCAACTCAAATTATTAATGACGCTCGTTATCATGCCCTTTTCAGTACATAAACTTTTCGCTTAACAGCCAGCGAGCTTTACCTTTTCTTCCTTGTCTTCAGCTCTTCTTTTCTCTGGCTTTCCGTTTTGTTTGCCGTTGCCGTTGCCGTTGCTGTTGCTGGTTGCTACCTTGAATGGCTGCTAGTCCCTTGCTCTTAGAGAAAATATATATATTTCATGGAGTCGAGGGCTGTGATGGCCTTTCTTGTAATTATTTCATTGTTGCCAGGACGACCTTTAGTGTCACATCCTTGTCAAAATTTCAGCTTCCGCTGGGCTGCTGCTGCTGAACGCTGTTCGTGTGGAAAATCTGTCAAGGAGTTTTTGCTCCCACCTCTCTACGCCACTTGGCACATTATTTTTTGGCCAAAGCATTGCCAGTTGGCTGTGACACACGTTTGCGGCCCACGTTGCGACTCATTTACGCCTGACTGAATCCAAATGCTTCCAGAAGCTTCCTCCCTTTCGGGATCATTGAGCGTTTTCATAAATTTTCCCTCATAATTTCCCTCATGCTTTCCACGCCATTCGATTGCATGGCCCTGGGTTGGATGGACCTTTGTTCACATTTTAGCGTCCGTTTAGCAAGTCAGTTATGGTCTGTGAATTTTAAGCACTTTTATCCCGGTCTGAGGGATGGCTCGGGTCTAGATTTTGAATCCTTTTTTTAAGTTAATCTTTCTCTTTATGAATGAAGTATTAAAGTTTGCTGAGGCATGCAAAATGTTGAATAAGTCTGGGCATAGTCCTGGCGAACTTAACAGGGGAAAGGAATGAACGAAAACTTTAAACTTGTAAAGGATTCTCCTTCTCGTTATGCCAGTAAATAAGTATATCCGTATCTGTATCCGAATTCGCTGGCCAAACTTCGCACTGATTATTTGGGTTGTCTAATGAACTGCAGCCGCAGCTGAGAGCAGTGGAAGTGCAAGTCCTGGCCATAATAAACGGAACTTGTCTGCCAATTTGGGCAAACCAAATAAAATCTGACACACCACACCCAGAAACCCGCACTATGGCAGCTCTGGGCGAGTCCTCGTCCTCTGTCCACAAAGCAGCACAACCGCCCACGCACGTAGCAGACAAACACGACCCGACCCCGACCCCGACCAGACCCGACCCCACCAAGCGCCAGACACGCAACATGCGGCATAAAGTTTTTAATAAGTTTTACGAGTGGCGAATGTGAGCACAATAAAATCGAGCTGCAAACTATCTGCCCAGAGAACTGAACCCCACTGTGACCAAGTGAGCATCGGGCAGGAGATGCCTGGGCTACGGATTTGAAGTTGAATTTGAAGTTGAACTTGTGGCACGCACCGCGAGTAGAGTCCTCCGCCTGTCAGCTAATAACAATGCAAATTTCTGCAGCGGGCAGGGGACAAGCTGCGAAAGGATAGTGGCGGTGGCGATGGCGGTGGCAGTGGCAGTGGCAATAGCCGCCCGATGCAGATACCACTTCTCCTGTTTTATGCCACTGCCATTGTGCTTTAATGCCATTTCATTGCGTCTTTGGCAGGCAACTCCATTCACTTCGGGCCAAAGTGGAGGCAAAAGAGAAACACCAACTGCTGCAGTTGTACGTTGGCTGACTCTCTTAGCCTTTATGTTGTCAGAGCCAAAACCGAGTCCCGGGCCCAGTCTCAGTCCCCAGTACCAGTCCCAGTCACTGCAATTGTTTCTGCAACAACGTTTTTCATTTTCAGTTTCAGTTGGGGTTTCCTCGCAGCACTTTGCCGTTTGCTAAAAGTGTACTTAATGAAATCTTTTTGTCATCTTTTATTTCGAGACGTTTGAAAGTTGCCAACACCGTCGCGTCCCGCGTCCCGCGGCCCTCTCCCTTCCCAACGTCCCGCTACCCTCGACAGCTCATTGTTTTCGCCAGCCATTGTCAGATTTTTTTGTTGTACCCCCCTCCACCCATTCGGGCCATTCATGGCAGGCAAGAAAGAATCTCTGGTGGAAAACTTCGCCCGGCTCGGCCAGGCACAAATGAAATCGAAACGACTCTTCATCTTGTGCTCTTCGCGCACTTTTTGTTCATAATAAAATGCAAATTTTTGCAACAATTAAATCAGACGATGGGCGGTATGTCAGAGGGTGGGCTGAAGCTGGGTGGGTTGCATTAAGTAAAAAAAATTGTTTTCAAACTTACCCCCTTGCAGGGTCGCTCGTCGGACAGCAGGCGGACGGCGCCTCGGCCGAGAGCCTCTCGCTTCCTCTGGGCCGAGAAGATGCGCAGCTCCTTGCGCTCCTCGTCGCTCAGCGAGTGGCAGTAGCGCACCTGCAACAGACACGTAGACGGGCGAAAAGTTTGTTGTATTCATGGATTTTAATTAAGGCAACTCAAAAGGCACTGACAAGTTTTTTAATCTTGCCACTGCTCCTGAAGTATTTTCTTTATGCTCTGTTTTCTATGCCCCCGAAGAGGTAATTATAAATCTTGTCGCAATCTCCGTTCGGCACGAACGAAAACGGGCTGCTGCTGTGAATACTGTGAATACTTATTATATTTATATCTCGATTGGAGTTTCCTTCGCTTCTGCAAGCATTTAACTATTCTTTTTGATGTTCTCTTTCCTTTTTTTTATTTTTTGTTTTATAAATATCTTTCAAATCAAGAGGATCAACCCAAGCTATTTATATTCCTTTATCAGCATATTTTAATCATTTTCTTTTGCAATTCGATATCAGTTCTAGGAAAAAAATGGACAGCACCTCCCTAACGTCTAGCCAAAGTTTTCTTTTGAGTTGCTTTTCTTTCAATTTTTACGAGCTGCCTGTGGTGCTAACTGCATTTCCCTTTGTTTTCATTCTGTTTTAGCCAGCTTTGCTTTTGGCTAATACTCACTTCGTTATCTTGTGGCGGCAGCTGGTGCAGCAATTGTTTAACGCGATACTTTTCGCCGGGACTGTTGACGTAGGGCACCTTGTCGTCTGGCAGTTGACTGAAGTACAAGCGGACCTGCGGAGAGCAAAACGGAATGGGGAGAATTAAGTAAGTTCCAGCCAACAAGTTCCGACTGCACTTTAAACCGAAAAAATCATAACGAATTAATGGAATGTCAGTGCAAATGGAGACATGAATGGTGGCGTGCCAAATGGTCATGGGAGAGCCGCGACAATCGAGGCAATGAAAAATTGGGAGGCAATTTACAGTTTTCCCAGGGGCTCTTATGTAAGCCAGCACCTGGGATATATCGACATGCTTTCCAGCTTTAATTGCCGCCAAATGCGGCAGCAGGAATGGAGTACCGAGTATCGGCAATTTAATTACAAAACGCTTTCGCTTTCCAATCGATACAGATAGCGATTTGGGAGCGATAATTTTTTCAGCGTGTAATTAAAGTTGTTTCCCAAACGATTTCCTTAAACGTGCATGTGGCCGCTGTCCAATGGCCAAAAGACCAGGCCCCAATCTACAGACACAGCCACAGCCTCAGCCCCAGCTTCAGCCAGGCATTGAACTGGATTTGGGATTCCGATTTGGGGAGCGTGGAAAATCGAACGAAAGCAAAAGTTGTCAGCGGGTGGCCTCGGGTAATGCCATGGCGCAGATTTAGATTTCACTTAATTAGTGCCGACAAATCGATACACATGATCACCACGATGATGATGAGGATGAGGATGATGATGGTGTTTCTGCTGCAAGCTCTAGTTGCCTGTGCTGGAGGCACGCCCTTACCTGATCGGGTCGCAGACCCGGCGGCACCCATGTGTACTCCTCCAGGGCACAGCCGCTATCATCGTCCGACTGCGAGTTGCGCTGGAAGTCCAACTGCTGGTGGTGGCTGTGATGGAAGCCGTGACCGGCCACCGGGCCACCAGCGGCTGCCGTTTTGTAGCTGGCCGTGCGCAGCGGAGACGCCACCGAGTTCAGTGGCAGATGACTGGGCGGCTGGCAGTGTCGCCGCTGCAGGGGCGACACAAAGTGGCTCGGCTGCCCACCGCTGCCGCTGCCACTGCTGCCGGTCGAGGGCACATCGAGGTTGCTGGACGTGGCCGTGGATGCCACATTGCTGCTCATCGACGCCTGCTGAAGCTGCGAGCTGGTGGCGGCCATCTCGCTGCGATGTGGCGGAAATGTTAGCCCCGTACCGCCCGCCTCAATCTGCAGCAGCTCGCTCTCAGTCTGCGTGTAGTAGCTGCTGTGAGGCTGCGGCTGCGTCTGCGGCTGCTGTTGCATGATGGTCTGGTGCTTGCCGCTTGAGCGGGGTGCGGGCGTGGGCTTGTATTTGCTGAGTACTTGGCCGGGTTGAGAGCTGCAAAGAGGCAAGACCGAAAGAGAAATCAATATGAGGTAAGGGTACGAGTGTTAGCCAAGTACGGCATTAGTTTTGGTCTGTGGCTTTCGCATGTGATTACAGTGGAGAGAAAGAGAGATTACCACTCTCACTTCTGGGGCTGTGAAAATGTTTATTACGCATACGCAATGCTCGCCCGGATCATGGGCCATAAAGTACGATTAAACCTTCAGCTCCATCTGGAATTTTATTCCCCCCTGTAAAAGGCATCTAAGCAATTCCCGATTCCATCTGCCCGATGCAAGTCATTTGCAATTAGACTTCGCACAGAAATAGACGAAAACTCATTCTATGCGAGTTCCTGCAGGCATTTCTAATGAGTTTTGACTGCAATTATGACCACTAGCTGTGTCTGTGTCTGTGTCTTGGGCAGTGGCAGGCTGCAGGTTGCAGCTGCGCCTGCGTGCTGTTGTCCAATCTGATGAAACTCCGAAATTGCAGCTGGACCGGGCTGGGCCCCAGCATCAAGCGAGCTTGGTGCAAAGTCATAAAGTCTTTGCTGCAGCTCTCTCGGCCACTGGCCACTGGCCACCGGCCACTGCGGAATCTTCTTTCTGCCGCTTTCTGTTGTACTTTCACTCGATTTGTGGCACGCTGCGCGATTATGCAGCCAAGCAGAGATAGCCGCTGCTGCGGCAGTGGCATCCAAACGAAATTCCAGCATGGCACATATGGCACAGTGCGGGGCCCCAAAGAGCTTAGCTTCGCTTGGTCATGTTGCAGCTTTAATTCCGTGTCGTTTCTCTGTTTCTTATTTGTTGTTTGTTTTTTCCTGTTTTCATTTCGTAATTAATGCCATTTGTTGGTCTCAACTCAACGTCGAGTGCTCGCATGTCAGATATTAAACTGTTTCATTCACAAACGCTTTACATTCGTCCGAGAGCATATCCAGTGTCGAAACTTTTTGGAGCATGAATACCAGGCCGCACAATGCGGCAGCTGGTAGCCATTAGGCGGTCCGACTTTTGGTGTATTAACTAATCAACGTGAGAAGCAGAAACATCATCGGCCGTAGGAGAGACCAATTTGCCAGGCAGGCAGCGGCCAGCGATTTATTCACATTTCTTGTAAATTTATGCAAATTAAAGACATCTCATCACAATCAGAGGCCAGCCTTCTGCTAACGAAGCGAAGCCCACAGAGCCTACGGAAAGTGAACGTCCGTCCGGGGGCGCCCTGCAGAGTACAAAAACTCGTATACATATTTGTGTGTTTTGTACGAATACCTGATGGATGACCAGGAGCCATTAACACCTCCATATGGTTCACAGATCAGTCGTTGTCATTCCCCGAACGTGTGACTGTGGAGAAAGTTTTATGGCCTTCTCTGTTTTTTTCCGCGCTCGTCCCATGCAAATTTCATTTGTGTTGTGGGCCAGGTGCCGGGGTCGTAGGCAAGGCCAGGGCCCAGTGGCAGTGCCAGTGCCAAAAGTTGATCGATCACAGGGTACTTTCTAAACCGATCCATTCGCCGCGATTGTCCAAACAAAAGTCAAGGCATAATCTGTCACTGAATGAATTGTGCGCCCGCTGATCGACTGTGATAGCGGAAAACAGTGGCCAAGCGCCAGGCCAGGCCAGGCCGGGCCGGGCCAGACCATGATCGGATGGAATCGGCCTCAGATCAATTCAAATCAACACAAATCCAAGCTCCAACTGCCAAATATGGTTGGTCAGCAGCGGCTTAGACGGTTTGGTTTTCTCTTTTCGGCCACAGCCGGCGACGCGACACGACACGACAAAACGCCGCGACGCCGCGACGTCAGAGAAACCTGTTGACGGTTTCTATCGTTTGTTTCTCTATGGGTGCATGCAATTTCTGCATTAAAGCCATTTCGGCAAAAGGCGCAAAATACATAGATACATATGAGCAAATACGCAAAAATGCTGCCACAGGCAATTGGTCGTGGCTGGTCGTGGCCCGCACCGCACCGCACCAGCATGACCAACTATGGATGCCGATCTGGACATATACATAAATTTGGGTTAAGAAGATTTTGAGTTTATTTGGTTTGATGTCTGTCATTTCCTTGATGGCCTGTCGCCCGTTGCGCACATCTCAGGATAATTAAAATAAAATTGTTTGACACTTAAATCGAATGGGGAATGGGCTTGAGAAATACTCATTCCGCAATCAGGTTTGCTCGCGTTGCTCACTCTTTAAAGTCCGTGGGGAATTCACGAGTTTGAAGACTCTTCTGGGAATTATCGGTATTTTTACGGTTCATAGTTATGCAAGTCTGTTTTTAGCTATAAATGAAAATGTTTAGAGCATATTCCCCCAGTTACGGATGCCTTGAAATATTGCTATTTCACCTGCACTTGGTATTCCATGCAGCATTAAAACCTTATCAGAAATCTCTGTATGGTATGCCTCCTGTTGGCCCATTCCATTAACAATATCAAGAGATATTCGCCACACATATCTCTGTCCCACAATTCGATTCAAAGCGATTTATCTAGCTGATTGCAACATCTCATCGGCTTTAGCTGTGGTCTCAGCCTCAGTTGAAGCTCCTATCCAAACCGAATCCGAATCGAATCTCAATCTCAATCGAATCCTAGGCACTGCTCATTAACGAATAATTCCGCAATTTCAGCACGTTTTGCTCGGTTGAAATGCCAAAACCATGCCACAGAGCTAATAATATCTCAATTATCTACAACACCATGGCATCGATTGCATTTCTATTCGATCCACGATGTTTCCACAACACTCGGACTCGTATTTCCACGATTTCATTAAATTTTAGACACGCAATTTCCCCAGAAAAAAACCTGGACCAGGAACAGCCCCACCACGTAACTGGTTCAAAATCATTTAGGCACACAGATACACACACACAGACACAGTCATCCCAATGGAAACTTGTTTCCCAATGCAATGGGAGCCTCGATTCTGGGAAATCAGAAGTGCACTACGACACAGAACGGCTGCAATTGAACTACAACGAAACGGAATTAATACGTAACATGCAATTCCTAATAATTGAAAAGAGTTGTCTTGTGCGAGTAGCAGAGGAGCAGAGGAAGCTAGCAGGCAGCCAATCCGCACTAAATTACTTTCACAATTGGCCCACAGATAAACGCCCGGCTTGCCGGGGGGTTAAGCCTGGTATTAGGCCTACTAATGCTTGATTATCCCCCCGGCTAGCACACGATCTTTGGCCAGATTTGATCTGTAGTTGCTCCAGAACTGCACGCATCTCTGTGCAGCCGATGGGGCGTGGCCGGACCCGAGCAGGAGCGCACCCCCATTACGAAATCTCGTTCAATGGCCCCCCCAACTCGTGACCTTGTTGCGTGTTCCATTGTCTGCCCCTCGAACGGAACCAGCTCAAACACCGAATTATGGTCGTATACATATACCATTCTCCGACGACTGACTCCCCAGTCTGACTCGCGGGTTAAACGGCCGCTTTTGACTGCATTTACGTCACACGAACAAAGGCCACGAAAACCCGAAACCTAACAGATCCGTAATATATTTAGTATGCGAGCATAAAACAGCCACAAAAAATGTGTGTCTGTACATGCAATCGCGTCATATGTTGCACGTGTTGCTGTCGCTCAACGTTTTTATGCCCCGGCTTCTTCTCTTTCTTTATGGGTTTTTGTATGAACATGAACACATTTTTGTGTGCCTGTCTGCACGGGTTGGTTGGGATCGTTTCGGCTTGCTCGGATGCACGGATTCGAGAGTTTGTCGGCGGGTTCGGCTGCTCATTGGGCAGGGAGCCAGTTAGGCCCGTTGCACAAGTTCCTCTCTCTCTCCCTCTCTCACTCTGCCTCTCCCGCTCACAGTCTGCCTGGTATCTTGCAGAACCCTCTCTTTATCTATGAGTGTGCCTGCTGCAACGCCTCTTTAAGTACCGCGTAGTGATTTAGTGCAGCGTTACCGTTAGACCAGGCTAGTGATAAGCTCTACGCGACTCCGTGTTCGGGGTCTGTTCTGGGTCTATTCTGGGTCTATTCTGTTACCCGCTGCAGATGCAGCATCAGCATCAGCAGCTCAGCTTCAGCATCAACTAAAATGCATAATTAATCGCTGGGGCCACAAGCCGAAGCAGAAGCAGCCAGTGCACAGTGCACAGCGCACAGAGCACAGCCCACAGCCCACACTGGATGCAAGTTGCATGTTGCATGTGGCATGTGAAACCAACTCCACTCCACTCAAGTCGCAGTCGTTTGAGTCGAGTTGCGGTGTGTGTCTTGAGCTGATTCGCGTTCCGTCATTAACAGCTTTTGCTTAATTTTATGCAGACTACCACTGCCACTGCCACATGCCCCCTGCCCGCCGTGCCCCTCTTGCCACGCTGTCAACAGCTTTAGACACGTTTCAGCGATTTTCATGTTGCATGGCTCGTTCTAATTTATGCAAAATGTTGTTCTTCTTCTGTAATTCATTTCGCTTTGCGCTCGTGAATTCTCTGCTCTTCGTTTTCAACCAACTTCAACTCCATCCTTCTGCCACTTGTTTTGCTCATTTTGGGGAATTTTCTTGGCTGCTTTTTGCCAAACTTAAATGCTCATTTTGGCCAACTCGTTTCGGGCTTCATTAGTCCAAGTTGATGGCCAAGTCGCTGTCGGTCTTTCTCTCTGTTTTATTGATTTCTCTGTCGAAATCAGTTAAGGGATAATTGTCTGCTGGTTGTAAATACGAGTATACTGTAGCTCGTATATTTGATTTTAATTGTTATTAACAAAATCGTTTTGTTTATGCAACCGTAGAAAGTCCCTGGGCAGAACCATTTCCAATTGGCAGTCCCTACTTTGTGGCTAAATACGTACGTATGTAGGTATGCAGCAGTGCACTCCGTTCCCATCCTACAATGGAACCACTTTGTGAGCTGTGAATTCCAGAGTTGGATATGCCAGTGGGTTGGGTGGAGAGAGAGGCAGAGGGAGGTGCCAGTAGACTCCCACAGTTCTTAGACATAAATTAAATATCTTCTCTAATTTGATGTACTCCACTTAATGATGATGGTGGGGCTGATGATTGAAGCTGATGATAAATGTAATTGCTCTCTCGCCATCGCCAGCACCAGCTCCCCACTGCTCTGCCATCAAATTAAGGCACATCAAAGCAAAGATTATGTTTGGGGATCGGAGATGAAGAATGGACAGAGAGAGAGATGCAGAGACACAGACAATAAGTTGATTAAATTAAAGTGCGTTACAATCCTCCAAAATAATGGACGCGGACAAAGTCTGTTTTCGTAGAAACTCGGTGAAATCGGAGAAGAACAAAGCACAGATGGAGAGAGGCAGAGAGAGAGAATAAGAACAGAATTACAAAACGGAACTCAAGAAGACGAAAACAAACCAAGAAATGGTGCTGTAAAATTTATTGTCTGTTCTCGTATGACAGCCAAGCAAATCCATCGAAGCATGAAACGCGAGCAGAGTTCCAAGCACAAAACACAAGAGAACTTTCAGAATGGATGGATGGATGGATGTGTCTGTGGATGTGTCTGTGGCTATGCTGACCAACAGGTGGGCAGGGGAGTGACTGGTTTCACCTGTTGGAACGTGGGAATCTAGTTTCGGCGGAGACGGAAGGCAGAGCAGCCCCGCGATGGCCAAAAAGCAATTACCGAAAAATAATGTACAAGTTAAACACAATCCCTGGGGTATCGGTTCGACGTTCTTGCGGTTGCACTACGCCTCTTCCTTCTCGGCATTCACCTGACCATGACTCGAGTGCAACAAATGGAATATGGAATGGTGTGGGGCAGTGGTGGCAGGGGGTTGGCGCTGTGCAACCAACTATGACGATTTTGGTTTGTGCTTCGGCAAGCAGCAAAAACACAGCCAAGCCAACGCACAGTTCACAGCCAAAAAGGATGTTTGGCTTTATAATTAATGATGGCATACATGCCGCACTCTGGAGAGTGTTTGGCAGAGAGAGAGATAGAGAGAAGGGGGGTACCAAGCGATACTTTCTCACACTGCAACCTCACGCACGCAACTGTAACTGCACTCGTTCCACTTCCAATTTTCAATTTTGCATTTGCAATTGGAATGCCATTGAGGCGTAAAAGGATTACCTTTTGCATGTGGACATGGCGGACATGGCGTTTGATCAGCCGCCAAGACTTCCTACATGACTCAAGCACACACACACCACAGATACATTCACAGATGCATTCACAGATGCAGATACAAATGCACAGATACTCAGGGAGACAGGCAAACAGGCAGACAGAGGGACGAAGCTAACTGTAACTGTAATGGCCATTGCCATGCCAATGTCAAAATCGTGTAGGTCCCCGCTCAGAACATGACAACTGACAAAAGCAACAAGCATCTGACGGACAGGCAATCTGACGGGCAGACAAACAAACATCGGAATCAGCAGCAACAGCAGCAGCAGCAGCAGCGTCTCCATCTGCATCTGCAACAGCAGCAGCAACAACAACATTTCAATTAACAAAAGAGGCAGAACCCAGAGAGGGTGCCAGTTAGTGGGGACAGAGATGAGGGAAGAGGCTGCTGCTAGGCAACATCCTCGCCGTCGTCTAATCGCCGCCTGTCAAAATAAAGTTGTGTGTTGCATCACGGCAGAGCCGAAGCTCCTTAGACAACGAGACACAAGGCCACACTGAGCGAAATTCACACAAAGCCAAATACAAATTAAATGAAGACGCAAATGCTGAAAAATAAGGATAAATAAATACTCCAATATTTGAGGCAGGCTCGAACATGTCCCATTACAAACTGGAGTGACAGTGGCAGGCAGATAAATGGAATGGGCACTCAATCTGCTGGCTTCGCTCAGTGCAGAGCTTCGCCTGGGGCTGCCGCTGCCGCTGCCTGCATTCATGTGTATCTGCTAAAATGCGCAATTAAGTCATCAAATGTTTGGCCCGAGTGTCCAAGTGTCTTGACACAGCAGCAGCCGGACAGACTCGACTCTGAGACCAGACCCAGAGCACTGCAGCTCGCATTAGACTAATGCATTTGGGTGCAACCAGGAAGCCAAAGCCACTATCCAGTGCCAGTCCCCTTCCCAGTCTCAGTCCCGTTCCCGGTGCTGCTGCTGCTGCTGCTGTTCACTCGAGAGGGAAAATTCTAGAACCGAGCCCCAACTTTTACTATTTAAGAGTACTGCGGCCAACTGCTAATGAAGCCTGAATGGGAGACTCGCCAATACTGTGAACAGGATCTTGTTAGAGCGTCTGCACAGAGCAGAAGAGCACCGTTAGAGGCGGTTGCAAGTGGCAGCTCGGACTCCAATTTATCAAGTGGAATTGCTAGGGCCCCAGAAATGCGGCCCAGCGGCGTCTCATTAACGCTTTCGAGTCGCGTAGGCGTCGAGACATATGGGAATGACTCCGCTTCGGCTTGGTTCGGTTCGGCTTGGGGATTGATGCTGACGATTTTGTTTGACTTGACCCCACTCACGTCCTCTCACTGCCCGGCCTATCCCATCTGAGATCTGGGCTCTGTGGTCTGTGAGTGCTGCCGTAGGTGGAGGACTACAGAAGGAAACACGTGTTTTCTTAGTTAAATTGCGATCGGGCGATTGGGCCATGAATAACCAAATCCAAATGCATTTCGGTCTGGCTTTCTCCGCAGAGTGCCGTGCTGAAGCGGCGACTGCGACTGGGCTGGGGCTGGGGCAAATTAATTTGCGGAAATCTCAGCTCGAGTCGACTCTTCTCGAGTGGCTAAAATATTACCAGAAAATCACGATTATCAACTTGACAGAGACCTGTGCGGGCGAGCCAACACTTTCACAAGCTTCCGAGTGACATTTGTGCCAGTTTGCTAAATTTACATTTGATTCTCATTTATTCCGACGCCCGCCTGATTGATGGCAATTTCTAAAATATATTTTTAGGAGTTTTCTGACCAAGCACAAAATGACAAACAAAGTGCGGTGTGTGGGCAGAGCCTAAGAGCTCTGCAATTACATATTTCGGTAATTGTCTGGGCCAGCTCGGAGTTGCCACAATTTGGCAACACTCGGAGTCTGCGAGGGGCATGACAGCACACAAAAAAAAAAATATTTGTCTGTCTGCCTGCCCACCTCGTTTTAATGGACAAAACGATGGCCATTAAATTAATTACATTCGGCTGCTCACTCCTCCATTTTCAATTAAACATAAATTACGTGAATTAAACTAGGCAGAGAGCCAAACTGGTTATCGCCCAGTGGCGAATCCTGATCGTGGCTAGAACGCTTAACTTGGTTTGCACACGCTCCCAACGAGCCCCGACGACCTCTGCCACAAGAACAGTCCCTGCCCCTGCCCCAGCCACTGCCACCGCCACTGACTTATGGCCACTAAATTGCTTCTACTCGCACACTATATGGATGTCTGGTGGGATCAAGCCCGGCCCAAAGCGCAGATAATCATAATCAAGCCGTGAGGGAACAGGAAATATAATAAGCCACCAAAGCAACGCCCTTCAATTTGCCGCTTCCCCCGCCTTCAGTCACCCTCCTCACCATAGGCTAATTTTATTTGCGGTTTTCGATTTTATTTTGTAAGCACATTTTCTCCTTGGTACGTACAATGCCTTTTCTTTCTCTTTCGTCTGTCAGTTTATTTTTCATTGTTTTTTTTTTCGATTATACATAAATTGAATTTCCTCCAACTTGGGACAAAATCAATCAACTTGTCTGTCTCCTCTCCTTTCCTTGCCCCCAGCCTCCCCCATTCACTTGTAAATTTTGTGTTTTGTTAATGCGTTTTATGGATTCTCGATTGGGTGTTGATTCAATAAAAGTTTACGAGTAGTTCTGGCTGCTCAGCACCTTTGAGACAATGCTATCTGCTGGAGTTGGGTCATTATAGTGCCTTTTGTGTGGGTTATACAACAGTTGGTCAAAAGATGGTGTCACATTTTTCGGGGCGGTGATTTCTGGCTTCGTGAGAGTCGTTTTTGATTGCTTTCATCCGCTGACAGCTAAAGAAATTGCACATACGCCCCGTGCAAAAATTAATTAGAAAATATTTTGAAGAAGAAGAAAACTTTTAGAGCGAGACAAAGCTACACAGAGAGAGAGAGAGAGAGCGAGGAGCTGACGCAAAGCAATATTAAAGGGGCGTTACTTGATATGTCTGCAAATCAGTTAAACTTGGATTAATCCCCCCAACTCTCGTGCTACCCCTACCCACCTGGTTTGTCGGCCTTTTTGCCATTTCAATTAAAATGCCATATATCATGGCCAAAAGAGCTGGGGCCAGTACTGACGCTGCTGCTGCTGGAGCGCTTTCGCTTCATCTGCGACTACAGCGCACATCGAATGCAATTAAAATCAAATGCGTAGCTCATTTGGAAATCAAAGCAAATCGTAAACCGATAAGCCATGGGTGGACCGGAGACCACCCGGGCCTTCTTTTTGCCAACTTCAATTAGCCGCTCTCCCCAAGAGCAGTCTGCAGGCACAAAGCAAAGAGAAGGCCGCCGACTCCGACAGACCCTATTTATTTATTTCATTGTCCAGACCCAAAGGGGGGGGACTTGGGGCTGTAGAGCGGGATGCCTATGCAAAGTGTTCTCGGGGGCCCATGGCCATGCGCTTAATTACGCTTTAAGTAGCCGCCAGTCAATATTGATTTTGGTTTATTTAAACTGGAAATTTAATAGCCCCAACTGATTGCTAATGGGTCGTGTGGATGCAAGGGCGTGTAGCGGCCCAACCGACCACAGCCGACCACAACTGGAGTCGGCTCCGATTACCAAGCCAGCTTGTGGCCAGGAATTTATGCAACACACTTTCCATCAATATTTTTATGACTCGGAGAGCCAACAACCGAAAAGAAGTGATTAACTTTGGAAATCTAATTAACAGTTTGCGCAGATTTATGAACAGAAGTCCTCTCGATGCAAATGAAGATGAAGATGAGAGGCAGCGTCCAGCGATGCGCACTAAAAGATACAAGAGATCTGCAAGATACCAAATACTCGTACCTTATCGCTGAAGGGCACTCAGTCATGCGGCAGGAGAAGAACTCAATTTATGGAGACGACACATGGAATTTATGAGAGTGCGGACCCCGAACCCGAACTAAAACTCTTCAGGCCTGCGTCTTCTTCCAGGCCAGGAGGCAAACACAATGTGACAAGGGACAAGGGAGGGGTGTACTGGAGCTTGGGGGCTGGTGGCCACTGGACCTGAAGTTGTGCCAACTTTGTTTAAGCCCCGAAGGAAAAGGGCCAACTGCTGTTGCCACTTAGCTGCATGCAATTCATTTGCCAGTTAACAAAACTTGACAAAGATGCAACAGGGAGGCGGAGCAGCCACCAGGAGGAGGAGCAGGAGCAGGAGGTGGCTGGAGAAGCACGTGCTGGCCAGCAACTTGATAAATAACTTTTCGGTGTCAGTTTTGCAAATAGTTGGGCATTAATAACACCTTCTTAGCGGGTCCAGAGAGTCGCCAGTCGCCTCCAGCTGACAGAGCCGCTTATGGGGGATTATTTCTCCAAGATCGCTCCGTCGCTGACCTGAACAGTCTTTACTTTCAACACAATTGAAACTGAGACGCCCGGCCACAAAGAGTCTACTGATCTGCTGCAGATTATAACCTGTACGAGTAGTTTTAGTGCCCTCAGAGATGGCCTACAGGAAGTCTCAGGTGGGAAAGAGTTTCTCCAGTTACCGGGGCTGTTCGGTTGAGGCATCTTATAGTTATTTCATAGAATCGAACCAGTCTAATGATCTATTCTTACGATTCAAACAATCAGTTCTAATGGAAAAATTCAGCTCTAATTATTCCAACGCAATGCAGCGTTGTATAAGAGAATACTTACTCCACATAAACTCCTTTACAGGCGCTGCAATCGTGCCAGGCGAATATCAACAAGTCATTTCCTGCTGCTGCTGCTGGTGAACTTTTCTCGTAACTTTTGACCAAATTATTTTATTGGAAAAGCCATCAAATATGGGCTTGGAGTTATTAGAAACAAACGCCTTCCACTGTGGCTCGAATCGGAGCCAGAACCCGGCGCATATAAAGCTATTAAGGAGTCATTAAATTGGGTCATAAAGTGGGTCCCACTCTCCAACTAATCCCCAATTTGATGGCCTTTTAAAACCAGAATATTTAAAGCTCATCAAATGGATTTCAAATTAGTTTTCCCCCCCGTCCGCTTATCGCCAAGAGTTATGGCCATTTAGATAGGCCAAAAAGAAACTTACATTTTGGCTGATGCTGCTGCTGCTGCGATGACTCTGACTGTGGCTGTCGCTGGCGGCTGTTGCTGTGGCGGCCTCTTTGAGTGGCCATCAAACCGGGCCAATTGTTCTTCAATATCGCTTAGCTGGATATCGTCGGCAATGGCCTTGTTGAAATAACAGAACGTATCCTTTCTGTCCGCTTTGATTAGCTGTTCCGTGTCCTTGTTGTTCAGCCAGAGTGCGTTGCGGTTGCGGCACAGATTCAGATTGCGCAGATCACCAACCGGCAAGGACAGGGCCAGGGATCGGTTGGGCGCTCCCTGCTGCAACTTGGACAGCTGCGCGGCACTCAGGCTGCCAGTCAGCATGGCCACCTCCACGTCGTCGTCGGTCTCGCCGTTGCAGGAGATGCCCGAGGAGTGGAACTGCTCGTCGCTGGGCTGCTTCTGGCTCGCCTGCTGCGAGTGGCTCAGGGCCACGGCCATGGCCAGGCTGGGGGCCGGCGACTCATTGGGCAGCTCGAGGGCTATCTCATAGGGTGCTAGTGTGAGCTTTGGCTTCGGCTTGGTCTTTGTCCGCACGGCCGACTTCACCACGCACTTGGCGGCGGGCGAGCAGGGTGCGCGGTTCTTCGAGCAGGTGGACTTGGGCGGCTTCCGTGGCGACAGCTTGGTGACTGTGGACAGGCGGGAGTGCTGAGTGCTCTTCTGCGGCTGCAGTGCGGGCTGAACGGGCTCTGGTTTCTCCCTGCTGCCAGCCCTCTCCCTGCTGGCCACTCTCTCCCTCTCTGTGGACAGACCGCGGCGGCGGCTCCTGCGAATGCTGGGCATATTCCGCGGGAAGAGCTTGCTCGGATCCGCCTGGGAGCTCTTGGACAGGCTGTCGCAGCTCTGGTTGCGCGTGGGGCTGCCGCTGCTGGCCGTGGTGGTGGTGCTGCCACTCGAGATGGTGGTGGCCAGCACCGAGGCGCACTCGCTGATCATGACTATCTCGCGATAGTTCTTGGACTGGTCCTGGTGTCCCTGCGGCAGGCAGATCTTCCACCAGCGCTTCCTCGACAGTTTGGGTATCATTTCGAATTAGGCACGCGTCAATCACGGAGCAAATCAATCAATTGACACATTAACAGTACGGAGCCAGGCGAGGCGAGGTGAGGGAACACCTTAAGCAGAAAGCGCAACTGGTATGCGGCGACCGACAATTACTGTCGCCAGCAATTAACGGGCAATCCGCTTGCTCCAATTACGTGCGCGAATCGCGAATCGGTGAGAATCAATCGCGTAGATCTCCGATCCGATCCACACGGACAGATCGCGCTCGCCTTATCGTATATCGTGTATAAAAACGCAGCAACTCACTCGACTCCGAACCGCTCGCTTCGAGGCCGCTCAAATAACTGAAGATCGCTTCGGGTTTGGGCGCGCGTAGAAAGTTGCTGGCCTGGCCAAGACGGCCGCGAAGAACCGGGCTCGGCTCTGGCCAGGTTGGTGCAGGTCAAACTCACCACGAACCCACCACAGTCGACACTCCCTCTCTCTCTCTCTCTGTCTCTCTCTCTGTTGTATAGCAAGTGCAGGTAGCACAGGTGCCGCCTGCCTGAGTCGAGTCGAGTCGACTTGTGAGTGGATCTGGAGTGGTTTGAGCCCATTCTGGCCGCATTGATTAGCCAGCCTTCGAAGTGGCAGATTTCTGAGTTGTGGATGCAACTGCAACGGCTACTGGTTGCCAGCCACGTTGATTGTTTGCTTGTCTTCAGGCCATTTGACACATTTCAGGCCGTTTAGTGATTGACCCATTTCAAGCAGCAACCGGACAGCGGCCAGTGGACAGCCGCAGGAGGGTGCAACCTGATGGCTTAAGCGGAACTGAGTGGAGCGTGTGGCCTTTGGGCGTTTTGTTACCACATTAGCAGGCGGCCACATAGCCAGTCATTATGCTGGTGGCTAAGTGAAAATGTGGCAATCAGGTAGCGGCAGAGTCTTGGGTTTGGCATTGGGAAATAACCAAAAAGGCAGGCAAGGAAACTGGCCAATCACAAGGGCGTTTAAGGAAAATTATTCGTCTTAATCTATTTGATGAATTTTGTATCAGTCGTTGATTTGTATCATTGGAATTTAATTAATATTATTATTTTAATTTTGAGCAAAAGTTTGCAACAACTTTAACTATTTTGCTACATTTAATTACATTTTTAAAACATTTAGCAAGAGAGAATAAACAACTTTGCAACTTACTTTTAGAACTTTCCCAACTGCGTTGCCATTTCGTGACGCGCTGCCGTACAAATTGTTTTGCCAACTGTAATGAGAGTCGAAAACAAATAAATTAATTTTCCGCATTTCATGTCAAATACGAGTATTTGTTCGCTCTTTGTGTTTGCCACCGAAAAGAGTACAGAACGAAATTGCCCAAAAGTGTTGCAACTAATTGAGAGGACGACAGAAAACATTAAACATGAAACGGCAAATGGAAAATGGAAAATGGCGCACAAGACAAACAAAGAGAGTGCCAAAGTATTTTAATTGCCATGAGATGCCCCAGCCGAACGCCTGCCCGCCCCTTACCAAGCAATACCCGCAGAAGAGGGCGTCAAAACTTTATTTGACAGTTGAAACAACTGAACAATTCATGAAACAATTTTGATTAAAAGTGCGACACGCAGTCCAACAGCTGGAGAAATGTCAGCGAATGTAGTTGGCAGCTGCCAGAGTTGCCAGGGAACGTGCAGGACGAGCAGGACTCCACTCCGCAGCAATGGCCAACAGGTAAAAGTCAGCGCAGCAGGAGAAGTAACAGCAGCAGCAGCAAAAGCCACGTAGAACTGTAACTCTAGTAAAACAACGAGGATAATATCCGCCCAGCCCCAGTGGGGGCCGTTGCAGAGGTCGTAAAAGTTGAGATTTGAACGCGCAACGCCGCGCCACGCCATCGTACACGTGTTAGTCGAAAGTTGGAAGGGCTGATATGGGATGGGACTGGGCCTGTGACTGTGACTGGGTACGAGAGATGTGGAACTGTGGAAATGCTTTCCCAGCTCCGTTTGCCACAGCTGACGCCACTACGCGATGCAAGATGGCGCTATAAAGCACTAAAAAGTATTAAAACAATTTACACTTTGTAAAAAAGCGAGTGGAGCAGCGGCAAAAAGCAACAGTAATAACACAAACGGTTGTGCGGCTTGTACGCAGCACGTGTCTGGGTGTGGTGGTGTCTCTGCGCCAGGGGGTAGCTTGTTGTAGCTGTTATTAGTATTTTTTCAACATGGCGCCCTGTCATAATCGTAACTGTATCTCAGCGGGACCATGACAACAATTTGAGAGTATGAGCGTCCCCGCCCACGCAGCGCGAAATGGAACGATATAAAAATAAAATCAAGGCTGCCGTTGACAATCGCGTTATCATAATTCCTTTCAACTAAATTCAAATAGAATTTCCCGCCTATTTGCATAAACAACCTGAACGTGAAAGTCGTAAAGTGAAAAATTGCGAAATATATATGAGAAAATACAACGCCTCACACACACAGACAGTCTTACACGTAATAATGCGAGTGTGCGAAGGGAAAGGGACAGCGAAAGAGAAAGGAGGAGGCGGCGGCGGCACTCGTAAGCACTCGAATGGGGCGGACGGATGGCCACAGAACATGGAAAGAGTAAAGCTGCAATTGCGCGCTCAACGGTGAAGGTACAGTGGAGCGCAACGAAAATCATGGCGATAAAAGGAAGACAGAGAGAGATATAGAAAGATTCCTTTGTGTAACTCTCACTATCATCACTTCAGGCACTTCTTATGCTTACGTCCGTCTTTTAGGTAGCCTTTATACCTTCTAGTAAATATCTAAATTTCACTTCCGCAACCACTGTAAGCCCCTTGATGCAATTCTTCCATTACATCCGCCCGAGCAGCAACAACAGGGAGCATTTATATGAAAAAATATAAACGAGAAATGAGATGCGTACCCCCAATCCGCTTGCCAATCTCAGCGGCAGTTCCTCCGCCAATCCGCCATCCTCCTGCCGACTTCCTCTTAAGACAATAAGCACCGAGCAGGCAGCTGGTGGAGGGGCAAGGAACCAGGAGAAAGCAGCAGGGGATGCCACAACTCACCCACACACACACTCGAACAGGAGCTGTGTAGGCGGCAAATGTTTCCCTAATGATGACGTCCCCGCCGCTCCTGCTGTCACTCCTGCTGTTGCTCCTGCTGCTTATGAATTGTTGTAGCTGGCGGGGAAATGTGGCAAAAAGTCTGAAGTGTTGCCCCATTGAGGAGATGCGGCGTGGAGGCTTCGTAATATTTATGAAAAATATTTTTGTTTGAAAGGAAAAGACAATAGCAAGAGCAGAGACTGAAGCGAGAGATGGTGGGTGGCTCGGTGGAGACGCAATGCAATGATTACGTTGATTTGCCAAATGGTGCCGATGACAGTCGGCCGTTGAAGGGGCTACGCAGAGGGGAGAGACTACGTGAGTTTAATGATTTTTAATTAAAAAAGGGAAAAAAAGAAGAAAAAAACAAGAAGAAGCGGCGGAGAAACCAAACAGCGGGAGAGAGCAAAAAAGAAGAAAGGCGCAGAAAAATGCAGAGAAAAAAAGCTCAAAGTGCGCGTCACAAGGTTTCCTTTTGTTAATCGACTTGATTGTAAATATTTTCCTGCCTTCCCCCTGGTGGCACACACCCTGTACCCTGTGCCGCTCCGCTTCTTTGACTCCCCCGTAGTTGACTACGATTGTTTGTCATTGGTTCTCGGGCTGGGGCTGGGGCTGGGACTGGGACTGGAACTGAGGTCTGTAAAGGGGGAGCCTGCGACTGTTGCTGCGCTTCTAACGGCACATTCACCCAGTTCCCCTTAACCAAAAGCCAACCCAACCCCTGCACGTCTCCACCTGTCGCCTGGCCTGGCCTGGCCTGGCAGCGGCTTCCCCCATGAGCAGAGTGTGCTGCAACATTTGCCTTTGTTATTTATGGCATTGTTGTTGCCACGTGATGCTGCCCGTCGTCGTCGACGCTGTCGTCCTTCTTGTCGATGTCGCCAGTTGATGCGTGCCGCGTTTTTTGCTGTTGATTCTTCACGCCTCCGCACGGGGACGGAGTCGCAACACAGGTTTGTGTTTTTAATTTGACAAACATTTGCTGTCGGCGGCAGATGAGCAAAATCTTTGAGTTGGAAATGATATTATGATGCCAAATGTTCAGCGAGCATATGGCATATAGTTAGTAAAGAAGCTCTGGAAAAGGAGTTACTTGACATTCCTACAATTCTTACAATTTATTATTAAAATTCTTCTATCTAAAATGTTCATTTAATACCTCAATTATTCCGCATTTCTGCATTAGGATAAAGAATACTATTTGAGTAGTAAATTCGATGATTTTACTTATTCAGAGCTCTCCATCAAGGGGTAGAAATACTTATTTGATTCCTTAAGATGCTACAATATTCCATTTTTGGCAATGAATCATGCTTTGGGGATGTGAAAACAGCACCAGATGTTCATATAGACAGAAGGCCAGGATCAGATTAAGAAAATTCGCATTTCCCCCAGTGATTGTAGTTGGAATTCCTTAGTTATTCCCTTTCTGTTGCCTAGTTTTGGGGTGGAAATTAGTTGGAATTTAGCGAAATGCTTTGACAGCTATTAAATCAACATTTCTGTCCATATTGTTTGCCCATTTGTCAAACAACTTGTTGACAGGCCCAGGTAATTAGCCAGCATTTTTGTTGTTTCTTGTCTGTACATATTTATTTTTTGTTTGCCAGCAAGCGAAAGTGAAAGGCGGCATTGTCCAGGGGGCTGTTGCACATTCGATGATGCGATGGAAAATTCAGCACAAAAACTGTGATCACTGAATCACTGTGTGTGTGCACACCACTCAAAGAGGACCTGGCATTGGGGCGGGGTGTGGGATAAAGTAAATGTGTACATAATTAAATGGCAATGCGTATAAAGCACACAATGAATGGCACTGGAGAGTGGACTGCGGACGGGTGACTGGTTCGAACCAACACCCTCAATTAGGAGACGTTGACACGGGCAAACAAGCAAACAAATAAAACGTGAGCCCCGGGGCAAACATTGCCGAACACAATGAAAAGTGCAGTGTCGAGAACGCCCAGAAGAAGTACAACCCTACCTCCGCATGGGCGGAGCTTTCATGAAGAATTATGAATATTGAATGCCCAACCCCTCAACTCATTTCCTGTCTCCTGCCATCAAATCAAGCGGAAAGCCTTCAGTTTGCATAAGTATTAATATGTGCTCGTATCTGTGTGTGTGTGTGTGTCTTAGTTAATAAACAGTGCTGTATTTGTATGTGTCTGAATGGGGGTTGGGATGTGTAAATAATTAAATTCTTAATTATCTTCTGCCAGCAGCAGAGGAGAACCTCGTAAAGTCTCATATACGTATGTGGAGAGGAATGCTGCTCGAGGTTTTTCGGATTCATTCCTCTAACCGACAGTGTCACATTCACTTAATTAACTTTAATAATTCATATGTGTGGCATGGCCAACTTTTGCTTCAAGCAGGTAGCATGGCCCCAGCCCCGCCCCCAGTTAAGTGGAAATAATGTTTTCCCGACAATGTCATCGCCAACCTAATGAGCGAATTAGTATTCATTATAAGGTGTCGCCGCGGGGTGATAAGCTTCAAGAGCCCTCTTCCATATTCTCTTCTCTTCTATTATTTTCCACTAGTACACGAGTACGTCTTGCATTTGCATAATTCCCGGGCTTATCGGCTGAGTGTGGGCGTGTCAGAGCCCCCTCCCATTAGGTTGAAATGTTGCCGAACAGAGTGGCAAAATTAAAATAAATTGTAGTTCCGACGGATAGTTGTAGTTGTAGTTTGGTAAGTGGTAACGATAGAAGTGGGAATAACGAGAGCCGCCTGGGGCCATTGTCTGGGGGATCGACTGGGGGCTCGTCCAGATCTGGGCGGAACTCTGGCACAGATAAGCCAGGTGATTATAAATGCTAATAAAGAAGGTAATTAAGGTACATATATTTAATTTGTTTTGTGGCCTGTTGTCGTGATGGAAATCCACAAAAGAATTTTCAAACAATGCAAAATGTGGATACCTTAATTAAACCCTATAAATGGTACATGCAATCTTTCTATGGCAAAGGTTAAGATTCAAATTTAGTTTGGATCTGTTTTCCATAGAACTCTGATTCTCTATTCCACCCTCGTTCCAAAATAAAACGAATTTTCAACCACTGCAGTGCACTGCCTGTTATTGCAAAATTTCGAACCCTTAACTAAACTTAATTTCCGATTCGTGTCAGTTTAATTGTTGGCAGCATTAATTCCCATTCAACGCCTTTTACGCAAGTCAGAACCCCCACAATTATCCTATTGTACGAGCAGTATTCCTGACTGGATTCTGATTTCAAAGCCGGGCAGGAAGCAGGCCAAATTAGGCATTCATATCACATGACACCTTCCTGACTCATTACCATGACCTTCATTCAAGTAGAACCACCTCAACCCCGTACCAATTAGACGCCCATTGGGCTATTGTTGGACTAACATGGCCACTTGATTGTCAGTTGAGACCCACTTGGACCTGGACTTGAAACTGAACTTGAAGTTCATTACGCTTACCCGACTCGGTAGCGGTGAGGCGAGGGTCTGAGGGAAGCCCTCGTCTTGGTCTTGGTCTTGGCTGCGAGTTTGTTGACTTCTAATCCAATTAGAAAATTTGCTGTGGCACGTACTTTTTGTTGGACTTCTGGATGGACTTTCACTGGCTCGTTAAGCAATTTGCGCGCTGAACCGAACCGAACCGAACAGAAATTTAATTCACAAAGAGACTCGAGCAGTGCAAATTCAATTTGTTAACATTTCAATTTTCAATTTTCACCTTCGTTATTCAATTATGCACGGATGCGGGGACACGCACACGCGACACTCTCGCACTCTCACTCGCACTGCCACTGGCACTCAAACTCCAGCCGGAGGATACGTGAATATTCATTAGGACACCACCGTTCTCAATCCCTTCTCTGGCCCGGAGTCCGTGGACTGTCAATCATCACACAAAGGCGAACTCGAGAATCAATCCAAGCGGAAACGGTGCAGACAGTACGTGTAGATCAAACGGAAGACGAAGGAAGCGCGTGCCAAAGGATAGCTGGCGTAAGGACAGTTATAGTCCGCCTGTACGTTGTGTATTGCCGCGCTTGTAAACCGCAACTGAGCTACGGACTCCGTGCGGTGCCCGACTGTCTGGCAAGGACACGCTGCACGCTGCACGCTGCTCGGTGGTGACGCCAAGTCTGGCGTCGAACAAGTGCCATCACCAGCCGCGACAAGTGGGTGCGTGTGGCTGTGGCACATTGTTTTGGTTTGCCCCACAGCCGGCTTCGAACCGTGTTGCATACGCACAGGCGCACTGCGAAAATCGCTCTTCTGCTCCGCAAAAGAGAGCCGCAAGAGATTTCTCCGCCGCTTTCTCTTCGCTTTTTATTTTGGTTGTTCGGATTTGTTGTTTTGATTGGCGGCGGCAATTGCCAAACGAATTATTTAGTTCGTTATCGAAAGCAATCAGCATTGATCCGACCATTGCATTGGGGAGTACTTGGAAGAAGGGTTCGACAAGCCATTAAGTCAATTAAAAGCGTATGAATAATAAAATAGTATTATTAAATAAATAAATAAGTAAAATATTAAAACCAAATAAATGCTAACTTTCCGAACTATTACATTATTCAAATATTTATTTTAGAAGCACACACTAGGGATTTCAAATCATTTATCAACAGAAATAAACATTTGATAGATGTAGATGATGTAAGAATGTGTGGGATACTGCATCCCAGGGTAACGGATATCCAGGGCAACTGACAAGCAATAAACGAGTGGTAAAGAGTACTTTTTAGGTTACCATTATCCCTCCGAAACAGAAAAAAGCAATTAATAATAATAATAATTTGCTTAAATAGTATTGCCAGTGTACAAACAAATTCCGCTGAAAATCTACACGACCATCTAATGTTTAAGACTGATTTCCCTGCCTAAATGACTGACTTATGAATAATAGATAAATAGGAAAACAGGGTTTTTGCAACGGTGCCAGAACAAGAACATCTTCAAGGTCTGATATATCAGAGCAAGAAACTAATGGCCTTACGCCTTTCTTTAATTACAAAATACAAAAATTATTAAGATATAAACAGAGTTCCCTATACAAGTGTTAACTACAATCTGGGACTGGAGGTAGAGGCCCTCAGAGGACTACAATATTTTTAGCTTCCTAGCTAAAGGGATGCAGAAATCCTAGTACTTAGGACACCAATCTTTTATAATTCGAAAGCACTCCCCATAATTTTAACAGCCAGCACAAACCCTAACTCCAGTTGATTACACTGGCTACAGTTTTCCCATAAATTTCCATTTCATTTCCTTCGTCAAAATTAGCCTTGGCATCAATTAAAACGGCCATCAATGGACAATCCATCAATAAAAAGATCGCAATGAATGTAAATGAATGGAAATTAAAATCAATCAGTTTTAGTGTTAGTAAAGACCCCGACCATACTCGTAATGCAGCCACTTAAGCTCCGCATCCGAGACCGAGACCGAGACCAGCCAGGAAAGTGCCAGTCAGTGGGGGGAAGCGAGAGTGAAAGAAGGACAGAGCCTGAAGGACGACATTTATGCCACCCCTGAGACTTGGCCATTTACGATGGCTAGTGTCCTCGGCAAGTGTCGTCCTTGCGGCTGCCCCAGCCCATGCCCCCCCGGAAAACCGCACGCGGCCAACCTGAAGAGCGGAAGGGGCCAGGACCCAGGATATCTTGCGGCCAGGGCCCAGTTCCGCGGACTGCGGCACTGGCGTGAGGGAGTCGCTTGACAACTTTGCTTAAAGTTATTTGCAATTCTTATAAATGTGCATGCGTTACGCACCGTTGCCCAATTACGTGTGGCTATATCCTCCGAGCGGGGGGCGAGCAGGGTCTCCCGGCCATGCATAGAAGGCGCCCATACTTAGCGGCACTGGCTGATGAAGGTGATGCTCGCCCGGGACTTACCCTCGAGCCGAAGCTAAAGGTGCCCTTACCCCAATGGATTTGAATGATTTTTTGTTTTTGTTTCTTTCTTCTTTGGCTTTCCTCTGAGCGCCTTATGCCTTTATGGGGTGACTAGAGAGGGTGGAATTTCCGACAGTCTGACGAATTTGAAATTGAAATTGCCCCTGCAGATTGGCGACTTTTATTCCGATGGCCAACTTTTATTTCCAGCCCCCCCACCCCAGCTCCATTCAGTTCTTCAGCTCACTGCCCTCCCCCTGCTGGCACAGTAAATTAATGAATGTGTGAAAAACGTTCAGGGCAAATGTTCTCCCATCCAACCCGTCATAAAAGCCGTCTTCTATTAAACAGTAATAACGATTGCCGCAGTTCGAAGCTGGGATGTACTCTCAGGCTCACAGTCTCACTCCTAGTCCTAGTTCCAATTCAATCCCCTCGTCGTCGAAGTCCTCCGCTCACAGTAGTCAACACTTTGTTCGCATGTGTCAGGCGCAATTTTACGAGCGGAATACTTTTGGCAAAAGTTTTTACGGCAACAAGCGGAAATGGCATTTTTACTGGCCATCTAAACAGTGCCCCACCGCCCTTGGTAACCCTCACAGAAATGCCGCACAGATTGTGTCCATGTCCCTGTGCGAGTCCCTGTCCGTGTCCAGCTGTTTGGGTTTGGGGATGCCGAATCGTGCTCGCCTTTTGCCTGTTCGTCAATGATGGGAAAATTGAAAACTATGAAAGAGTCCTCCCCAAAACATGTGGCGGGGAGGGTGTGGCATTTTCTGCTGCAATGGCACAAAAATTGATTTGTTGTCGGTTTCGATAGAGGTCCAGAGCCAGGACAGGACTAGGACAGGGCCAGAACAGGGTGGGGACAGAGAAACTGCTAGGGGAGTGGATGGCTGGGGCAGGGACGGCACTCGGTTCTGATTCCGTTTTCAATCTAATTTATGGCCACTGCAAGTGCAAGTAAACATGTGCGACAAACGACCTTATGAAGCCAGAAACTTTTACCCCATAAGCTGTTAAATAAAAATACTTTTCTCTTTGCACAATTTTTGGTTTATTGGAATTTGAGTGGAGAGTGGAGAGTAGAGAATGGGAAATGGAGAGAGGATAGAACTGAGAACTGAGAACTGGATGTGGCCTGTCCCAAGCGGGGTCTGAGACAGGATGTGCCTCAAAGATGCTTGTCAGCCACAGAAGCTTCTGCCATTTGTCTTCTTCGAGTCCGCTGAGAACCGCAAACGTGTTGAGTGTTCGGCGGGGGAGGGGCGTCAGGGGCCGGGCCAGATGGAACAGATACTCGCACAGATCGTCAGGCAGTGATCGATTGAGCCGCATGTGTTATGCTAAATGTGTGGGAAGCTCACGTCGAATTCCCGATGCGCTTCTCACAGAACAATGGGCACAGACTGGCAGCTAGCGAGGCGGGATATATTGCTGGTGCCCACTGTACAGGTAGGAGGCCAAAGCTTAGTTCTTTGGCTTAATTTTAGACACTCCGAACTGAAATATTTATATATTTAGTTGGAGTTCGCCTCAAGCAGTTAGAAAGGAGACTAGCGAGACTATCTTCTCCTTTGGCATTCCCTCAAAATATTCCACTTCCTCTCCTATCCATTCTACTCCACATTCCTGAGCTGGCTGGACATTTCGAGCAGCTATGACCCCTTCTAGTGGCTTCTCATTAACATTGCTAACATATGCAAGATTCTCTAGGAGTGAACTTCTTTCTCATTAGCAGGAATTACGTATGCTTAACCCCCTGAGCTATGTCAAAGCTTAGCTCATGACATTGTCTGTACTTTTCACGAGTTTATCTGTTTCTCTCTCTCTCTCTCTCTCTGTCTGTCTCGGTCTGTCCACCTACTTAATTATTTAAAGCATTCGCACAATTTTTCTCAAACATGTTTTTCTTATTCACTTAATTCACTTTTTGCCTTGGCCGCGCACTGACAGTCGACGTAGCTGAAGTTCAGGAACAGGTTGCCCAGATACTTAGTACACCCAATGCACACACACACACACACACAAGCACACCGTCAGAGAGGCATTCAGATACTCCAGAGATACCTGCTGGTGGAGAGGGGCAGATACATGGACGCAGAGATACATAGATAGAGCTGGGTCGGAGCATTCCTTAGCTGGAAGCCTCACATTTATGCCAAAGCTAAGTGAACTTGAAGCCTTTTGCCGTACCTTTATCTGCAGCCCGCGTATAAGTTGTGAGTTTTTTAATTGCAGTCTAAATGGACTTCAATGAATGCAACAGCAGGAGGAACGGAACGGAACGGAACGGTGGCGACTCCATTGCCTGGACTCAGAGCTCGTTGTTCGTTGCTTGTTGCTTGGTGCTTGGAGTCCCTGCCACTGCCACTGCGACTGCCAATGCGACTCCACTGGCGGCGGCAGTTTATCTTTTGATTGTTGCAACTCCTCTCTTACAGCTACAGCTGTGGAAGCACTCGAAGGGCTCTTAAAAGCGAAACGACGTCGCCTTTTTTAGTGAACTCAAGATTTTAATTACGGCAGAATGCTGCTGCCTCCACCGCCCCCTTTCTTTCTTTTCGTCTGTCACTTGAGTGGGCTGAGTGTGTCTCTATTTAAGAGAAATTAAAAGTTCTAGCCGGACGGCAGGAATGGCCGTGTGCCTGTGTGTATTTGGATTTGGATTTCGCTGTTGCTCTTAATGCCGGGATTGATGTGGCACATTAAAAACGCCAGCAACTGGATGCCCGGCGAGCGCGAGCTGCGTCTGGCCAAGATTGATGAAGCCACTGTAAGCCACAAGAGCTGCCGGGGAGCTGGGTCTGGGGCTGGGTCTGGGGCTGCAACTTGAGCTGCTGTCTCAGTGGCTGTTGCACTTGCAAGGAGCACGTACTTTGTCTAACTGCCAATGCGGCATTCCCATCCTCCCAGCGTCCAATCGTCCAAACCCAATCCCAATCGCCATCCCATGGCCAATGCCAATGCCAATGCCAATGTCTTGGCCACATGCCGCGCACGGCCACAATTCGTAAATTTATTAAACGTCAACACGGCACTGAGCCAAATAAACTTGTCTCACGACAACAGTCGTCGGCTTCGCATGGTACCCCTGGCAACGAAATCTTCCTTCACCCTGGCACTGCTGCTGCTGCTGCTGCTGCCCCATCGATGTGATGGAGAGGCGGGGAGAAGGCTGCCTGGCACGCAGCAAACGGTTAAAATTAATAAAGCATCTTTGCCTTGGCTGCTTCTTCCTCCGCTGTGGTGCGGTGCGGGCTCCGGCTTTCGCCAACACAGCTAGACAGAGACAGGGAAGTGCAGATAGATAGAGTGAGAGAGAGACTTGGCGACCAGTCTATCTGGGACTCGTCTTGCCATTTCCATTCGGCCACTGACCACTTTTGTGTGTGTGTGAGTTCTCCTCTTGCAACTAAGCAAACAACTTCGGACCCAGCCGAGTCCAGAGTCAGTGTCCGAGCCCCAGTCAGGCCACAGAGTCCGTCGTGTGGGCTTCTAACAGTGATATTTATCTGCGAGTGCAATTACCGTTGTATGGGCTCGATTAGGGTTCGGTTGCAGCGACTCCAGCGGTGGCAGCGACTCATAACTTGACTGTGAAAAGTGCAGAAAGCCCCGTTTGACATTTGAGAAATGTGGCAGCGCACAATTCGGAGATTTAAATGCAAATGCATAGCCCCCAAAGCTGCACTGAATCGCTTGACAAAATGTTCCTATATCTCTCTGCGGCTGGCTCTGCTACCTTTCACTTTGCTTCACTTTGTGGATGCCATGCTCCCTTTACATCGCCATGTCCCATCGATGGCTGGGAGCAGGGGGCATTCCAGCAAACCAAATTCCTTATCTCCATGTAAATCTGCAGAAATGATTAGAATTTTTTAATAAAGCAAACTGCCAGAGATGTGAGCTGCTTGCACCGCGACCTACCAGCGGGGGTAATTGCCTCCACGGAGTCTTGTACTCCGTTTAGTTGTTGTAATTAAAGTACGAAAATGAACGGGTAAGAACAGCAGCCACAAACCAAGAGCCAGCCAGAACAAGATGGTCGATTAGGCCCCCCCGCCCCAGAGGAGAGTGAAGAATGGAGCTCTCCCGCTCTCCCATGCGTCGTCGTCTGTGGTTGCCTCTTGATGATCACGGTGATCAGCAACAGTAACAACATACGAGTATCGTAATTAGACTAAGAAGCAATTTACAATTTCAACTTTAATCTTGTTAGTCGAATGCGAGACTAGCAGCAGCTGAAAGTGAAGTGGATCGGAGTTGTCTTGGCTTTCCTTGCCTTGCCTTGCGTTGCGTTGCGTGTTCTGGGTCTTCCACTGGGGTGTGGCACATGCAGCAGCCACGCCTCTACTCCCCTTCATTTGGTACGAGGTGTGCGAGGGGGACAGAGAGCAAAGAGGTCAGTGTCAGTGTCTGATGTGGTCTTGGCTGGCAGAGAGGGAGAGAAGAATTGAGTTGTTGGTTTTGGCCCGTCTGGACTTGGACTTGGACTTCGAGTTGGGCCTGGGTCTGGGTCTGGGCTTCACCCTCATTCTTCTTCTCCGTTGCAGCGACTTTTGTTGACTCTGTGACTTATGTGGCAAATTACAGCGCCTTTGGCTTCCAAGAAAGAATTGAAAAAGCGCCAAATTATCTGCATTGTGTTTTATTGCCACAGCAAGTAAACTCCCTCCATCCAGCCTGCCCCTTCGAATGTGGCACGTCATGGCGCCTAATTGAATTTTGGCTGGCTCGTCTCCATGGATCCTTGGACTAATCCCTGCCCGGCGTGTAAGTGATAGCTTTGTTTTGGCTTAAAAATGGCTGCAGAGCAGAGAGTCGAGTCGAGTTGAGTTGAGTTGAGTCGGAGGCAGCCAACAATTAATTTCACACACAGACAGTGAAACTTTTTGGCTGCAACAAATCCCCGGCACTTTCCAACTTTCCACCCAAGGCTCCACTCGCATCGAGTTGCGAGTCGAGTGTGTGCGGCATAGTTTTGTGTGCAGCTTTGTGGCTTGCGGAGGCAGCAGCAACAGCAGCAGCAACGGCAGGACTGCCACTGCCACAGCCACCGATTTTGTTGCCTCTGTTTGCCAGAAACAATTTCCAGGCTTCCCCCCGAAACTTGACTGTTTATTGCTTATGGCATCATTGTGGCCCATTGTTGCTTCCCAAACTTAAATCCTTTTTAGTGCTTTGTTTATGAACTTGCATATAAATTCGAAAATTTTCCACAAAAGCCAAACACTTTTCCCCGCCCCCAGCTCGGCTGCACACTTTTTTGCGTATCGCATGTGGGGATAGATAATCCTCTTTGGTGGCATGTGTTGCATAAACGTTGCCCGCCCCCTCCTGCAGCGGCTTCAGCTCAGAGGCATTAACATGCATCAAAAATTTCACAGATTTCGTTGCTCGGGCATTAAAATAAGCAAAGTTATTATGGAAATCTGGAAAATTTTGTTGCAGCTGATAAATTTTAGTTTTTATGAATTGGTTCAGCTTTCCATGTCAGCTCTGTAGCTGATACCACTTCGATTTAAATTTATAAAATAATCGAAATTTAGATATAGTTGAAAAGTATTTGGCTTCGATTCTCTGCTTGTATTTTCTTTCTCTATAGTTTATTTATGCTAACATTCATGTAATTTCCAATCAATTTTCGAATGTATGGGAAAACATTTTCAACATGATGTTGGGTGAGTTTTTAACAATTCCATTTCCTTAGTATTGATCCCTTAGATTGCCCTCTATGCAGCCATAAGAATTGTCCTGGTCTTGAGCATCTTCTGCTGCGGAACCGAGACGACAATCCAGCCCAGTCCGAATGCCCGGGATGTCTATGCGAATAGTTTGCTTCTCAGCCTGCTGAGGCGAATGCGGTCAGAACCTTCACCTGAGCCGGTGGTGCTCTTCTCGCCGGCCTCGATGCAAAAGCTTCTGGTCGCGTTCTACAACTTCACCTACCAGGAACACCAGCGTTTGCTGGCCCAAGACCTGTGCCTGGTCGACAGCGACACCTCTGCGCCAGCTAAAGTCGTGGAATTCCTAAGGGGCCCATTGCCGGTCCGCCTAAGCCAAGTGACAGTCGACCTGATAGCCGGATACATTGCGCCCCAGAACGTACTGAAGTTTTTCGCCAAGGACTTCGCCGAGCTCGGGGCAGACATATTGGTGCGCAACTTCTTCATCCACGACGGCAACCACGAGCTTGCCAGCAGCTTTCACAAGCGTGTGTGGGAATACTTCAACATTGAAGTCCTGTCCAAGCGCCAGCGCGGAGTGGCCTCGCTGCTGGCAGAGCTGGGCATCGCATCGCCGGACGTCCAGCTGTACAGTGGCATCAAGTTCCATGCCTATCTGGACCAGCAGTTCCGTTCCGTGGGAAAGTTCAGCTATGCCCGAGGACAATTTCGCTTCGCGGAAAGTCTGCTGGTGGGTCAGAAACGTATTCCGTGCGCGGGCCTGGAGCTGCCGCTCCAAACTGAGTCCGGCCACGGCCTCCTCACGCTACTGCTGCTGATGCCTGGACCCAAGATATCGCTGCAACAGCTGGAGGCACTGCTACTGGGTCCGCATCAGCGCAGCTACCAGAATCTGTCCAAGCAGTTGCTCCTCACGAGCGTTTCCGTGCGCCTGCCCAATCTGCAGTTTAACGGCAAGGTAACCATGAAACGACGCTCCATGACAAAGGTGAGTATCTTCCTGTAGCTGCTCCAACACCTGGGATAAGCGACTTGTGCCCTTCCTTAGATGGCCTGGCTGTTCGAAGCGGAGCTGCCGCACCAGGGCATGTTCGAAAATCCCCGACGCACTCGCATCAAGCGGTTCGTGCAGACGATCAGCATGCGTATCCACACTCACGGTGGCTCTTCCCGTTCCTCCCCAGTAGAAGGTTCGTGCCTCGCTCGCCTGCCCTTTGCTCCAGCGATTACCATAATAATGTTAACTTAACCCTTGCTACCGTCCCGCCAACAGAGCCCGTCAATCCATTGCGCTTCTTCTACACCAACCACACATTCGATTGCGCCACGAGGCCGTTTCTGTTCTTAGTCAGATCGAAGGATGTCATCTACTTCATGGGCCGCCATTGCCGCATCTCCGCCTGGGCAGGCGCACACTTTGGCCGGATCTAGGGACCCAAGACTGCACCCAGCCGCTCTCGCTGTCGTTGCCGTTGCCAGTCGTTACTTTCATTAGGCCCGCCGCTTGCGCACTTGACAATGACGTATCTGACGAGGCATGTGAAAAATTGCAGATGAACAAAAACCAGAACCGACAGCCTCGGCTCCAGAACAACATCTTAAATTGGGTTCTCTACGGCTAACGCTGCGCAGTTGGTTGTGTCTCTGGTTTTTTTTTTTTTGCTGCTTTTTGCTGCTGGTGGATCCCTCTGTTTGTTTAAATGTTGCATTGTGTGCGAGTGTGGGGATGGGCTTGGGGACGGACCGGGCTGGACCGCTTAAGCGTTCATTTGATGAACATTTTACAGGGTCCCCGACACAGCTGGGCCCCACTTGTTCGTCGCGCAGCTGAGAGCTGGAGAGCTCAGAACCAGACCCGAAATGACTGTGACATTCCACCGGGCTCTGCTGCGCTGGGCTCTGCTGGGCTGGGCTGTGCTTTGCTGTGGTGGAGAGCCTTAGCGCTGCGAAGCATTCCTTTGTCTTGGCCAATTGCGATTTGAATTCAATCAAAATGAGCCAGAGATGTGGAAACAATGCCGATAAATTGGCCCCTGGCCTGTGGCTTCTCTTCTTTATGTTTCCTGTTGCCAATTTCCACTTTAATTTCACAATTTGAATGCACACATACTTCTCCCCACTCGAATGTAGGCTTGTCAGAAATGAATACATGAACTCTGCTGACCGCCGCCGCCGTTCCATAGCCAAAAAACAAAAAACTAAAAAAACAAAACAAAAAAAAAAGATTTATGGGCGCATGCGCCGCCGCTTACTGACGGCCCTGACTGCCTGGCTTGGCTGCACTTTTCCACCGCTGCAACTGCGTCCGCATCTGTATCTGTGTCTGTGTCTGCTCCCGAGCCTGTCTCTGTGCTACGAGTATATGCCCTGCCGCCAATTGACGTTAATTTATGGCACATGCACACTCGGCTCTGCCCGACTCAACTCAACCAAAACTCGGGACCTAACAAGGCCCGCAACCGACAGCCAGCTAGAAGCAGAAACAAAAGGCACCAGCGACTTATGAACTGCTTATGAGTATTTATTTTTATAGAAATAATCAAAAAGGCAGTCAAATTTATGGACCACATCAATGGACATGCCATATAAGGCGCGGCGTGGCTCCGATTGCGTAATCCCTGATCCCCTGAGCCGAGCCGAGCCAAGGCAGAGCCAGGAGGCCTCCTCCAGACGGAACAGGACAAGGCAGTCGGGAGTGGATCGGGGCTTATCAGACCTCTCTTAAAGCGCTGACATGTTTAATTTTCGAGCCGCGCAGATAAGAAGTTTGGTGACTGTCAAAGCAAAAGGCTTGAAGGCGAACGAGAGTTGATTTGAGAGTTGGTCAGAGTATCTGACCGCTAGTGTTTTATACTCATAAAACAGATCAAACTAAACAAAGTGCAGGGTAAACTTTCGGTGGAGCCCTCGCTTAATTTTTACCTGTTAAGCCACACGGTAAGCGAAAGCTGAAAAGCGCCCGAAAAATCCACTTTAAATCGCATTTACAGCGACAAATGCTGTCAGCTTCTGTAGCACCAAATTTTATGGCCTGTCAGCGGCCCAGCAATCGGAATTATCAAGGAAGCCAAGACGCGCAGGTAGCACTTATCGGCTGCTCAAATATTTGGCCAGGAAATTGTTAAGCGAAGCGTTAATTGAAATCGAAGGCGCTTTGAGTGCGGCCTAGCGGGCGGCAGTGGATATTTGGGGTGGGGACTGCTGGGTCCAGCCTACAGTAGACACTGGCTTTAGTGTCACTTCTGGTCAAGCGATGTCCATTTGACTAAGCGCCAAAGACATAATTTATGCCAAATGGTATTACTCGGCAGCACAGTGGGCACCAAAGGCGATGCCATAAACCGGCAAGACTGGATTTTCATTTGGTGAAAAAGCCTGTTAACTACCGCCCACCGCCCACCTGCCAGCCCCACTTCACCCCACTTGATTGCTCCACAACTAACTTAAGCTAAACTGTGTATGGAAAGCAGCTTAATATGTCAATCAATAAAAGAAAAAAGGTTAAGCCAAATTGGCTGCGTTTTGCAAGCGTTTCGCCAGCGTTTTGAGTGCGTTTTGTGTGCGACTTTTTTCGCCACTGGCTGGCATCCTTTTGGCCCTCGTTTGCGCTTATCTGCGATGCTGGCCGGCAAACAAACTGCCAACAACTGTCGATTTTTTCAATCTGGACAGTAAAATTACATGCAAATCCAATTAAGTTGTTAACTCTTCGCTGTTTCAGCCCCCTCCCCCGTCCTACCGTGCACAAGCCAACCGGACCCTCCCATTGTTTCTCCCTCGATTTCGTTTGTTTTTGCAATTTATTTTAATTCTTTTGATACCCTTGACGAGGGTACTATGAGTTTTATCAGAAGGCTTGGCCCCTGATCAGTTCGGAATCCATGGTACATTCGAATTTGTTCAGAACATTCATCTGAAAGGGTATCAAAAGCTTCGATAGCGCGAGTGCTAACCCCTCTCACTTGTTTCTGTATTGTTTTGGACCTGGTCCAGCCGTATAGAGAGAGAAAGGGTGTGTGAGAGAGAGAGAGAGAGGGGGTGGCAGAGCGAATAAGTTAAGCTCTTTGAGGTCAGTGTGGCGCGCTTTTAATGAGCAAGTGTAGGGGAAAACAGAACGAAACGGCACGGATTGGTGTTGTATGGGATGTGGGATAGTCTGGGGATTGGGGGACTTGAGATTTGGGATTGGGGCATTGCCAAAGTGTTGGCATTTCTGGTCGCCGTCTGAGACGCGGCTGCGATTAAATCACAGTTGTCTGTAGTCTGCAGTCTGTAGTCCGCCAATTACCCGTTTTATTTACAATGCGAAAAGGCACAAAAGGAAAAAGGCGCACAGGAAAACGCTCGCCAAATTGTTGGCTTAGTTCAGTTTCGTTTTGGCTCTCCGCTCGGCTTTTATCGTATATCTAGCGACTAAATATAATTGGCAATTTAAGGCGAATCGCCGCGGCTTAAATTAAAATCAATTGACAGTCGCTGTGGCAATTGCTGGCCACGCCCCCAAGCCATTAACATGGGCGCAGGTCCCGGCTCAGGCTCAGGCCCAGGCCCAGGCACTTACCTACTCCGTTCCCAGCAAGCGGCGTAATCCCAGTTGGCTTGTGTGGCGCGTCTAGTCTATAATTGAAAACGCATTACAAATGTTGCAAGCACGCACACACACACACACACACACACACACTGTTGCACAGGCACAGTGACAAAACAAAGTTGCACCCTCGGATCGGAATGTTTTGCGTTTAGAGCACGAATTTATGAGAATTTAAAGAGTGATTTTCACGCTTTAATTACCGCAAGTGAGCAAAACTAATAATAGTCCTAGGCCTCGGCATTGGCATTGGCATCGTCATTGGCCGCGCCGCGCCGCGATTCCCATTCTCTCAACACGCAGTTGCAGTCGCCGTCGCACTGGCACTGGCTGTGGCTGTGGCAGTGGCTGTGGCAGCCAACGAACCCAAGGAAACCGAAGAAGACCGGCCAGAAGAGTGCAGTGCTTAGAAGACTGGTCTTCCTGGCCGCCGGTGCTCTTGCCAGCTACCTCGGTTACCTTTCGAAAACTGCAACCGTGTAAACTGCAAGCTGCGAAATTTCTTCGTTTATTCCCCGTGTTTGCTGGGGGTTTTGGCGTTTTATGCGACCCGCGGCGGTTTTTTGGCTTAATTTATTGCCGTTTTGTCAGCTTGGCAAGCGATTTTAATGCCTTCTTTACGCCACACCGAAACGTATCTTTTACACATCGCGAAAGCTGAGATTTTAACCGCACTCGATCCCATTCGCATTCGCAATAGCATTCGCATTCGCATTGGCAGTCCCAAGTCTGCTTGGCTGGCTGGCTGGCTGGCTGGTTGGGTTCCCTCGCTCTGCGATCCGTGATCGGGCTGGAGTTCTGCTCGCGTTGAGCTTGCTTTCTGCACTGGCCGGGCAACCGATTCGCCGAGATGCAATGGAATGGGATGGGCTGGTCCGGTCGAGGAGGCGGCAGGAGGGACCGGTAGGCGGGAACTGGGAATTGGGAGTCGGGAGTCGACCAGGTTGGCCAACGAGTTTTTTATTTCATTTTTCCCCCTTGCATTGTTGCGTGCATCTTCTACCAGTTCTTCTACTGGAAGTGCAAGTTTTTTATTTCGCTTTTGTGTTGGTTAGAATGTAATATCTGCTCTTGGGCATAAGGCTTAATGAGAGCAGAGGTGCGCAGAGAGCAGCGGTGGCAGCAGGTTGCAGCGTTGCCAGATGCGTACGGAAAAGCTGCAATCAATATCCTTATCTAGAGCCCCACATCCTTGGTCAGCTTAGGCCGGCAATATGGAAATCCACACGCCCCAAAAGGTTCGGGTTCGGTTCTACTGTCAGCTTAAGACGTCAGCGGAGAAGATTCTCTTTCTGTCTCCTGATATATGTACAATTACACTTTTGTATGTATGTATGTATGTTTATGCCCTTGCTTCATGGGCAGATCCACTTGCGTTTATCTGATGAACGTTTTGAGGCCTCATATTTCAATGGGGAATTTCCTTGAGGCCTTCTCAGCCTTTGGTTTTTGGTTTGCTCTTCAGTTGCAAGCTTTTCCTGTCCTCCAACTTAATTGATTCCCAAACACCTCTTATGCCATTAGGCAGATGACGGTGTAAATCGCTGTTCCAGCCACAAAAACAAGCGAAAACCAGCAACAGGCTTGGCTAATGGTGATGCAATGCGATTAAGCCATAATAATAAAGAGCCGTTGCTTTTTAATTTAAATTAACATTGAACATGCCAAGGGAACAGTAGAACGTGTGACTGGTGGGGTGGGGCAGGGAGCAGCGAAACTACCACACAAAAAACTGGATCAACTGCCACTAACGGTTCTGCTCCGTGTAGCATCTGATAGAACTGTCCTCCATGTCCACACCGATCTTGGCGACAAGCCGACAGAGGCGACAGGTCCATGTCTGTGTCTGGCTCCAGATCAGACAGAGCTTGATGGATGCCTCGCCAGGGCCAGCGATTTCCTTGCAGCACATACACACAAACACAAACTGGTTGCGTTGCCAAGTTCAACTGTTAATGGCCATGATTAGCATAAGTGCTTTTCGGCCGGGCCCACAACATTTAAGACAACATAAGCATTAACATTCCCATCATTGCTGGGAGCGCTGGACCTCGCGCTGGCCCCGTCGCTGGCCCCTCCGATGTTGAGCAAATAGTTGCGCGGCCAATTGAAATTGCTTTCTAATTTTACAAGCTGCTTCGGAGCACAATGTTTTTGGCCATTTATGGCGATTGGCTCATTAGGCCAACACAATGTTAATGGCCAACGTCGATGCTTCTGCCCTGGGTGGCCGCTCGGCTGCTGCTGCCACCTGCCACCGAGCTGCAGGTAGCAAATTGCTTTGGCTAACTTCTAATTTAATGACGCACATTAAGTGCTCCAGAAATCCAGCATCGCTTTTCGCATTTCCGGCTGGGCCCAAAAGTCAACGCTTTCCCACCAGGACGCCGCTCAATTGTTGGCCTAAACGGCAGATACACACAATCGTTACATCCACCAGTGCAGTGGAGTGGAGTGCAGGCCGTGCATTCGTCACGTTTTTGGGATGGCTTTCTGCAGCGTGCCGCTCGCCGGTTGCAACCTGTTGAATTTTCATTTCTTTTATCGCACATTAAATTTACAAAAATAGTTTTAACACCTTTTAGGCTGGCACACACAAGCTCGCGTTCGGCTGAGGTCTGCTCTGGGGCCTTGATTTATCCCGGCCATGCTCGCTCTCGACATGATCTTTTGCTGTAGACATGAGCTGGAGCTGGCCATGACCATCGCCAGGCCAGTGGATCCATGGAGCCATGGAGCAACAGCAACAACAGCGACATGGCTCGTACATAATCCAGCCATTATTTCTGCCTTGGGTTCTCTCCTTGGCTCGTTGCTGTCGACTTATCGCAGAAATTGCGTCAAGATGTTTTAATGCCAACTCAACTGCAGCGGGGCAACTCGACTCCTTCGTGGCACACACACAAAAAATGAAGGCAACATCAGAGGATGGAACAGGGAGAACGGTCGGGATGTCTTGGTGAACATCCTTTTTAATTTAAAACATTATCGTAAATTCCCTGGCAATTATGCGCTTGTTCAAATGCTTCTCTCCGCGGCATCGCATTCTCTCTCATTCTCATTCGCATTTGCATTGTCCGCAGCGTCACAACACATGTCCGTGTCTCTGCCCCTCTGGCCAGCCGGGCGGCTAATGCTAATGAATTGTTGGCCAAAGGAACTTGCAACTCTGTGGCGTGTTGCCAGCAGATTAGCGTACATTTTTTCCCAACTTGGCACCACCTAAAGCCCCAAAGACAGGTTGATATTTTTTGGCTCTTCGCTTTGACTGAATAGATGGGGCATATCTTATCGCTCCGTTGTCTGCCTGTCGACACGTCGTTTCTGCTAAAAGATATCACAATTGCCAATGTTTTTCCCCACATCCATTCCTCCGGTTCCCTGCCCCTGTGGCAGTGCGTGCCATCCTGTTGTAAGTCATGAGGATTGAGGCCTGGTCCGTAAAGTCTTTAGCATGAATCGAATGCTGAAGCCGAGAACTGTTGGTGGATTCAACGGTAGAGGAGGAGGAGCCAAACATAAGAAAGCAATCAGCATGAGGCATACACACAAGCGAGATAACCTTGAGATACATATCCTCTGGATAAACTATCCCTGTTCCAGTTGCTCTCAAACATATCATATCACATTGGTAGAGTCTGGAAGAGAGTGCTTGGATTCTTATCTTAATGGGAATGCCTCACTCGTACATGTGTATGTGGCTACAGATTTTTAATAGGGAAATCCCCATGCTTATTAGTGCCTCATATGCTCCCTGGACTAACTCTTTCGAAACACTATTCACCCGCATAGTGCAGTTTCGGTTCACGCCCATTACCGACTACCGATGATGTCAAATTTGCATAGCCAAAGCAATTAGACGCCCTTTTCCAGCTGAGCAAACAAAAAGTTGCAGTAAACTTTTCCAGTGCCAACTGCAACCGGATGAAAGAGCCAAAATGCAGTCGGAAATGTTCCCCAGACTGAGGACCGAGACTCGTACTGTGAATATTTAAGCAAACTGCAAAGTAGACAACTTTTGTTTTAAAACTGTCAACGCAGACACGCCTACGACCCACAGGGATACGGTGCCAAAGAAACCAGAAGGGGGAAATGAATGGAAAAAAAGTCGCCTGGGCCGGAGGAATCGTAATAAAATAAATTGTTTCAATGCACGGAAAAGTAATCCGCTCTTCGGTCGCTTCATTCCTTGCGGTTTAAGATTTATGCACTGCTAAGACCCCGCGATTTTCACTCCGTTTTCCTTTCGCTTTTCTTCTTACTTCTTCTCTTACGAAAGCGAAAGGGGTAAGGGCGAGGGCGTGCCCGGGTGGTGCCCATAAATTAGCCAAGTGGAATTTTCGGCTATTCCGGTGTGCGGGCTCTAGTACTCGTTTTTTGTCTGTCTTTTTTCGGCTCCTGCTGCCTGGCAGTTAAATACAGTTAATCCCTGCATTGCTTGCAAACAAAGTTTGGCAATTTGGGCATCTTATTTGAGGCCCTCTTTCTCCCTTTTCCGCCCCTTCGGATGGCGCTGGTGGGTGGTGGAGTTTGGGGGAGATTTTCAATTAAAGTGTTGAAAAATTTAAAGTCTCGCCGGCTTACACGCGCTCAATGCAGCGCGGAACACATGACAAATTAGCTTCCTAATGAGCCAAGACATAAATCTTGACATGTTTGGCTGTGGCGCCACGCCCCGTACCACACCGCGATGTGGCCCCACAGCCTCACCGAGACCCCGCCCACCCAGTGTTGACACGTGTACTTGTCGGGCTGCTGTCAGGCTGTCTGTGCACAACATGAAAGCCCGGCAAAGGCATTAGGACTTCATTACAGAAACAGGATGCGGACTCCTTGGAGGAACGTGTGTTGAGGTGGTGTATGCGTGTGTGAGCGTCGTTATTGAAATTAACTGTTAATACAAAGGACGTCAAACGCTTGACTCAACAACCAACCGTTGGCTTAGTGCAAATGGTTGAGAGAGTTCCATTGGCAGAGTGCGTTCGAATAACTAAGCACATTTATTACGCTGATTGGGCTTTACATTCCCAGGGTTTTGCATTCGATTTGCATAGAACCAATACTGCCTGTTTTCCGGAACATATTTAGCAGAGATCTACTGCAAAACGAATGACTCGAGATCTTCCTTACACTTTGCGAGTGCTCTCACTTTTAAAGTCCACTCCATCCCCTGCAGAAATCACTGACTTAAACTCTTAGGAATAATGTTTTTGGGGAAGATTTCCTTTCTCACCCAAGCAAATCCCCACCTAAGCCCACTGACACATTATCATCGTTGGGCTCCCCCGAAATACTTCAGCAAAAGCCACTCATATTTATTCGCGTTTCAGCCTAAATCTGTGAAGCAGCTGTTATAAATAATAAAGGAATATGTGCCCGTATACATTTAAATGCTCATAAATTTGGATGCGGCTTTATTAAACTGTAGTAAAGGAGCTCGGAGTCGGCAGCAGCCACTTGGCCGTGATTTTACCGCTGCCCCAGCCACTGCCTACTTTCGGGGGCACCACACTCGGAATCAAGTCGATGTCGAAGCTCTGGCTGGCAGTAAAAGGCCTGGCATTCAGACCATTATTAGCATAATAAAAATACAAGCACTCACACACGCACATACGCTGCGGCCTAAGCCAGAAGGGGGATTGCCTGGCCCTGCCTCGACTTGTCTGGATTGGTGGCAAGTCCGAGTTCAAGTCAGGGGCAAGCTGCCCCGGCCTGGACAATATAATTTTATGGTCACATTTTTATTGTACCAAAGAGTCGTCTTAGGCAACATCATCGCTATCATCATCATTGCCATCACCGCCGTCATCATCATCCTCCGCCAGCGCCTCGGTAGTGTAGTCTTTGGCGTCGTCATCGTTTGAGAGGCGTTGAAAGCCTAGCCAGCATAAAATTTAAATGTTATTGCCCCTGTTCCTCGCACACACACACAAACACACACACGTGTATCCATAAATGCAATAACAAATTTTTCGAAAGGGGCGGAATGCAGATGGCCACTCCGCCCCAGACCCATGTTCCTTTGAACCGCAAATTGCGAGTACTCCACCTGGGTTACAGGTGCCAACTGGTGCCCGGTGCCTGGTGCCTGGTGCCCGTTGCTTGGGTTGCTGTTGCTGTCTGCGAATGTTTTAATTAAATATTCCATTTGCCTAAACCAGAAAACCAGAATAGCGCGCAGTTAGTTTCCGGTTGCCCCCCGCCCTTTCGGCGTGGCACCCGGTGCAGTGCATAAATTCTGGATGGTTCAGTGGTCAGCACATGTTTCCACCGGTGATTAGGGGGCACAGCGGGGGCTGCTGCCCAGTCACTCACCCACACAATGAGAGCAAGAGCAAGAGCTGGTCACCACACGGGAGAGTATGGACATTCCGTACGCCACAACTTAAAGCATTAAATTCCCAAAGTTCCATCTACAATTGAGTACTTTTCTGTATTTTCAGTTCCCGATCAATTAGCCGTAAAATAACATTCTGTGCGGTCAGCGGGAAATGTAAATGCAATTGAAATGCCCCGAAAGCCAATAATGAGCCGCAGAACATTTCACAGCTGAATAAATAATTTCCACATTAATTGGCATTCAGTCGATGTAATCCCTTAATTGCTCATACGCCATGTGAGACTTGCCCTTCGGTTGTGTTGCCAAAAAATTACGGAAAACCAACGGAAATAAATAACAAATCACAATATTTGTTGGCTCTGGTAAATTAATTTTGTAAATATTTTTGGCAAGAGATGAGGCTAAAATAAAATGCAATTGACAGGGGAAAATTGAGAAATTTGAAAGCAAATCGAGTTAAAATGTGTTGTGCCACAAAAACTGATTTTGTTGGGCTGCAGTCTAAATTTATGGCAACAACAAAAATATATACACTAGAAATTCATTCAATATTTTCCCTGAATTTAAATTAAAAATATTATTGGGAATAAATGTAAATGTTAGGCGTATTGTTACCCAAATAGCCATCTATGCTATTTTCATACATTTAAATAACAAAAATTCCAGTCGCAATTAATGATATACAAATCCTATTACCTTACGAAATCATTAAAATTCAATAAAATCAAACATAAATTATCAAGAATTCTAATTTCGGGAAGCTGCTACAACGTGACACATAATTCACTTGGGCCCCCAAAAAGAGAGAAACGAAAGAACTCATTTTAATGAAAAATGTCAAAAGGAAAACCGAGAAAGGAAAAGTTTTACAAGCCCCGCCGCTGCCAGCGGAAGCGGAAGTAATGCCAATGCCAAATGGGGGAAGAGGCAGGAAAATGGCATGCGATGGAAATGCGAACTGGGGGCCAGGCCAACACATAATAATGCCATCATCATCGTCAATGGCAAACAACAACAGCCCGGGGATGGGATGGATTGGCAGGGAATCGGCAGCGAATGGGCAGGCAGGGAAAGTATCGACAATGGGAAAAATTGTTAAAGTCGAGAGCAACAAATGATGGAAGACGCTCTAAATGAACAACAGGCAGAAGTCGAATGCAAATACGCAGCAGGAAAATAAATTAGATAGTAGAAGGGACCAGCAGCAGGACTCGGATCAGGACACGAAACAGGACAATGCCGCAAGCAAGCCGCAGCACGCGCAGGATTACGCCTCAGTCAGCCAGCCCCACGCACTTCCCCCACGAACTTCCTTTGTATTGGGGCAACAACGATTTCGCCTTGGTTCGTTAGATATTCGCTTTGCGAGGGTTTCCACAGAGGTCAAATGTCAATAAGTTAAGTGGGCATGGTCACGCCCGGCCCGAGGACAAGGCTGAGCAACTTTTACACGCTATAAATATGATTAAAACATATTTCCCAAGCCATCGAGTGATAAATGCGACAAACTTTTGTCTGCCACTGCCAGTGCCAGTGCCTTTGCCTCTGCCTGTGTCCCTGCATCTGTCTCTGGCCTAAAGCTCTCAGCGGGTGGCAGCAGATGCTGATATAAATCCAATTTAGTGGAGCCCATAAAATCTAGGAGTAATGCCACACAGCCATGGCCATGGCCATAGCCACACCCACTCCACGCGGCCCCTTAACTATTTGCATGATAAAAATCTTTCATCAAGCGGCAGCACCAGAAACAATCTCAATCTCAGTCCCAACTTGGTCTCAACTTCTCCTGCATAATTCGACGATTGCTGGAGGATGGGATTCCCGCTTCTGGCCTTTTGTGTGGTAAACACCTAAAGTAGTAAACTGGGATTTAAGCATCCGCCCACACACACATTCCGCCGAGCACTGGGGCTGGTTCCCTCACTCACCTACGTGTCTATAAAAATTTTACGTTGCTGGCATCGGCAAGGACAAAAAACTTTTCCCAGCCAGAAACAGGAGGAGCTGATGCTGAAGCTGGAGCTGGCGCTGGAACTGGCTGCGATTGGGTGTTGGTTGAAAGGAAACGTCCTTATACAGGATATTCCTTTTATTGCCATGCGAGTGGCATGGGGAATTGTGATGCCCGAATACATACATAAATTCAACATTATGTGCTCCAGCTCAAACTCCGGCTGCTGCTCCCGGATGCGCTGGGATTGCATGGCAGTGCCATGCGAGGCTGCTGAACACCCAATAGGGACATTATGTCGTGCGCCAGAATCTATAGAATATGTAAAACGTTTCCCACAAAAAAGATTAAAAAATTTTGCAATTTTAATATCCGTCCAAGAAGCAGAAACGGTGCAACCTTTCCGCCAGCACAATTTCCAGACAAAGTCGCTGGGCAAACAAACAAAAAATTCCAAAAAGTTCTTCTTAAACAAAGGCAAGAAAGAAAAAAAGGGGGAAATACTGAAGTGAAAGAAGGTTCAGAGTGGCTATACATTGTTTGTTTGTCTATGCATGCCCCGTAATTGTTTTGTCAAAAAGTTTTATAAGCCCCAGCTGCGATGCAAATTCGGAGGGGAGAGCAACTATATTTGTTGCATGGAAATGTTTTAAATTAGAGGGGAGATTTTCAGCTCAAAGAAAGAGTTAAAAATCAGCAACTAAACTTACATTTTTAGTGGAGTTCTTGGCAGAAAGTTGCAAATACTGCAACTGCAGAAGGCGTGTGGGGACCAAGCACTAAACTTCAATATAAGTTTGATTTCTTTTCTGGCAGAACGAGTATATAAAAGCCCTTCTCCGCGCACACTTCCCTTAAATATTTGAGTTTGAAATTCACTTCCGGTCGATGAATCAACTTTTACTTTGGTGGGGGGAAAAAAACTTTTCCTTTTCAACTGTACGATTTCCATTTCACTCAAGCCTTGACCCCAGCTCTGCCATTAAGAGCTGGTCATATCCCTGGGATCTGGGTTGTCCTGCCCGCAAAGCTGCTTAGAATCATGAATTCCATCGTTCATCGTTCATTGTGGCTCCTTATTAGGCCGTCCGCGTGCACCTTCCGAAAAACTTCCTCTCGTGGCTGCCAGGCAACCAACAGCCTTGCCTAGCAAAAGCCCCAAAAAAGAAAAAAGGAAGACGTTAGCAGCGCACAAAGGAGCACCCAACTGGATGCCCCAGCTCCAGCCGGGGGCTCCGTATCCATGGCCTGGCATTTAAGATAAATGATCGCCTGCCAACAATGCACAAAGAGTCACAAAAACTTTGGTCACGTTTGTGCTATTTGGCGGCCCAGGCATATGCTCTGGCAGGACAACGAGTTGGGGGTGGGTGCTGAGTGCCGAGTCCCAGGACCCGAGTCCTCGGGGTGGCTGTCTAGCTTGCATCCTACCTTGGCGCAATTTTAATATGTTTATGGAGAGGGTGGGTGTGCGCTTGGTTGTGGGTGTGGGTGCCGGTTTAAAATTCAAGACACATGCAGCAGCTTAAACGTTTTAGAAATCTATTTTTCAAACGGGAGAAGGCGCCGTGACAGGACAAGGAGTCCCCGTACTCCCCGACAGTCACATGTGTGCGTGCGAATTGCATTTAATTGAATCGTCTGGAGCAGCAGGTGAAAGTATTTCGTTGTTTGCCATTCCATTCCATTCCCCCACCCTTCCCTAGAACACGTTCCTTCTTCGAGTGGCCGCCTCACAGCCAAATGCTGACGAGGCAAACGACTAGGCAAATGATCGTGACAGCAATGGGCAGTGGGAATCGTCTGTTGTTGGCCTCCTCGACGATCTGCCGCTGCAGGCTACGTTCCCAGTGGCGCAGCTTTTTGTTGATACTCGGATTCACTTCCCCGAGCGTGGGCTCTATTTTCTGATAGAACATATCCAGCACCTGGTTGTAAGCCCTGGCCACCAATGGGTTCTGCACGAACTCAGCCATGCTGGCAATTTGGTTATCGTCCAACTCGTCGATCATATTCATATCTTCGCCCAGCAACAGTTTGCGACGAAGCTGCAGCCGGAGCACGATCCCGCGAAGAATGTGCGTTTCAAACCATGGCAGGGACCAGAAGTCTTCATGGTCAGTGTAGAGGATGCGCTGCGCCTCGTGGTAGTGCCCCTGACAGATGGCCAGGATCACTTGATCGGCCAGATCGCGCTGATATCGGTTCAGGTTCATCTGTTCTGGAAACAGTTCATCGACTAGCAGCTGATGTGGCGTCCGATTTGGTGGCACATCAGCCATGGCTAATGATTGGACAGGATCAGATTAATTTCTGCGCACTCTGCCTTGGCGAATTTACTAACTTGGGATTTAATTTCTGTTGTTAAATCTGTACATGAATTTCTGACACTGTTTAAAGTTGCCTACTAGATCTCTTAAAGGTTTATTCCGTTTCTCCCCTGTTCCATTTGGGCACTTGCCACGTCCATAAATCGGTGGCACATATGGCAACTTTACAAGTGGCTCGCGTCGCCGTCTGTGCGCACAATTCAAATGGAAATCAAAGTGGGCGTTCATGAGTTAAACACTCGACGAGGCACGAGCCAGGAGCAAGGAGCCAGCAGCCAGCAGCCGCCAGGCACCAGGCAACGGAAGCCCCAATGTGACAAAGTCGCTGCCACACAGAAGCCAAACTGAATCCAACCAAACCAAACCAAACCAAGTCGAGTCGAGGCACTTGTGGTTTACGACCTGTCCTGGAGAGGGATCCTGCAAGCAAAAATAAAATCACACACGACTGCCAGGAAGGAGCAGCCGTGGTGCTCCAGTGGACGGGGATGATGATGGGGCTGGAACATGTTGGATAGGGCCATGAAACATAAGGAGGATGCCTTAAAATGGCTGCTGCTACTGCTGCTGCTGCTTCTGGCAGTGCCATTTCTTTCTGCTGCCATTGGGAAATTTATTATTCTCGTCTAGATGAGTTCATTATGCGAACAGCAGTTGCCAGTCAGTGTGAGGGCTGGCTGGCTGGCTGGCTGCCGCCTTTGAATGCCGAATGCGAAAACGATTCAATTTTATTGTTTTCCACATAAATTCTCCCCGAATTATGCATTGTATAAAAAAACATCATATGAAATTTGAGTAGGACGCGAACGCCCGTTCCCTCCCGTGCCGTCCATACACACATGTGATGGCAGAGATGGCACAGATTGTTGGCCATATAATTGAGTCACGTTTGCTCAGGGATTAGGTTGGTTCCCTGCCCTGGTTGTGTGGTACCGAAAATATTCAGATTTATGCCGCGAATGGAAAGTTACTGGGAATTGGCATCGTTTGATTTATGGAAACGACAAGCTCACATGCATAGCCAAGTTTTCACTGCAAATGGAAAAGATTAGATTGGAAGGAAGAGTGAAATTTATAGGAAATAAGACCACAAGTATAGCAGGTTTCCAATTACAAATTATCCCCAAAAATATATTCATATGCAGGCAATGACAACTCGTGATTACTCAGCGGAAATGATTAGCTTTTGCCGCTTGGAAGTGGTCAACGAAAATCACAATTTAAAATCGGAAATTTATTTCTCACTTTACCAAAACTAAAACCCCCATTAAGACCAAAAATAAACCTATTTTGGAATGATATCATAGCGGCGTGTGCAGGGCTACGTGTTTATAATGCCAATAACCTCTGACAGGAGGGATACCCGCACGTCGGGCGGCCGCAACTAATATGGGACACAGTGGAGCGGGGTACAGGGCACAGGGCACGGGGCACGGGAATAGAAATCAAAATTCGTGCTGGCATGCAAGTTCAACGGCTCCTGCTACTGCCATCGACAGACTTGTAAACAGGACAACGAAATTTAATTTATCTGTATCAGTTCCAGCACCCCAACGGAGAATGGAGAATGGAGAAGGTCCTCTGGCGGAACAGCTGCAGCAGGAGCTGAACACATGTTCGGACAAATTCATCTGCCATGTCACAATGCGCAACGGTATGCAGAAATATCCCAGGGATGGTCTTTGGGGAAGGGGCACACACTCGCACAAGCTCTGGCTCTGGCTTTGGCATCCCAGCTCTGTCAGGCTGCAGCTTGCACGTGACAGGACTCGACGAAAAGTGAAACTTGGCAAATATTTCTGTTGAAACACACAAACACAATTGGGTACGAGCTGTCTATCCCAGTGGAAGGAGGAAATAAATTGGGGGGTTTCTTCAACCCCCAAAGCCGCCCCACAGACCCGTCACAAGTGTCATTAATCAAATGCCGCCCAATAAGTTCCAACCCTTCGTCGCAGAAATTTTTGAAATATGAACACTTTGCTCTGACGAATGCCGGCAGTCATTAATAAATTAGGGGTTAAAATGCCATAACAACGCCAACGACTGGGTGGGGGCAGCCGCTGAAAAGTTGTTCATTTAATTGAAAGCGAAACGCCGCAGCCAGCCCCCCGGATTTGCTTAACTCAATTAAATTAGGCGCCAACTGGCGGGATGCCAGAAGGGGGAGAAATCAGTTTAACTTTTGATTTAACGATCCGTGCAGTTGCTGTCAACAGTTTAAGGTCGGATTTCATTTTAAATCCATTTTGATTAGACACACACAAACACACAAACAGACACTCGAAAATAGTTCGAATAAATCGCCGAGTCAGCATGTGGAAATACGGAGAGTGCCGGGCACCGGGATTGCCGCAGGAGGAGAGCGAAATACTGACCAGCGGAGCTGAACCAACGGGCACTGGCGGCGAGGAGGAGGAACAACTGGATCTGGACGCCCTCTACGACGAACTGGAGGCCTTTAAGCAGCGTCTCCGGGTGCTGCGCAGCAAGCTGGTGACCAGCCCCAAGGATCAGTGCGAGGCGCAGGCAGCGCTGGAGGACACGGACGAGTCTTTTTTCACTGCACAGAGCCGTCAGCTGGTAGCCCTGCGCCGGCAGAACTGCGTGCTACGCTGCCAGCTCCAATCGATGGCCGCACACCTGAACGACAGCCGCAAGGAGCTGAAGGAGGTGGATGGGTGGCGCTGCCTGCTCGCCACACGCATTCAGCGGATGCGCCGGGAGTTGGACATCTTCGAGGAGTTCAAGTTGCAGGCCATCCACCACTTTGGGCTGTGCATCGAGCGCTGGGAGCAGCACAAGGCCTGCAAGATGGACAACATTGTCTACCAGAGGCGGATGCGGCAGCTCATCCAGCACATCGACGGCAGGCGGGTGCAGCTGGTGCCGATGCACTGCCACCGCCAGACTTGCCAGCAGTTTCGGACCGAGATCATACACATTCGCATCTTCCTGCTCAATCTGTTCGAGAGCATGCTCAACCACTTCCTTTTCTTCAACCGGCAGTTTAGCGTCAAGTGAGTTCCGGGACTTCACTCTTATCCGGCGGGGGCCAGCTAAAAAATCCTCTTTTGTCTATCTCTTTGCAGGACCTACTACGTAGAGCCTGCCATCCAAAAGTCAATCATCTCCAACGCCCCATCCTCCCCACCCAACTCCATACGCTCTGAGTTTCGCGATTCCAGTGAGATTTGAGTGCTCCTCCCTTCACCGTTCTCCATCCCCACTCAACTCTTTACTTTTGGCAATTAATGTTGATTTTTATTCTCCAAATTTATGGGGGGGTGTGGGAGTGTTGGGCGGGGTAGGGTCTGTTTGTAATTGCTTTGGAACTGTCGCCCAATTAGGGTTATTGACGTTTTGCGGCCTTAATGGCCCCTTTGTGGCCCATTCCCGTTTCCGTTTGCCCGTAATACTCGTACAATAATTACCAAAATTTCAACTCTGCGAAAATGGCTTCAAAGCTTTGCAAAGTGGGGATATCATGGACACTCGAGGCTGCCTAATCCGACTTTCGACGCCCAGCCAAATGTGCACGCATTCCCACCAGGATAAGATGGCAAGCGGCTAAACAGGAAACGGCATCAGATAAAACAAAAGCAGATTTGTTTTTCCTTTACCTCCCGTACAAAGAAACAAAAAAAAAAGGGAACCAAATCCCCGCCACAGAAAGAAACATAGAGAGGAAGTTGAGCTGACAGCCGGGAGCTAAGCGCCGGCAGGAATGGCTGAAATCCTTATCCTGCTCTGGCTCCACATCTCGTGGTCCTCGTTCCGCCATAGCTCCAACTCATGACTCCGGCATCCCATATCCTTTTTGGAGGTTGTCGAAATGCGTAAAAACTCAATTGCTGCGCATTTACCGAGGGGGTGTGTGAGTGTGGGGAGGCAGGAGGCAGGAGGACCTGGTCTAGGGATCGACATGGGTCTCGCACACTGAGTGAGATGCAAGATAACGCGAACGGGAGAGCGATGGCAAGGGGGCCAAGGGGCAAGAGGGGACGAGCGAAAACGAATTTATTGGAGTCATGTGCTGATAAGCGGCTCTGGCTTCCCAATACCAATGCCAATGCCAAATTACAATGCTCTAACAAGCGGCGAGTGGCCCGAGGGAATGGTGAACAACAGCTGCGAACTGCGTATACTCTACGCCAGAGAAAAGCATAACATTTTGGAATATATTGGCTGGGTGTTCAGTACGCGATACTTCCCTTGGCATAGGGTATGCAAACACTGATACAAGCACGCAGATACACGGCTGCAGACACCGACACAGGGGGCTGGATGGGGCTGGGTATGGGTATGGGTATGGGGACAAGCACAGGCAACGGGCTGCTACATGGCTAAAACACAGGAAACGCATTAGATACTTTTTGGCTGATTCGCCGGCTGGCCATAGTGGTAGTCATAGTGAGTCCGAGGCCCGGGGCCCGGGGCCAGAGCTGGGTCTGGCTCTGGGACGAGGACGAGGACTGAGACTGGACAGGGGCTAGTGCGATAAAAATCTGCGTAAAATGATGCGGCAATTTGATGAGCAACTAAGTTCGGGCAATTAGTTTTGTAAACGTTCGGAAGTTGGTCGTGTCCAGCTAAACTGTTGCTGGGCAAGCGAGAGCCATCCGCATGCCATTTAGTTCTGTAATGTGCTTAACGGGGCTCACAAAGTTGTGCGTAGAGAAGCATGTGATTTATTGGGAGCCCATCCACAGCGCAGATGCAGATCTGAGGCAACACGTTTTCCCTGCCCCCCCACCGAAAATGGGCACTCGACTCCGATTGATCGGCAATTTTTACTCATTTTGCCGACACACAATTCCCAGGCAGGCGAATATGACCCATGGCCATTCTCTTCGCCAGTTCTAACGGAGTTCGTAACAATCGCCAGGCGATTCGTGCCTTTCCTGCTCCACTGAACTCTTTGACAGGCCAAAGTAACAGAAACCAAAAAACGTTTCCCCAACTTGCTAATAAGCCGATGTCTAACCAAAAGTAGGAATCAACAGCCGCAGCAGCAGTAGAATGGGGAGAAAGAAGCCTTCTGCCTTGGGCTGTTTTCTAGCAATTTCAAAGATACATTTCAAGTGCCTAACTTTGCTCCACTCTACTCTCTGTGTGTGTGTGTGTGTGTGTTAGTCAACCGCAAAAGTACAAATAATTTCCATTTGGCAAAAGCGGCAACATTTGCATTTTTCTTCAGTTCTTCTTAGACAGAGACACAGACACAGACCCAGCCCATTCCCAGTGCCAGTCCCACTCCGAGTTTCTGCCTCAAATAGGCAAACATGCCTCCCAGCGGCAGCTGCACAAAGATGGGACCTGGCAAGCGAGTGAGCGAGTATTTAAATAGCAAACAGATACGTCGTCGTCGTCTACTTATAAATACTTTGTCGTCTCGGCAAACGATACTACGGCACAAGTTGTAGATAAATATGGCATAGATTACATAACTAGTTCTCTGCCACAATAGAACTTTTTCCTCTCCTCTTCGAACGATCTCTCTCTCTATCACACGCATGCAGGGCAAATTTACAGTTATTTATGAAATTTCTTCTGTGGCCCAACACGGTAGCATTCTGCAGCTTTTGGGCACTCTTCTGGCCGAGCAGCTTTCGAGGGCGCCGTGGCTTAGTTGGTTAAAGCGCCTGTCTAGTAAACAGGAGATCGTGAGTTCGAATCTCGCCGGGGCCTATCCCTTAAATTGGCTAATAGAGGGATGCTACTTTTTTATGTGATTCTCTTTTCCCTTGAACTCCAGCGCCAGTTACCCATTTTCCTGATTTTCTTTGTTGGCTTTAATGGCTGCTTATTGTTCCGCTTGCCAGCTGACGCCTACTCCAACCCAACCCCATTAACGTGTTTCAATTGCCCCAATAATTGTTTCAATAATCATTAAAATCACGCAGGAATATTGCCTGTCACAGTAGCAAGGGGGCCACACCGACACAGGAAAAGCTTTTTCACTGCACCATGGGCGCTGTTGTCCGTTCATAGTGACGTGAGAGCTATGAAATAATCTCTGTTCGATAAGGCAGTGATTTCATGGGCAGACGAAGTACTTCAGTAGCTGATTAGATACAGAAATTATTGTCATGGAAATGAAATCATGGCTTTTACTCTTTGGGTGAATCATTCGACTTGGAAATACTTTATTCTCAAAGTTTTAAGTGCCGTTAAAGGTCCTTTGTAAAATAGTAACCCTCCTCTTGATGTTAGCCTTATGTAAGCATAACATTAGGGATTGATGTTATGCAGCTTTGAGGAACTACTGTTACAGCTAAAGCTCCTGGATACCGTTAGTTGCAAAGCTTTCACTTGTAAAGCTTATTTTGTCCCGTTAAAAGCTCACAAACAAGATAAATAAGCAATAATGAGAGCTTCCCTATTAACATTTCTGGAATCTTAACAGAGGCCAAGCGAAACCGTATCTCTCTCTGGTTCAATATCTTCAAATTGAAACAACTGAACAAATATTAATTTGGTTAATAGACCGTCCAGACCGATCCAAAAATAGGCCTACAACAGTGGGGAACTGGTGGGGAAGCCGTTTCATAAATTGAGTAGTTGAAAGGTGGAAGTGGTAAGGGCGCCGTGGCTTAGTTGGTTAAAGCGCCTGTCTAGTAAACAGGAGATCGTGAGTTCGAATCTCGCCGGGGCCTTCCTTCAAGGACATTGGGTTGTTGTCTATTTTTTTAGCCATGTTTTTTTGTCAATTTCCAATAATTTATTTCGTGCTTGCACCTAAACTAAACCTAATAAGAGTACCAATAGAAGCTTTATAAGCTCTAAGGACTAATCCTTGTGGACCAGATACAGGACCACGATCATGAAGTAGGTGGGCCGCTCAAAGACCAGCTGCGTGAAGTTATCCCGCTTCTCGTCCATCAAGTGGCACATCCTCTGGTAGATGCCCTGATTCTGCTTCTCCACAATCGACAGCAGGCAGATAATGCGATGCCTGCGGAGTGAAAATGAATCAGTGGAGCGGGGTGGCAGCATTGAGGCGGAGATCACACTTACCGACTGTGGTTTAACTTCTTGACCCGATCGCGTATCTCGGCCGCCAGACTCTCGACCAACTGCAGTGCCCGCCAAGAGTCGTAATTGCGACTGAAGCGATCCCACAGCAGACGCTCCTCGATGCAATCTTCGATGATCTTGTGGGCACGTTCCATATTGAAATTGGTGTGAAAGAATTTCCAATCATTCTTTGGCTTCTCGTTGCGCTCGCCGCCCTCACAGCCAGCCACGCCCTCGCCCTCTGGATTCAGAGCCCGTCGCCGGCTGAGCATCGACTCCGAGAGCAGGGCGTTCATTCGGTTTGTGGTGCGAACCGATGCGGTTATCCTGTACACAACAATGGCAATTTTGGTATTAGCCATGACTCAAATTAAAGATTATATTTTAGTTGCTGCGACTGGGTCGCATCCTACCGCGTTTTCATACTGCTCCAGCTGTTCATTGTTTGTCTCCCGAGTGTATTCCGATATAGTGTGCCTCTGTCTGCCGGCAAAGGGAAAACAAATAGCGAGCGCTGCTATCTGTGCACTGCCAGGGACGTCAGCCAGGACGACACGAGCCCTGCCTAATACCGGGCTCCGAATTCCTTAGGTGCCCTCATGGGGTATCCACACATCGTCAAAAGTTTCCCTTCAGCATTGTTGGTTTAAGCCCACTCTTCACATTTGGCTCTGGAGGTGGCCGCGGGAGGCACGCCCGACACACGACCCGAGCACGTTAGAAAGTACAGAACTCGCTCCCAATTGGCAAAACTGTGCGAAATCATTTCCCAATAGATGAAGTTCATCAACAGTCTAATCAATACATCCATCTTCGTCTGTCCGTCGGTTTCTATAGAAAGAATTTAATTCTCGCTATCGCTCGGGAATGTTTTTAAGATCTTTGTTGTCAAAGACATCTTAAACAAACTTCAGAAATAGCTACTCCTCAAGTTTCTTGATACCTTCAGCTGTAATTTCTATAGCGTGATCACTGTACTTCCCATAGTTGGCCAATAGGGAGGCACAGTCGTGTCACGCGGCCAACCCTAAGTGGGCGGAAGCCTCGCGTGCCGTTTATCATAAATCCAAGTCAGAGCGCTCCAATTGCAACCCACCGGTGATGGCGGTGGAGACGTGGGTGTCATCACCACCAAGCCACTCGGCCGTGGCACAGTCGTGTGGCGAGGGGGAGCGCAGTCAGCGGCAAAGTGTTGCCATATGGTTGTGTGTGCTGTGCCTTCGTGGGGGAAATTACTTCGAGCCACGAAGGCACGCGATTCCTTTTTGAAGTTGATGACTTTTGATCGGTTGCCTTGCGACACCTGTGAGGTCTTCCTGGCCAGGCCTCTCCTCCGGCTCTGCCCGGTTCTAGCCCAAAACTTTCAAGCACTTTGATTGCTTTTTATCGCGAAAGTTTCGTTCGATTGCATTTGCATATGCTTCGCTTGGCCCCCCAAATTTTGATCTATCTACGTGCATATATCTATATAGATTCATACACCGATTCATAAAGATATGTACATATATGAAGATATAAATTGAAATAACTGTCAAGTCACGTGCGCTGTTGACGACTCCTCATTGTTCCCAAATGGCCGGCGAAGAATAGAAAATTGAGCAAATGGCGGTGGAGGTTAGGTGGTGCTAGGTGGTGTCCCCCCGCCCAAATCCCATCTCCAACAGCGGAGGCCACTCGTTTAGGTCTCAAATGGTTGTAGTCAAAACAAGATAACTGATTTGTTTTTCCTAAAGCTGATTGAATCATGGACATTGATGGACATTAGAGCAGTGGTCGGCACGTATGCACATTCCTGCATACATATGTACATATGTGCATCGTAAAGTGCTCTGCTGTGGCATTTCCGCTCACGTACATGTGTGCAACAATGCATGGTTCGGCAACAATAAACTACTATTACATTTTTCCGTCGTGTTGTGTTCCGTTTTACGCACACATTGCCAAACATGCGAATGGCTGCGTGCCGACCGACTGCGTGCCTTGGAGTGTTTTTTCTTGACGTTAATCAGAAATTACACATTCGATTAGAACACTAATAGGCAGAAAAGTGCCTACACCGAGAGATAAAAGTCATGAGAATTCGATTTGCCTCGTGAGTGGAAATCGTAAAATGTCAGGGTTTTCAATTATATTTCAGCATTACTTTCAAAATATATTTTCTGCAAATTCAGTGCGAATTCTATTTAATTTCAAAATATTTTTACTTAAAAACCAAAGATTTGATTTAATTTTATATTTTTTAATTTTCTATCCCATTTTTCTTGGTTTTCATATCAGATCAGATGATTCAACCTCACCATACCAATCATTTTCAGATATAGCGATGGATATAAATTCTCTGTAGCACAGGATGGCAGGTTCATTTATTGGCAGCTCTGCTCCGTAGCTTGTAGATTTATGGAGAAACTTATGCTGCGTTGATTTATTGAGTATCATAAGCCGTTTCTTTAATACGTAAATAGCCATAAAAATGTGTTAGGCTAAAGATAATTCACCAGTCGGAATCTCCAAACTCCAGAGCGGTTCTAGAATCAGTTGCCAGGTTACTAATTGCCAAACACACAAAACTTTTGCCGACACACACGCCAAAAGGTTGAAGGGATTGGAACAGTGGGGCGTCTTTATGCGATTTTGTGGGTGGCTGCGTGGGTGGTTGTGCACAGTAGAAATTAAACAGCAGCTAAACAAATTAGTCAATTTGTACCGCCTTCCTTTCCGCTAATATGCGGGCGATGGTGTAGGGGGCTGGGACTGGGGCTGGGGTTAACAACACTCGGAACAGGCTCGAACCCATTAGCACCCGGGTGCACGCGAAACGGGGAAATTTGCATAGGATGTGGGACTTACGCTTGCATGCGACTCATAGCAGCGGCGCCTCGGCCTATGCTACGTCTAACGGTTGTGGGAGTCTAGAGCTGGAGCTCTGCCACCGCCAGAGAGGGATTTCCGGCAAAACTGCACGTGCGCTCGACACAAATGAAACTGGCTCTGGTCCCGGGCTCCGGTTGCTCCCAGGCATAAAAGCGCAAAAACCAGCAGCTAACAATGTGTGGAAGGTGGGGGGACGAATGAAAGGGGTAAGGTGTACGCCATGATGGTGATTGACTTACGAGCTCTGACAGCACAAACACTCACACACACACACATCCACACACGAGGGGAAATGAGGGGAGTGAATTCGTCTCTCTGGCACTCGTTAGCTCTGCCTTTGGTCGGATTTAAGTTGGCATGTCTAAAGACAACTCTGCAGAGACTGAACGTGGGTCGAGCGGTGGAGCAAATGTGGGCCAATGTATTCTAAATTGTGTTTATTTTGAGTAATTTGCAATCTACCAGACACAAACTGTCTGTTCCCCTCCCCTCCGCCCACTGACTTTCTCTTTCCCTTTATCACTACATCTCCAAAACATTGCATGACCCTGCCAGACAGTTTGGCAATTAAAATTGTAGGTTGATAACTGTCGACACGCCCACATGCACATCACTTCGAATTCTTGGAGAGCAGAGCTTGAAAGGAGAGCAGAGAGTCAGGCTGAACGCTTTTGGAGAGTCTGAAGAGTGTGGAGAGTAAGTACAGTATGTCAACTAATTGTTTGCAAAATGAAATAAGTCAGACAAAAAATTTTGTTTATTAATTATATTATATATATGTATAAGCTATAGGTATGACAAAAAAAAATTACGAAATTTCAAGGCAAAACGTAAAAGAAAGGAAGAAAACCAAAAAATGACACTTTTGACGCTGTCAATTAATTGTTTGCAAAATGCAAACACTACTTGAAAGAATACCACAGAAAAACTAGCGGGTCAGAAAATTCGAAAACGACCGATCGCGGGCTCTTTTCTAGTCTTCCTTGGTCTCATTCCTGTTAAAAGTTTCTTTGGTTCAAGTCACGTGTTTTTTTTATTCATGATTTTTTAAATGCCTGGCAAACGCACTGAAGGTAATTTTATTTAATTAGTTTATTATCTTTTTAAAAATAAAAAAATAGCAAAAGAGTTTGCTGAAACTTAAAAAATTAGGCTTGGAACAATTTATAATATAATTAACCGTCCGGACAAGAAAAAAGGCTGGAATTACCGATCTATGACGGCAGACCACCAAATCTTTCTCGGCGGGACTGTGCAGAAGTTTTAAAAACAATTGAAATTACACCGTAAAAAAGCCTCAGAGAATTTACGAATGCCATTAAATAACTTTGCAATAAGACCATATGCCATGAGAAAATAAAAAAAGTACTGAATCGACACAAGTACTCATCATAAGTGACAAGGAAGAAGCCATTGCTATCCTCTGTTAACATTGAAAAGCGCTTGAATTTTGCTATATTAAATTCTAGCAATTCGCCGGACTATTGGAACGATATAATTTTTTGTGACGAGACAAAGATAATGATTTATTATAATGAAGGACCAGGAAAAGTTTGGCGGAAGCCAAACACAGCACTCCAGGCCAAAAACATTGTGCCAACTGTCAAATTTGGCAATCTAATGGCGTCGGACAGCTGCATGATCAAGGAGTTCTAGTTGGACATTTAAAAATATGAATTCACCAGAAGTGCGCAAAAGTTTGGCTTCGTTGATCCAGGAAACAGCAGCAAAATCAAATAAAAGCTGTACCAAAACAATGATCCGAAGTACAAATCGTTGCTGAGTCGCACCTGGGTGCTTCATAATCGCAGTAAAGTTATTGACACGCCCGCCCAGAGTCCAGATCTCAATCCTATCCAAAATTGTTGGGCATTGCTCAAGAAAAAGATGGTCAAATGTCACCCCAAGTTCAAAAACTGATTTGATAAAGTGTATAAATGAGGAGTGGGGAGAAATATCTAAATACTACAACGTAGAGGCACATATCGTCGATGTCGCGTCGCCTCAGTCCGTGAGTCCGGTGAGCGGATATACATATGTATATTTACTCATCCTCCATTCAACATAGTCAAGCAGAAGTTTGCTTACCTGAAACATTATATTATAGAACTCGTTGAAGAAAGTTCCATTTGATGCTGCATGATATCTGTACTCACTATATAGGCACACAAGATCCCAACGATGATGGCATAATAGGTGAAATCCACATCTCTAAATACCTTGTAGCACGATTCCTTGACATTATTGCTTTGATCTATCAGGCAGCTTTCGGGCAAAGTCAAATTTATGTGTACATATTCATTGGGGTCCATAAAGCCGCAGCAATTAAACTGTAAGAAAGCAATGACTAATGTCCTTTCGATTTACAGTGTGGCGCCTAGAACCTACCGTCTCCTGATAACTGAACATTGGATCAGTGTTGTTGTTAGCCTTTAGCTCCGTCCATGCATGAGTCAGGTGCTGCCAATTGTAGTTGTGGATCTGAATTCCCATCAATAGGAAGCAAAAAACCGCCGCAAAGACATCCAACAGCAGGAAGTGGCAGAGGAATTCCTGTTTAAAGAAATTTTAATACCAAATACATAGTATTAGTTGTAATAGATTAACTTACGAGTTTTGAATGCCCATAAGTTTCCTTCAATTTACAGAATACACTCCATACTATTTTTGCAGAGCAAAGGATGAGAACGGCTAGGAGCAGGTAAAAACTCATACGAAATAGTCCACCCACATCGATGTAGCTGGGAATGCCGGCCGCAATAATCACAAAGAACAACAGCTGAAAACGATGCGGGAAAAGACGTACATAACTTAGTAAAGATGGCTATATGTGCACTGCTTTGAATGGCATTTTTTTTCAACACCTATTTTCTTGATTTATTTTTTATTTTTATTTGGTTAGCTGCTTATAACTACAAAACAAAAAAGGATAAACAAATGTATGTTTCACATAGAAAATGGTTATATCAGCAAAAACATGTTTTGTATCGAAAAAAATTTCCAGAGAAAAAGTATTAAGAAAAATGAACTCTGTTAATAATTAACAGAGTTTCCCTTATTCTCCTGAAGTTTCTGCAGCCTGCGGGGCATTGATCCTGCCAAGTTTTGTAGAGTTGATAATTCAATCTTGGCCCATTCTGCAAGGATAGATTTAAATCTTTCAAGGAATCGAACTGCCTTGTACAGGCATAAACTTTTGCTGCAAGTATGCCCCACAGATCCTCGATGGGATTTAAGTCCGGACTCATTGCCGGCCACTTCATCAATGGAATGTTGTAGGTCTCGAAAAAACCCATTGTAGCCCGGGCAACATAAATCGGTGCATTATCTTGCTGGAACGTCCATTGATCACCATGGAAAGGCTCAGCAAATGCAAGAAGTTCACTATCTAATAGTTAAATATAGGCTTGAGCATTCATTCGGCCGGATACAAAACATATTGGAGACTTGCCTTTAGCACTAAAGGCAGCCCATATCATAAGCGCCATGGTTCCGCTTGTGACAAGTTGCTCGTGTATGACGCGGATCCTTCCAGTATTTATGTTGGCCGTCTGGACCGTCTAAATTTAATTTTTTTTCATCACTAAAATTTATATTTTCAAATTCAACGTCCCAGAACTTGTGTTTTTCATAAAAAGCCATGCGCGCATCTTTATGCCGTTTAGTCAAACGGGGTTTGCCAGCTTTGTTTTCGTATGTGAGGTTAAAATTTTCGCGCAAAATTTGGCTCACACGTTGCCTGGTGATTGTTAATCCGAGTTCTGCTTTGATTTTGTTGCAGCTCATCATGTCTTCGGTTGCTAACTGACGCATGTGCCGTTTTGTCCGGTTGCTGATGGTTGGCACTGGACAAAGGCGACGATTTATGCGGTAACCATCTGGATCTTTTAAAAATTTGGAAATAGTATTTTGATGTCGATTCATTAGTGAAGCGATTCGACCAGTTTTCATACCGGCTTTTTTCATTCCCTTGATCCTTCCTTGTTCTTCCTCAGACAATTCAGTACCACGAGGCATTTTCAACTAAAACTGCAATTTTATGTAATATTTGCGATGGTTTGATGCAAAATTGAGTATTTACGTACTAAATCAATCCTCTTGTCACTTTTTCTGAAACGATGCTAGCACAGCCACTCTCAAAACATAAATAAACATGAATGCACATATAACCGTTTTCTACGTATAGCTCGACTTTGATCTCTTATTCAAGCTAACGGTACCACAGATGGAGTTCAAAGAAGACGAGAATTTATAGTAGCTGAGCATAAACATAAGAGATAAGAACTGCATATTCAAAACAAACAGGCAGCTATCACTTTTAAAGAAAAATTGAAACCAAACTTTGCACATATAGCCATTTTACCAAGGTATATTATAATTAATCACCGGAACCGACCGAGAACACTTATCCTTAAATAAAACCAAAAAAAAAAGTATCACCATCAAAAGTCCATGCTGAACGAAGAACAGGAAAGTTGGACAACCCATTCCAATGAAAGAAGACCAGCCACTGAGCTGACACCTCCACAGGCTTTTGCCTCAACACATACAATACCAATGGTCATCAGATTAGATTAGATAATGGATGGTCAACCGAAAATCTTTAAAACTCCCCAGTTGCAAGAACCGTAATGGCATACTGATGAAGGGGATAAGTTTCATTAAAATGCAGCTGTGATGGGACTTCACTTACACATGTGCACATTCTCCTTGCCCAGTGGACCAAAACTTCGTAAACGATATCGCAAACGTGAGTTACGCGAAACTCAAGCGGGTAAAACTATCGAATTCAGATCCAAAAACGATAAGAAAATGAATCACTAGTCCCCCAGTTCGTGGCAGTGAAAGTTTCGTTTTCGGTCATCATGATGACAGCGAAACAACCGGAGAATGATACAACAAACATAATCACAGATTTGAATGTACATATGTACTTGATCAACAAGTTTCGAGGAGCGCTCACTAAATAAGATCAGCCACAAGGCAGAAATCCCGACGATATGTAGAGCCAGAAATTGCCGTTCAATTTCGTTGACTCACTGTAGAATTCGCACTGTAGAAAGCTAAATCAGGCGTTTGCCCACCAATCGAGAGTGAATCACCTTTGCGCAGCATAGGGAAGGCAAATATTTTTGCCGGAATCTTTATTAAAGACTCTTTAACTGGGCACACTAGCCATACACGACTAGACTATCCAACACTAGACATACACGACGAAGAGATTCGGATTCCACCAATTCACCACTCGTATTCAGATTGGTCCCTTTCGCTCTTGTTCCTCTACGCTCTCTACGGGCTCGCCACTATCTGGGCACTGCTGGGAGAACCGTCTTATCAGTTGGAGTGGCCTAGGGGAGGTAGATAACTCTAAGCTTTAGTGGACTATGGGCTGGCTGTGTTTGGTTTGGGTGTCTGGCCTGGGGCGGCGCGGCGCTCAGTTGCTTCCAGATACTGCGCGTGGCCGAAACAGAAGTGAAGTTCAATTTGCACCAAAAATGAGCTGCGGCACAAAGACCCTGAAGATATCCTCCTTCGTGTTGGATTTTCTTTGCTGTGTGAGTGTGTTATCGCCAAATCCCCAACTGATAGTCGTAGCTTACTCATTACTCTAACGCCCATCTCTTCGTTGCTTGCAGGTGCTGGCGGCCCTGACCATCGCAGCATGCTCCTACGCCTTGATTGCCTTCAGCCATAGTATGGCCATTCGGGTGCCGTGCATTTTGGGCATAGTCCTGGCGGCGCTCCTCTTCGGCAGCACCATCTTCGGCTGTGTTGCCGCGCTGAAAGAGAGCATTCGTCTCACCTGGATTGTAAGTGATATTTCACCCACAATGTACGAGTATTTTTGTACAGCCTTTCGCATTTCCCCTGGAAGTACGCTGCGATTCTGATGGCTCTGATATTCGGGCAGATCACCGTTATATTCGCCCAGCCCATCAACTTTGAGCTGCTGGCCAACGAGACCATCTACAGTGCCTGGCAGGGCCAGCTGTATCACCAAGGCAGCATGCCCTATTATGAAATTAAGGTACGGTCAAATTACTCTCGGATTCAGCTTTAATCAGATTCCATTTGCATTGCAGTATCATTGCTGCGGTATGACTGGGCCCTTAAACTATCCGGACAGCGGCCTGCGCATACCGCAGAGCTGCTACTTCAACCAGAACACAACCGTAACCACAGATCTCTATACAGTAGGCTGTAATCGACAGCTGGGTGCGGCCTTCATCAAGGGCACTCGCTGGGAACGCGTCAGCGATTGGTCAGTTGTGGGTGTGGAGGTAGGTCAATACATAGCTCCCAATAGAAATCCTAACTAACTACCAATCTGATTTTCAGATGCTTACCGTGACGGTTGCTGGCCTTCTGGCCATAACCTTACAGAATGCAGAGCGCCGACGTCCTTATCGTTAGGTGCCTGTCTTGAATCCATATATTAACAGTATTAGAAGCTGTACAAATATGTTTAGAAAATATGTTTAGTACAAAACCGTTTAAAAAACTCGAACTTAAAACATTGTATTTCAATTTAAAATACATTGTTGTTACATATGTCGTTGTTATGTTGTTATTTGTAATTGTCATGTAGAAACATTGACATTTCCTCGCTAGAGGCCTCTCTCGAGTTTTACATGAATATGTAGTTGCAAATGTCTAGTTATCGTGTAGTCACCATGCAAAACATAAACTTTGCCATCAAAATACCATTAATTAAACCCTATTTTATGAATAATCAAATAGAAATGAGTAACTAATATAAGCGAAATTTTTAGGAAATTAATCAATTTATCGTAAAAAATTATACGATCAGTGCTGAGGACTCCAGTAATTACTAAAATACTAATTCGAAAATGAAAATCGGGGAAATAGATCTTTCTTAGGTAGAAATACGGTACATTTCTGAGGTATTTTTTGGCTCAAATTTAACGAAGAAATGAGTCAGAGAGCGTTTTGAGTGCTCTCTTTCGACTGACCATGGCAAGGTATGGCCCCAGTATTCAAACGGCAAAGCTTTTTTGCTTAAACCTTATTTTATAAGTCATCTAATAAATGGGAGTCCATAGAATACGCCAGATTATAGAAAATTGATTCATCCATCTGGTTAAATTATATTTTTAGTTTTTAAATTCCTAACTAGCTAGTAATATTAAACTGAATATCAAAATTTATGAAAATAATTTTCGTCGGTATATTTATGGTATTTCTTGAAAAAGAAAAGGTATGTTTTGGTATTTTTCGGATGGTCGGACGGTATATTTTATCGGCAGGTCATACTGTTCAACCGGGTTTGCTAAAATTCTAAAAAAACATAAATTAAATTGGTAAAATCCTATACCGTCTGCCCAAAATTATAAAAATCCAATATCATAGGCGTTCAACTTGTAATTTCCAATTAGGGTTAGTTTGTTTTCCAATTTGAAAAGGCATTTTAGCCCAGACAGCCCGGTCAAAGATGTAAACAAGTGCCATCCGAGAACAAGCGAAATGTATTCATAAAAGTAACCAGCACAGTTTTGCGAATTGGAACGCGTACGCGGCGCGTATTTTAAAGCGTCCGAATTGTTCCAGCGCCACAATTTGTGTGCCATCCAGTGTCCGGATTCCGCATCGCGTTGGGGTATTGACTTGGCCAACAACAAATAACTTGATTAGTTGGCACCAACCAGTGCTGGCGATCACATCTGAAGACGGACAGCAGTCATTAACACGCTTGGGACCAGAAGCAACAGCACCAGCAGCGACAGCAGCAGCAGTAGAAGACAACCAACGACGACAACAACAAGAACAGAGCGGCATTAACGATGGGTCTGCGCTTTCAACAATTAAAGAAACTGTGGCTCCTCTATCTGTTCCTACTGTTCTTTGCATTCTTTATGTTTGCAATTAGCATTAACTTATATGTGGCAAGCATACAAACCGCTGATTCAGAGCTGCGGTGAGTAACCAACCCAACAGCAAAAAAAACACAAAAAAGAATCCATTAGGATGGATTGCAGAGGCCTGCTCTTTGCCGCCGACTCCTACTCCAGCTGACATTGCATAATTTCCTTTGGAGCCCTCATCTGGCCATGTTGCAAGTGGCTGTTGTTGTTCCACTCGAGCGGCTCGCCTCGACTTTCGGTCTTCAAATCGCTTTGCATTTCTTCTTGTTTGTTTTGCCATCGGTTCGCGTGATTCGAGTTATTGTAAAATGCTAAATTTAATATCCATTGTCACATCTTTGTCTATGCCTTTGTGGATCACTTGCCCTCGGATTGCCGCGGATCGAATCGGATCGCATTGGATGGGGGCTTGGGGCTGTTGCTTTGCTTTAATGGGCTGTTGGGTTTCTTGCAAAGTCATCCGAAACCTCCGCCCAAACGTCGCTCGCTCTGGCCGCATAAAAGTATCGTGGCCCATTATATTGGCAAGGGAGACATCTTCGGCAACATGACTGCAGGTGAGTTCACATCAAGCATCTCTCATCGCCAATGACACAATATGCAAGACATAAATAATTAAATCAATGTATACATAAATCCATTCACTGGCAGACGATTACAACATCAACCAGTTCAAGCCTGTCGCTGGCGAGGGAGCCGACGGGCGACCCGTTGAGGTACCGCCCCGCGACCGCTTTCGTATGCAGCGCTTCTTTCGCTTGAACAGCTTCAACCTGCTGGCCAGCGATCGCATTCCCCTCAATCGCACTCTCAAGGACTATCGCACCCCCGAGTGAGTGAGACCTTGCCCTTGACCTGGGATGTCCTCCATCTAAAAGCGTATTATTTTGGTTGCAGATGCCGCGACAAGAAGTATGCCAGTGGCTTGCCCAGCACATCAATTATCATTGTGTTCCATAACGAGGCCTGGTCCGTCCTGCTGCGCACCATAACCAGCGTCATCAACCGCTCGCCCCGCCATCTGCTCAAGGAAATCATATTGGTTGACGATGCCAGCGAGCGCTGTAAGCAAGGCCACTCCTCCGTAGTCCAAAAGACTAATAAAATAAAATACTAATTTGGGTGTTCTCTTTCGTAGCCTATCTGAAGCGCCAGTTGGAGAGCTATATACGGGTGCTGACGGTGCCCACTCGGATCTACCGCATGAAGAAGCGCAGCGGCTTGGTGCCCGCTCGCCTCTTGGGTGCGGAGCATGCCCGCGGAGATGTACTCACCTTCCTGGATGCCCACTGCGAGTGCTCGCGTGGCTGGCTGGAGCCCCTGCTGGCGCGGATCAAGGAGGCACGCAATGTGGTGATCTGTCCAGTGATCGACATTATATCCGACGACAACTTCAGCTACACGAAGACATTTGAGAATCATTGGGGCGGCTTCAACTGGCAGCTGAGCTTCCGCTGGTTCTCCTCGGAGAGGAAACGGCAGACGACGGAAATCACAGCCAAGGACTCCACGGCCCCCATAGCCACTCCTGGCATGGCTGGCGGTCTGTTCGCCATCGATCGCAACTACTTCTATGAAATGGGCGCCTACGACAGCAACATGCGTGTGTGGGGCGGAGAAAATGTCGAGATGTCCTTCCGGATCTGGCAATGCGGCGGTAGGGTCGAGATCAGCCCCTGCTCCCACGTCGGTCACGTATTTCGCAGCAGTACGCCGTACACGTTCCCTGGCGGCATGAGCGAGGTGCTCACAGACAATTTGGCCAGGGCAGCCACAGTCTGGATGGACGATTGGCAGTACTTTGTCATGCTGTACACTTCGGGACTATCGCTGAGCGTCAAGGATAAGGTAAACGTGACGGAGCGCGTGGCTCTGCGCGAGAAGCTGCAGTGCAAGTCATTTGCCTGGTACTTGGAGAACATTTGGCCGGAGCACTTTTTCCCCGCTCCCGATCGCTTTTTCGGCAAGATAATCTGGCTGGATGGGGAGACGGAGTGCGCCCAGGCATACAGCAAACACATGAAAAATCTGCCGGGACGTGCCCTGTCCCGGGAATGGAAGCGGGCCTTCGAGGAGATAGAGAGCAAGTCAGAGGAGTTTATGTCACTGATCGATCTGGAGCGGGACAAGTGTCTGCGTCCACTGAAGGAGGTCGCACCGCGCTCCTCCCTGCAACCGGTCACAGTGGGCGACTGCACGTCGCATGCCCAGACCATGGACATGTTCGTGATCACCCCCAAGGGACAGATAATGACCAACGATAACATCTGCCTGGCCTACCGTCCGCCCAAACAGGGAATGATCAAGCTGCTTAAGAACCGCAATGCCACCACCTCGAATGTGATGCTGACGCAGTGCGCCGTTGATGCCAGCCAAATGTGGAACTACGACATGGATGTGAGTGTGGCCTAAATTGATTTTAGCAACGCTCTTTATACTCACTAATCCTTTTATAAACCACCCCGCAGACCCAGCAAATCTCGCACCGAGACACAAAGCTCTGCCTCACACTCAAGGCGGCGACAAATGCACGCAACCAGAAACAGGAGAAGGTGGTGCTCTGCATGCAGTGCGACTTCAAGGATATCACACAAAAGTGGGGCTTCATACCACTGCCATGGCGCTTATAGAACGAGGAATGGGATGGAAGAGCGAGGAATGCCAGGACATGATCCAATTACCCTGCCAGCAACTCTTTTTTAAACACAATGTGATATTTATTGAAATTTTTTAACGGGTCGCCACTCGTTGTGTTCTTTATTTAAACATGTAACAAACCCACACAAAAATACCCGACATATTCAAACTAACACCACCACCCCCACCAGCACTCACCCGAACCACGATACAGACCCACAAGAATTGTTTGTGAAACATTTTATGTATCCAAATACACTCGAGAGTTTGTTTTATTCTCTCGGGGCGTATTGCGACGCGATAGAAACTTAGATCTACTCTCGTCTGCTATGTCTATGTCATATTTATTAAGCAAGTTTTTAGGCAATTTTTAGCTGTACATAAGTACGGACGTACTTACTACCGTCGAACACTTTTATATGTCACATGAATAAACCCTCTGATTGTAGAAAGTGTCGCTGCACTTTTTTTTTCCTTTACGAGTATCTCTATGGTGGCTTATCGCTTGCCGCATGTAGAGATTGTAATTTCCTTAAATTTGGCGCATCTTCTTGAGTTTCCAGCATTCTCGTAATGAACCGCTGCTACGACACAATCAAGCTCTCGGGCCTGCTCTCCAATCTGCTCTATATGGTAAGCCATTGAATCCGCAACACATTTATTCCTGTGCCCAAATGATTTATTCTCCCCATACCCCCCAGATGCTGGGCATTGGGGTCATGAGCGGAGCAGGATTGGGTCTCCAGGCGGCAGAGCCCAACACAGCGGAGCACACGTACTTCGTAAAGAGCCTTGTGCTGGGCGGAACCATTTGCATGATCGTAATGTTTGGCTGCTATGGCCTCATCTGCAATCTCCTGTGTGTCAATCTAATTGTAAGTACCCTGAAGTCCCGCCAGAAACACAACTGAAAGTCCTTTTCCCCTGCAGTTCACCCTGTTTATATTGATTTGTATGGGTGCGGAGTACCTGCAGCTGCATCACTACCACAATCCATCGCATTTAGCCACCGACAATGCCTGGCACCAGCTAGAGCTCGCATGGCATGGCCTGGACAGCCGGCCGGAGCTAATGCATCAGTACGAGGCCACACAGCATTGCTGTGGCTACAACAATGCGGATGACTACAGGCAATTGCATTTGCTGGTGCCCGCGAGCTGTTATCAGGCCACTGCCAATGACACCAACGAGCAGCAGAAGCAGCTCTATCCGCGCGGCTGCCTGGAGACTTTGAGCAACAGCCAGCGCTACATACAGCATCGCGATAAGCTCTTCATGTGGTCCATCGTTGGCCTTGAGGTGGGCAATTGACTGCAGCCGAAAGACAAATAACACTGTCTCTGTACTCCTCCCATAGATCGTTATACTGCTGCAGACAACCGCCCTGAGTGTGCTGCTGTTCAAGCTGCGCCAACGACAACGACTCGCTCGTCGCCAAGTGCCGCCTGGTGTCAGGCGGGAGCCGCGCTCCAACCATGTGACCGGCTCACGGGCCCAGCTGCTGAATGCTGCCGATGTCTGATGTTAGATTTTATCAAATGTTTTGTTTATTATGTAGCTACTAGCTATGTTGCAAATGCTTATGTACGGGTATAAACGAGTGTGGGGGAATCAGTAGGCATAGCGACGTGTCTTGTTGGTTAGCTGACAGCACAGCGTGATGCCCAAGATGATGCCCACAAGCTGCAACTCAGAGAATTTATTAATTAATCACAAGGTGACAGAGTATCGTCCAGTAATCACCTCGTAGCCAATGAGTCCGCAGTGTGCCCACTTCTCATAGCGATAGATCTCGAGAAAGGCTCGCTTCACGGCCGCCATGCAGCCCTCGGCATAGGGATGCAGGGCGTGAAGGCCGTCCTTGGTATGGAAACAGCTGGTGGGCACCTTGATGTTGAGGCTCGTGTAGTCCCCGAACCCCTTGTTGCCACAGCACTCGAACTAAATTCATGGAAATTAAACAGTGAGAAGAGTTGCCCCAGATGGGTGGGTGTCCGTTGAATCAGCAACTCACATCTCGCTGTAGCTGCCGCATGGCACCCTGGTGGACCAGCTCCTCCATCCACAGCGACATGACGTAGACCTCGGTGGCATCCAGCTGCTTGGTCTCGCTGTAGTGGGAGAGCTTCCAGATGTGCGAGACAATCAAGATACCCAACAGGGTGAGGTGCTAAAACTTGTTCCCTTTGCAGTTAACTTTTTGGATTGAACCCTAGGACAGCTGCTACTCACCATCACCATGACCTTTATGGAGCCCAGAAAGGCACCGAGGCAACCAATAAGAGCTGCCAAAATCAGAGTACCCGCCATGCCCAGCTGCACAAACTTCTGCAGATGCTCGGCGGAGCCCTCGTCATACCTATCCAGCTCGTAGACGCCGGCCAGGGCCGCTAGGATGCCGATGGTCTAGATGATGATTAAAAATAAAGATATATGCACATTAACTATTTGCTAATGGGCCGTGAAATGGCCAAACAAAATCGAAACAAGTCTTTTGAGACAAAAGTTCGCTTTATGGGCGACGTCATCGCAGTGCGAGAGACGAAAAAATACAAAATAAAAGAAAAGATTGGCATAAAAATAAATTGAATTACTTTGGTCTTTATTTTTAAACGGCATATACACAGATCTCTCTCCGATTTTTGTTCGTTTCAAATGGGGAAAATGAGGAAAAATGAACGCCCAGTGACATCTTGTCTGGCAGAAATGGAATATTCGGTATGGAGTGGGATTTGTTTGCTGCCAAATTGGCCATCTACACAGGCAGCGGCAGCCAGAAACGACAACAAAAATATTACATTCGACAATGAAAAATGCCACAGAAATGTAAGAAATTTAATTATATCGCTTTGACGGACATCTCCGGCCGAAATGAACTCGAATACAAATCCATTACTCATACGTCGTGTGAGTCAATGAGCGGTATATAAGTACGAGTAGAATTTATTCTCAATGAAACGATGCATTGCAAACTACTGCTCAACATTTAATTTATGATATATTGCAATTGTTTGTGCACGCAAATTTTTGCTCGTAAATAACTCATGTGCCGTGTTGAAACTCTTACCAAAGTAATTGTATTGAAGACCACCGCAGTCCATTGCAGGCACACGCGAATTGTTGGCATTCTGACGCCACTAATAGTAACCAATAATATATCACCCTCGTACGAGTTATAATAATTATGTTTTGAACACTGTGAATGAAATGAACTCCAGCATGCACACGCTTTTCGCTCGGTGGAAATTCGTTTTCCACTCGCGTCCGAAAATTTCCGACGCACGCCGCTTGTGACCCAAACTGTTAATGCCTTCGGCTGCCGCGTAGAGAACTCGTTCAGCCCAAAGCAAAATAAAGCCAAAACCCAAAAAAAACGATCACTAAGAAGCAGCGAAATGTTTACAAATCCGCTGAGTGGCTGTCCGCGTCCGGGTACGAGTCCGTGTCTATGTCCGTCTCTGTCTCTGTCTCCGCCTCGTATTTTGTATTTTGTGTGCCAGTCGTTACTCGACTCGGAGTCCGTCCCGCCGAATGGCCGAGATTTATATTTTTATATGCGTCTTTATAGGCGGGCATATACTCGCACTCGTACGTCTCTCTTCGCATCTCTGCTATTCCGCATATAGTTGGCAAAAATAAAATTTATCAAATATTTCTAATGTGTTCTTATTATTTATTCTACGTTTTTGCTACCCACTCCAGATCCACTGGGACTGGCTGGCTGGCTGGCCTACAGAAGTGTTTGTAATGGGTTTGTTTGCACCGCCCGCATCGGTTCCTGGCCACAGCTGTTGCAGGTGCGTCCGCCTTTCGGGAAACCTGTTAGAATCTCTCGCGCCGCAATTTGTTGCGCACCGTGATGCCCAAATGTGTGGCGGCTCCCAGGGCGGCGAACTGTGCGATGATATTGGAAAATTTGATTAGAAAACCAATCTATATGTGGCCTGGAAGCTATTTCCGGCCCGCCCTTGACTTGCTAAGCCCTCTGTAATTTATAAACGAGGCTGGCAAGAGACTCACCTCCACCACCAGCAGCAGCCACTTGATGACGAGACCAATGGACACGTTATCGTTGGCATGGACCTGAACAGCCGCCAGGCAGCCCTCGCTAAAGAGATTGTCCTGCTGCCTGTCGAAGTTACTGTAGCAGTTCGTGGGTATTCCCCTGCCGAGCAGTATGTAGTCATGGGCACCGACCTGGCCACAGCACGAGTACTGAAGGGGAATCCATTTCATTTCATGCGTGAGTTCATTTGGGGACACTTCTCGTCACTCACCTTCTGCTCGATGAGGGAGATGCGCTCAGCATTGGCTCTGGGATCCGACCACAGGGCCATAAACTCGCTGCGCGACCTCTCCACATAGTTGGTCGAATGGGCTGCAGCAATGATGTAGATCTGCAGGCAGAGCAGTATCAAGAGGCAGATCACATACTGGGGGAATGGGAAAAAATAAATTTAGATATGTTCAATCATTTGGCAGCCTTCACTTACGGTCCAAACGAGTCCCAGGGAGATCCGGGCCGTGGCAAAGCAGCCAAGGAACGAGGTCAGTATGACGAAGGAGCCCACAAAGATCTGGATGACGATGGCAATGTGCTCGAAGGTGCCTGGCGTGGAGCTGTTCAGCTCATACACAGACAGCGCAATCAGAGTCACTCCAATTAGCTGTCAAAAGGAATTGCGTTTCGAAAGGAGCCCACTCAGATATTTTGCATACGCACCGATAGCAGGACATTGAGAATGATGAGAAGGGTTTTGAGAAAGGACACGCGACAGGCCATGTTGCAAGACGCACCACAAGGATAGCCAATCAATAAACGCACCAATTACTTATCGCGTTATCCGTGCTGCCTGTCCTTCTGTTATTTTTCCGATGCGCAGTTAACTCGAAGCGATGACCAGCGGGGGGACACGACCAGGCAATGCTAAGCTGAACGCAAGCCCTTTCCCTATAGACGTTGACGTTCGACTGAATGAGGCGGCGCATTCTATTCGAAATTATGGCGCCCCCCGAGTGCCAGTTGGTGGATTCCACCGTTCGTATAAACTCAACGAATCCCATGGCTGTTCTTGTTGCTGCTATTAATGTTATTGTCGTGGGTGCTTTAGGCGGTGGAGCTTGTGGTGGCGGTGCTGCTGTTTCTGTCATAGATTTGTGGGTTGTATGATGTCATGGTGCTTCGAAAGCTTTCTGACGCTACGCACCTTCAGCGGGCAGGAGCGAGTAATAAGCGGGGGAAAAGCTTTCGGAGTGAGGATGTCAGGACATCTTTGTAGGATTTATAGCCCGTTCCCGTGGCCCACTTACTCAATTAATATGCAAAACATTCCGCACGAGACGCGCCTCTGGCCTTGGAAGTCTCCGCAACAAGTTGTCTGCCTCTCACAAAAAGTTTCAGCCATTTAAAGCTCACTGTGTGGCCTCACGTCGTATGCTTAATATTTCCAACAATTCACGAAAACAAACAAACAAACGTCCGGTCTAGCGATGAATATTTTTCAAACAGACACAGGCACATTTATTTCAATAATTGTAATGGATAATTGGACTATATGAAGTACTTAATTAGAGGATAGGTTTAGGTACGAGTAAATAATGAATGACTTTTTTTTTTTTTTTTTTTTAGTAATGAAATGCCAAGGCGGGAAATACTTGAGAGACCCAAAGTCCGAACCATTTGTACTGTGGGAGCAGGCCGATTCTGGGCCATCCTAGAACTCCAGGCGGCGCTGCTTGTTGCGAAAGCTAATGGCCAGGAAGACGGCCAGCACAAAGCAGAGCAACTGCAACGAACACAAAAAAAGACGAAAACAGTTAGAGGAAGCTCTTTTTTAGATGCAAGAGATAGCTCTGGACCCACCTCGAATGCAACCAGAACCCAGGACACAATGATGAAGCGCTCGTTGTCGCTCTCATAGAAGCTCTGCACCTTCTCGATGCAGCCCTCCACATAGAGGTGGTCGGTGGTCTGCTGCAGATCGGCATAGCAGCTGGGCGGGATCAGCTGGTTGAGATGCACATAGTCCTGGGCACTGCTCTTGCCGCAGCACTCGTGCTTCTGCTGCAGTCCGTCCATGTTGTTCGCCTGCCAGGCCGCCTCCACCGTTTCCTGGCCGCTTTGCACATCGTACTGATGCAGCAGCATGCAGGTGCTCACAATCTGCGGTATGGCCAGTATCAGCAGGAACACAGCACTCTAGGGATTATTAAGGATCATTGTTAACAGATTATCGATTGAGATTACTCTGATCCGCTTACCGTTGCAGTCAGGGCCACCGACTCGCGGATGGCCGCCAGGATGCCCAGCAGGGCGAGAAGCAGAATGAGCGCGCAGCCCACATACGCAGCGATGACGAACTCCTCGCTCTCGGTGTCCGCATTGTAAGCGATCCATCCAATGGATCCCAATGCCAGAAGCTGAAATAAATTACGGAATGATGATGCAATTTCAATTGCAGTTCCAGTGGCAATTCATTTGGGTGACAATTAACAGCAGCAACAAAGGGCACCCTTCCCGTCCATTATTTATCGCTTGGGTCTGTGATAAAGATTTCCCTTTGTTCCGCTGATTTCTCTGTCTCCCTTCTGTGTTGCCATTTCGAGTTTCGGGGGTGACCAACCCTTGTTCTTGTTGTTTTTCAAGTGATTCGATTCCGCTATATAGGTCAAACTATAAACCAGAGGGCGGGGTTATACGCGGATGTATGTATGTACATTGGCATGACGTCATCATCCTGCGAGAACGGAATTGAAGCCATTGAAGGCTCTGGCTGGCTCCGTCTGGGAATGGCCTAAACCGTAAACAAGTTTTCCATGGCAACCATGGCAGGGCGAGATGTCAGGGTGGTCGGTCAGGCGTCTGTCACCTTGCGGCCATTATTCAGGTGTGTTCGCGACTTACAGACACGACAGAAATCGGTTAAAAATACACCCGAAGGAGAATGAAATCGTTCGGCTACTATATGCCATAAAGCTCTCCTCCACCGAGCACTGATACGTACATTGTACATATAGGAACAATTTTTGAAAATAATTCATTTTGAGGCTGTTTTTGTTGGACTTTTGAAGTGCGTTCACTTGTCCCGTCCCCCATGACATCATGCTAATTTCCTTGCTCAAATTAAATACTTATGCATATATGTATATACATATATCATATAAGTCGTACTATACTTGACTTTGTTGCTGCTGTTATGGCTAATTGTTATTCCTTATAGGCAATAATGGCTTACCCCTAAAATGGCATTCAGTGTAATGGAGGTGATCTTAACGCTGGTTGTGGCGCAGCCCATGTTTGTAGATTCGGGAGACCGACTTCTGGAATTACTTGAAAAATTCACTCGTGAAAGTCTCTTAACCTTTTGACTTGTTTCCCCTCCCCGCCGCTCTTGCTGTTTATTTGTTTATTTACTTTCACGTTTTTCGTTTGGTTTGTTTTTCCGATTTGAATTTACTGCGAAGTAAATTTCCGTTAAATGTTCTTTCGGGATTTCCGCTCTCCAAAAATTCGTCTCTTGCTTGTGGCACGTTCTGCGTTTGTTTTTGAACTGAAAGCGGGAAAAGTTTTTGTCGTTCTCTTTTGCTCTTGGTTCGGTCATCCACCGTAAGAGAGGGTGCGGGAGAGAAGCAAACGCACACACTCCCACACACAGGCGCCCACCCAGCTGGGAGAGCGATGCAGGGAGAGAGAGCGCGCGCGATGCACTCACTTGGGTCAGCGCATGGCGTATTAGGTGAAAGGTAAGTCAGTCAATAAAGTGGTCTCTGCGTTGGGCACAAATTGTGGAAGGGAGAGTGGGGAGCCAAAACAATTGCCTTCTGCCTTGTATACCTTGGGTCACCGTTCCAAGCAATGACGTCACAGAGCGAAGACAATATAATAGCTTTCTGCCGCTACGCACCTACAAAGGGAAGGAGCGCGGATGTCAGGACATCTTTGTAGAGTCTCCGCAACAAGTTTTCTGCCTCTGACCAAAAGTTTCAACTATTTAAAGCTCACTGTGTGGCCTCACGTCGTATGCTTAATAGTTCCATCAAGTTACGAAAACAAACAAACGTCCAGTCTAGCCATGAATATTTTTCAAACATTTAAAAAATTACATTTGCTTACAAGCTTACATTGCCACAAAAAAAGAAGCACCTTCTGCTTTTTATACCTTGGGTCACCGCTCCAAGCAATGACGTCACATGCTCACGCTTGGAGAGTGCTTTGACTTTGACTTTGTTGTCGCGACTTGGTCTTCCAGATCAGGCAGATTGGGGGACAAAGAAAATGCAAATTTAATCAACTTATTGCTCCAAATTTGATTAAACTGTTATTGTCGCTGTCAGTTCCCAGTCTCTGCCGTCTCTACCTTCCTTGACCTGACAGTCTTCTTCCCCTGCAACTGGATCTTAGCTTAAGCTCAGTGACACCATGACGCCAATATGTCAATAAGTCTATGACAAATCATAAATGTAAGCTCTCTCTTTCTCTCTGGCTTTTTTACTCTCTCTGTTTTGTTTTCGAGTTTGTTTACGAGTTTGTTTACTGTTGTTACGTACACATATACATATGTATGTCTGGAGTTGCGCATTTCTCCCCACTCACTCCACTGTCCCCATAGACACGCACACACAGAATTTTGAGCTTAATTATGTTTGGGTCTGACGTCTGGCTTTGCTTTCATTTCTGGGCTCTTATTTGTGTGTTGGGATCAATATTATGTGAGCTATTATTTCTCGAAAGATCTTCCGATATCCAATCCATTAGACGGAACCGTTCAGTACAGTACACAAGCCTCTGTGGAAAACCGTATTACTTCTGAGGCCTCCCTTCATATTTTTCATATTTTTCGAAACATGTCAGCCCTCCTATTTTTCGGACCGCAGCTGTTTGTTCGTACGTCTTAAGTACGCGTCATTGATTTGAAGATGGCAGAGCTTTCCTCTCCAATCCCAGTTGGGATGATGACGATGTTGAAGATGAGGAAGAGGTTAAACAAATTACACTCGCCTACAAGACATGAGTACGAGTACATATCGGTTTTGTTTGTATGAATTGTATATTTAAGGCAACTTCAATTGCTTGGCAAGTGGAACACATACAGAGCGCTGTGTGCTGTGGTTCTAAGCAAGGTACATCGGCGTGACTTACAAATGAGACTGGTAAATGTTAAGTAGATTGACTTGATTAGGTGCTAAATATGAACGTGTTAATAGTTATAGCGTCGTCGGCGATTCGTGTAGTGTATGGCCAAGATGATGGCCAGTGAGAGAATAACGACCTGCAAAGATAATGGCAATTGGTGAGCATTTATCCAGTGGTATGTGGATTGAATTCCATGGCATACTCACATCGAAACCGAGGATACCCCACTCCAGGTAGCGGGACGTGGTGGCCTCGTCCGAGAAGGACTCCTCCACCTTGGTAATGCAGCCAACCGCATAGAGATTCAGGGGATTCACACAATTGCTGTCCTTGCAGCAGCTGTTGGGCACACTTGCGTTCCAGTAGCTGATCTCCAGATAATCCTGGGCACTGTTTCGCCCACAGCAGGAGTACTAAAATGGATGGGAAAGTTTTTTAGAATTTCAAAAATATTAGCTGCGGTTCCGTGACTCACTGTCTTCTGGATGACATCCATGCTACCGGGCTGCGTCTGCTCCAGCTTCCAAGCTGTTTCGACCGTCTGCAGGGCATACTTCTTAAACACATCCCGTGGATTGAGAACAATGAAGGCGGCTATCAGCACCAGCAACACCACCAGCAGTGATACGTACTGAAATTCGATTGAATTTAATCAAATGTTTGGCTTCCAAAAACATATATGTATAGCTTTAATCTGCAAATAGCACATACCGTCCAGAGCATGCGCGGCGATTCACGAACGGCGCCACAGCAACCAAAGACGGATATCAGGAGTATAATTCCGCCCAGAACGAGAATGCCAATGGCATACTGATTTGGCATCGCCCCCCACCCGAGGCCGCCAAAGATAAGCACCAAAATACCGAGTATCTGAAAAATACAAACAAAATATGCCAATAAATCGGGGGAGCTTCAAGTGTTCAACGACCAGATAATCGAGCAATATCAGAATACTTTTTAAATTGGAGGCGTATCCAATTTAAGTTGAAACATATTCAAAAACAAGAATTGAAAGCATCAACGTCGAAGCTAAAATGCTCTATGTCCGCCATTTTGATTAGTCGCATCTCAGCTAAACTCAAATATGATGTGTACATTTGTATGTAACATCCAACCGTATAATAATGCTATTACTCATTCTCAATGTTACTTATAAGGAAATGAAATCAATTTAGATTTATCTTTCTTTCAAAAAGGTTTCTCTTTCCCTACAAACCTATGTCGATGTCTCGTTTAAAAGCTGTGATATCTTAGAAAATTATTGAGTTCCTGTTGAAAATCGAAAGTCCCTCCACTCTGGTGTTACAGTGCACTGTAACCTTGTACAGGCTACGAACGCTCTGACAAAGCTTAAGTAATTTGTCAGCGCTGCTCCCATCGCATCTTGTGTCTATTGTCAACGCTGTTGACTAATCCGGTTTCCATATTCCCATATTATATTCGTGTTGGCTTTTTAAAACTAAGCAGAGGAGGAGCATTACCACATTTAACGAAATCGAAATGCATGACGCATTTGAGCTGCTCTGCTGTTCGGCTACTTGGCCAGAGCTTTCCTCATCGCTCAAGGAATGCTAAAGCAAAGCACAAACCATTAACAATAGACACTCACACACACACCTATGAACACGAGACTGCGAAATGTAGTCATAAACTAAAGGCACGCATACAAGATGATATCATCTGCGGGCCCAGGTGGCAGTCTAATGGGGAGTATCCAAAGCGATTTCCAATATTAAGCAAAATTCCGCTCAAAATATGAACGTTGTACAAAAACTTGGAAAAATATTGAAATAAATAATTGAAAGTTTTCCAATACAGAACCAGATGCGATTGATGAATGTGGCATATGCTTTGGATTCTATTTTTTGTGCTCTACTTACCGCCCATAAGGCATTGAACAGGAACAGAGAGTACTTGATGGTGCCCGTTGCGCAGCCCATTCTGAATGTGTTTTTCTATTTTCCGCTGTGCTCTATGGCCAAGTGCTTTTCAGAGAATGCAATCGAGACTCTGTGCAACACGTGCAACAGTTTGTTGTGTTTTTGGGGGCAAGAGTTTTCTCAGATTCCGATAGACAAAAACAGCCGGCCAGAATCGGTTAAACAGCTACTTTCAACGGTCGCGAGCGAACTGAGAGAGCTGGAAACTCTGGCCCCGGAATCCGAGTCCGAGGCAGCCGTTGACGTTGCCGCCTCGCCGGTCGCCGCCAGAGCAAAGCAAACAAAGTCAGCACACGAACGCACACACGGACAGTAGGCAAACACAAAGAGCAAAGACAACAAAACCAAAACCACAAAAAAAAAAAACGCCAAACTCAAAGACCAAACTTTGTTGTTTTTATTCCAATATTGCTTCTAATGCTCTTCAGAGTCCCTCAGTTCCAAAGCTCCATCTAAATGAGGAATTGGGCGGACATTACAAGCAGCAAATATACATATGTACACACATACATATATACCGGAATAGCTAAGTTCAGTAACATATTCTTAACATATTCCAAACACGATCAGCAATCTATAGATTCTTTTTTTTTCACCCTAAGTTCAACCAAGTTTAATCAAATTTCATCACTATCCGCTGAGTAGCAGCCGATCTGCTAGGGTAACAAATGCGTCGGACTCACAATTTAACATTACTTAATTGTTTTTTGTTTGTAGTTCCTACACCCTTTCACAGGGTGTAATAGTTCAGGGTAGAAGAATATAATGTATTTTCGTTCAATTATATTACAATATTCTGGGTAACCATCAGCAGCGGTGGCAATCTAGCGTGGCATATTTTCGGTATGATTGGTGGACCACTTGATATGTAGACATATGTATGTATGTACATATGATTTAAGATGGCAGGGTATTACACGTTAATTGGTCGTCGAACAGTTAGGGTATATAAACTTCGCAGCGACTAAGTGAGTTTTTCATTATTTTTGCTATTACTACGGCGGGGTGTTGTTGCTGCTGTTGCTGCTGTCATTCGGAAGCCAAACAAACAGAATGTCTGCCCGGTTGATGTGGGGAGGGGGGAGGGGATCCGGAGCTGGTTATGCTCGACAGAACTGAAGAGAGCCAAAGGTAACGGGGGGGTGTTGTGGTATAGGAGCAAAGTGAGCGAGGAGAGCGAGGAGAGCAGGGAGAGCTCTAAGCTTTCAGTAGCGCCATGGAGTTGGGTTTCGAAAGGGAGAGAGTACCATCTCCCTCACTCTCTCACTCTCACTGGGTCCACGAAGCAATTTACGCGCGATCGCTCACCGAAAACCGGTGAGATTGATTGAGTATGATTGCGTCAGAAGATTGAGAATGAATGACGCCAGCAGCAGAAAAACGAAAGATTAGCTCAGTGCCTCCACCGGGGAATGGAGTGGAATGGCAGCTTCAGCCAAGTTTATTCGAACACAATAATCAGACTGAGAAATTAGATCGGATCGGGGAATCCTTAGTAGTGATAGCGCCTGCGCTGCTTGCGGAAGCGTCCGACCAGATAGAAGGCACCGAGAATCATCAGGGCCTGAAACAGATGACACCCATTAGAGACCATCAGATGGCAGGGACGACAGGAACACTCACGCTAATGCCCACGGAAACCCAATTGGAGTTGCAGGCGTAGTTGAAGAGCATCAGGAAATTGTCACTGGCACCTTGGACACAGCCTTTGGTGAAGTGCGGCAGCTCGTGGATCCCCTTGGGGTAGCACGTGGCAGGCAAGGTGGCACGACCGATGATCACATAGTCATCTGGGCCATTACGCCCACAGCAGTCGTACTGGAAAGTAAAGGCATCGCTAATCATCAAAAGAAATGGAGACTAATAATGTTAGGTGTGAATACGAACCGTTATCTGATAAGGGTCCATGGCGCCCGGTTCGACCAGCTCCAGATCCCACATCTTCTGCACCTCCTCGGATGCAAACTTCCGTATGTAGTCCACGTTGAACTTGAAGCCAAAGGTGCCCAGGAGAGCGAATATCAGTTGTGCCAGCATGATGAATCCATACTAAAATGCAATTTAATTAGTTTAAAAACTGCGAACATGGAAGATTTTGCCACACTCACCGTTGCGGTCATGCAGACATTTTCCTGACAGATGCCGCAGCAGCCCAGAATGGCCGAAACGAAGATCAAGCCGCCCAAAATGTACACGAAAACGATGTAGGCGAGAGGTGCTTGGCCCAGGATAATTGTTGCTAAGGCTATCAGTACTAGACCCACAAGCTGTTTGATGGCAGAAGGGGCCGAAGGTGAACCCAAATAACAAATGAGATTAGCTTTGGTGCAGTACCAAAAATGAAATGTCAACGACTCGGATCGGTGATGAGATTTGATTGCATTTATAGACATTTTATGCGTCAGAAGTTAAAGAAAGTCAAGCGAAATAAATAAACGTAATAAATAAATTATTTCCAATTATTTACATATGTATCTGAAAATAGTTTAATACTATTTCTGCTTTTGGTTTGAGATACTAATTACAATAAAAGAGCAATGCAATCACTTTTCAAATATAAATTGAGTTTAAGCTCTCATCAAACTTGATCACACGGAATGTGATAGCCCCTACAAAACTCATGAATATATGCAAAATTAAATATTTATTGGAATACACACATATTTTATATATGTATTCCTGTTCAAGTTTTTGCTGAAAACACACGCACGGCACAGATTTCGAAAACAACCAAATGCAAAGTTGTATTCACACCAAAGAAATATCAAATATATATCTCAACCAATACGATTACCAGCAATCAATTCTATATGTACAGATTTATGTGTATACATCCGATTGAAGTCATCCAAAGTGCTGCAAAAAGCGAAGAACTTACCGCGTTTAGGGAGTTAAGGGCGTTGAGAAAACACTTGATGCAACCGGTAGTGCAGCCCATCTTGGCAAGGTATCGGATATTTTGCTAAACCAAAAAAAGAACTTAGCTAAAATAAACCGAAACTGGTTGCGAGAGCGGACGGACCGAAAGAACCAGCAAGATCGCTGTCCAGAAAGCTAATGAAAACGAAAATTGCTAATAATCTCCCGCAGACGATCGATATGGCTGGGGAGAAGAGTAATCTCAGCTCTCTTTGCCAGTGCTGCCAAATTTTCGGTGGCGGTGGCGATTTCAAAACGGCTGAATGGACTCGTTTAGCATATGGAAAGTGTTTTATTCTCTAATGGCAAATTCGCTAATCTGATTAGTAGAGTATCGTATCTATCGTTCATGCAACATTTATGCTGGCTAGCATTTTCACTCAATCGTTGATGTGGCTCTCGTCGTCCTTGACCTTAGTCTTCGCATACTTCCGGGCTCTGCCCATATAATAGGCGGTGAGAATGCCCATAAACTGCAATTATAAAAAGGTTTTTTATACACTCTCCCAATGAACCCTATCATTATTCGCACCTCAAGGGCAATAATGGCCATGCAGCAGTAGTAATTAATACAAGCCTGCATCTTCAAATTTTCGTTGGCCTTGACGACACAGCCCTCCTGGAAGACGTGCGTCGGATTGGAGCAGTCGAAGGCGAAGCAACAGCTGGCTGGCAAGGCGCCGTTCTCCTCGCCAAGGTAGTCCTGCGGTCCCTCCAGTCCACAGCAGGCGAACAGGCTGTGGATGGGCTGCATCTTGTCGTTGCTGTGCGTCTTCTCCTCAAACAACTGCCGGATCCGCTCGTCAAAATGCGCCAGCAGTTCTCGTTTCATTGCCGTAAACGTGAAGAAGTAGGAAGCCATCACGGCGATGAGCAGGCCACTGACTAGCATATACTACAGGATATACATAAGAAGAATCGTCCCACACCCAGCGTCCAGGAATACTCACGAGTACCGAGTACTTGTATGATTCCTTGAGGGCCACATACACGCCGAGAAAGGCGGCACCAAAGACGGCCGATCCAATCAGTGCAGTGGTATAGCTGCCAAAGGTGGATGCTGCCGAGCCCCAGGTGACGACGCCACAGGAAAAGAAGAACACATTGCAGGCCTGAAAATAAGAGACAATTAGAGCATAGGGCAGATAGATATCCTGTTGAAGGGGCTGACCCAACTTAAAAGATCATTCCCCCCTCAATTCGCTTTGTTGTAAGTTCTTAGCACATTGCCGATAGGCAACACTTGGCATTTGCACACACACATATATATATATATATATATATATATAGAAATAACCATCTAATTTGCCAAATCAACTTAATCATAATCAAAAGGGGCCCCAGATTGTGTAATTGTGTAAGCAGTTTGCAAGAAGGGGCGCATCGGGCATATTGTATTGAGTGCCAAGTGCGAACAGCTGTTCGGCCGAAACGCAGCATATGCATATAGAAATGAATGTATAAATATATTTAAAATTTGTTCGATTTGCCTATGGCCATCTTTATGGGCGGCTATCCGCCCAATGGCTGTCGCTGCTCGCGTAACTTTGCACTTTTGCACAATATTGATTTTATTTTTGCTGCTTTCACGACACTACCGGGTTGTTGTGCAAGACTTGGATGAGGTCAAGAGTGCGGCGCCCTGGGGGTGGCCGATGTCACGTATGGGGACTTACCGCTATCAGAATGCAAGTGGCGAATAGGGCGTACTTCCAGGGCGATATGGGAAACGATTTCTCCATGCTGTCCAAAAGAGGTGCTGTGGAATCAACAACAAAAAAAAACGAACAAACACACATTTGCATGCATGCAATTTCCTTGATTATAAGTCGAGTATCTGGATGATATCACACTCACACAACTGGCGGCTGATAAAGCGGAAATTTGATTCCGCTGGGGGTCTGTCGATGCGCTCGATTTCCCCTATTCCAGGGGGTGAGTGGCCATTGTTTACTCTAGCTTGATGTGATGGAACCCAAGTCTCAATCGGAGCCCGACTCCCCAGACCCAATTCTGTTTCAGTGGGAGGCTCGTGTTTATGCCTCAAATGCTCGCCAGCGACTGAACACAACACAGCCCGCCACCAAGTGTCGCCGTCGGACAGCACGCGCTGAATTCACCTCCGCCCGAGGCACAGAACCCACCGAAACCCAAACAAATATCCGAACATCCGCCTTTGACGGCAATGGCGCAGCCGCAGTGCCATGTCACATAACGGGTGACTTTTTCCGTTTCCGGTTAGAAAAGAGAATGCAAAATATGACAGCATCCAAATGAATTATTTTACTGTTAAGTAAAAGAGTAATGTTACAGCATGAATTATAATTCAAATTTCCTTTGAGGTTTCATCCATCCAGTCACCACTTTCGCGTTGGATCTGCCTCTTCATGATCCTGTACAGCCGCCATCCGCACAGGGCACCATTGGTCTGAAACGAAAAGAGTCCTTAAATAAGAGTCCAACTGGGCACTGGATATGAGTACGCACCCCAACAATAATGAGCAGCCAGCAGGCTAGCTTCAGGAGGAGCAACTTGCTAAAAACATAGTCCGTGAACTGGGACTTGCAGCCGTACGGGTAGAGGGGAGAGTCGAATTCGGAGTCACCGTCGATGCAGCAGCTCTTGGGCGGATCAAGACTGATCTTTGAGTAGTCGTTGGTGCCGTTCACGCCACAGCACTTCAAAAACTGCTCATAGAACTCAAGGCGTCGTTCCAATGCCGCGCCTCTCCGATCCGCTTCCCACAGGTCGTCAAAGGTTTTGCCTATGAGGACCGAGCTATTTGCGGCCTCGTAAAGGAGCAGCAGCTGGCTGAATATTTGCAGCATTGCTATGGCCACATACTGGAGGAAAATGAAAATGTAGATCCACTATGGTTATCGAAAATGGAGCGGAAAAGCAGTAAAAATAACGCGTAGATGAACACTCGCATAGTGTGCGTATGTGTCGCTGCCAAATACATAATTTATACTCGTGGTTCCATAAATGCATACTCACATTTTTAAGCCAGTCAGGTGACTCGCTTCCGGCTGCGCTCTTGCAAAATTTCGACAGGATCAGTCCAAGAACGCCCTGGGCAATGGTCAGGCCGCCAGCCACTTTCTCAAGAGTGCTGACCTCGTCGATAAAAAAGGATATGCCACAGAAAATAACCCCAAGCGAAACCGACTGCAGAGTGAACGAAATGTAAGACACATGTGGCTGTGGCTGTGCCTAAATTTAACTTACAGCATGAACGATGTTCATCGAGAGCAACATTTTCTGGAGTGACGAGGCCATGATATGCACAATACGGTTGGCAGTCGATAATGCCAATTTGACTGCCAAAAAAGCAGCGAGCATTTAGAGAAATTCTATCTGTCAGATGTCACGGGTAATTCCGTTCCACAGTTTAGATTCGATATATTTCTGAGCTGTGACACAACTGACATTGAAACTGAAACTGTTTTGGTTGTAAATAAAGCAAAGCAATGATACCAGGAACGCACATTTCGGACTCTTTTGTGAGGTCTGGATTCAATTTCTAGATAAAGTCCGATTTGTACAGCAGCTGAACATTTTATTAAGAATGTGGCAGGAAATCCATTCACAGGGAATACACTAGTTCGGAACGTATTCTTCACTGAAGTGAAAATTCTTCTACACACATTTTAATTCTCTGAATGCTGCACTTGAGTGTCGTTACATTACTGAAACCGACATTACAGCTGCAGGTTCTCCATTATGTGATAAAATCAATTAAACAATTATATTTAAAAGTACGTAGCGGCAGATGCAGAGATCTGATGTCTGCACTGCTTCTATAGTTAGCATTAGCTTGCGTTTCGATTTAAGCGTTTGAGCTGCTGTCGTCTCTTCTCTATGCATCCGTTGATTCCCACAAGAGAGCACTCAACAGAGAGCACATGACATTAGATCAGAACAACTTTTACTTTGAGATTGTGAGTACTTGTTACAAATTACAGAATTAAACGATTACTAAGTTGCTCATTAGTTTGTTTTGAGTTGCAAAAAGTACAGGAGTGATTAGAAACCAGTTTGTATTGTTGTTATTTAACTTAATTTAATACTTATGTAACTTAAGATGTGCCTCACATCCAGACCGCATTGTTGCGTCGGCTCTGGTTCTTGACGCTGCTGTACAGCAGCCAGCCGAACACAGCCCCAACAGCCTGAAACGGTGAGCAAAATGCCTTAGCTGTAGTTGGGGGGAGTGGATGTGGATGGAGATGCGACTTACCTCGCCGATGATGAGCAGCCAGCAGACGATCTTGAACACCAAAAGCTTGCTATCCAGGTACTCCACGAACTCGGCCTTGCAGCCGGCCTTGTGGACACTCGTACTGTCCACGCACTTGTTGTCCAGGCAACAGCTGGAGGGTATGGCATGGTGGATGATCCAGTAGTCCTCGGAGCTGTTCACCCCGCAGCAGTGCAGCCAGTTCTCGTAGTAGGCCAGGGCGCCGGACTCGTTGCGCTCCGCCTCCCAGAGGCGATCGAAGCCCTCGTTGATGCTGCCCGAGATACCGTCCTTGGTGCCGTGCGAGGCCATGCTGAGGAACAGCAGCTGGGTGAGGATCAGCAGCACCACAACTCCCACATACTGGGGCGGGATAATAGAGAATTTTACAACGGAGATCGCGCTTGCGGAAGATCAGACATGCGATACTCACAATCAAGAGCCTGACTGGGGACTCGTGAATGGCCGCCAGGCAGCCAAAGACCGCTATGATCAGTATGACAGCGCCCAGGCCAATAATTAGGCCCCCGGCCACGTTCTCACCAACGCTGACTGCATTCTCGGCGGCGCTGATCAAAAAGAAAATTCCAAAGGCAATCAGCACCAGTCCCAGCACCTGCAGAATTCCCAGAGAGACCAGTCAGAGATACACGCACACAGATACACACTACCCACTCATACTACTACTACTACTACTCACGGCAAACACGAAATTGAGCAACAGTAGCAGATGCTTCACTGTAGTGGAGGCCAGACCCATGTTGACTCTGGACGAGGACGCACCGAACCGAACTGAACTGAACTGAGCTGAAGATGGGAGCTGCGTGCTCTGTGGTTTGCCTCAAATTATACAGAATGCATCAAGCAGGGTTACGTATATGGCAATAGCCAATAGCCAGTTTCAGCTACGTATCCGTATCTGATAGATACAGCACAACTTAGCACAACGTATCTCTCGATTTTGTTCGCTGCTGATCGCTGATCTCTGCTGCTGCTGTTGCTGCTGCTGACCGCTGTGTTTCAGTGGCGTGAATCAACTGAAACAGTGTGTTTTTGTTTTGACTACATTCTACCTATATGTATCTCTATATAGCTACTGGTATACTCGTAAATCTGTGAGTGAAAATCGAGAGCGGCGCCGAGCATCGCCCACCTAGGTTGGTGCGCCGTCTCCCCTCTCTGTGTGCGAGAGGCTTTCCCATTTATCTGCGGATCACATCTGCTCGATCATTCCTACTCATCTCGCACGCCTGCTGGCCAAAAAGTTTTCTTGTAAAAGTTTTCAGTCAATGGCAACAACAGGTTTTTTTTGTTGTTTAATAAATATTTCTTTTCGTTTTTATTTCTTGCCTCGCGTGGGTGCAAGTTTACAATTTTATGAATGAATACTAGGTATTAGGTATCTGTAGCCTAACTTGATTAATCATCGTAAATTACAATCACAATATGTCAGGGCTCGTGGGCCAGGAAATTACACACAGAAATAATAATAATACAGCTCGACAAATCGACAATAAGAATTAAATATTTAATTATAGAATCGTACGCGATCGCGATGGTTTCGTATGCTGTCCACCAGGTAGCAGGTGGTCACTGAGCCAGCAAACTGTAATTAAAATTCGAACAAGATAAAAAAAATAATAACTATGGAAAGGTGCAAAGTACTTGTAGCATAGCTATGTCAAAAATTCCATGAATAATGAATAGCAGCAACGATTGAATGTCTTGATTTGAATGGATGGGATAGCAGATGGCATAGCTCACCTCACTGAGGATAAGGAGCCAACTGAGCGAATGAAAATTCGCCGTCTTTCCGCTGAGATACTCCTTGAACTTCAGCTCACAGCCTTCCATGTACAGATTCAAGGGCTTCGTGCAGTCCAGACCGAGGCAGCAGCTCACTGGCAGCTCCTTGTCCAGATGTATATAGTCCTCGGCACTGTTGCGCCCACAGCAGTGCAGCTAAAAAGATTTCAAGTGAAAAGACTGCAAGAAATTCAGTGGGATTGCCACTCACCCACTCCTCGTAGGTGTTCAGGCTGCTGTTTCCCACATGCTGATGATCCCACAGATCGTCAAAGCCTTGCCGCAGTGTGTCCGGCAGTGAGTCCCTGCTGGCGGCAAAGCTGATGCTGAACAACACAAACTGCACCACCAAGAGCAGCACCAACAGCACCGCATACTGCAAAGGGGAGTGCAGGTATTCAGATGAGCATCTTTGACGGGGTATCTCAGGTCACTTACACAGATCAACATGGTCCTGGAGTCCCTGCCCATGGCCACACAGCCAAAGATGCTGGCCACAATGATGACACAGCCCAGCAGGATGCAGAGCACGGCGGCCAAGTGCTCGCCATGATCCAGGCTCACGACGCTCTCCTGTTCGGCGAGACTCTCCAGCAGCCAGGCTCCATACCAGATGAGCAGGCAGCCACCCACCTAAGCAGATCCATCGATGCCAATGTCAAGCGGTCAGTTACTATTAGTCAGGACTATTTTTAAGCACTTACAGCACAAATCACGCTGATGACACACAAAATATATCTGAGCAGGCGGCCGCTGCAGTACATGACGCCGTCGTAGAGTGAGGTAGTGAGGGAGATCGCAGCTAATAATCGGAATATTCACAAGAGTTTTTCCGCTGGGGTCTAGCACACCTTGGGCCTTGCCATCAAATCATCGACTAAAGTCCCATAATCTTCATTTGTTTGTCTGAGGCGGACGACAAAGCGTTGGGAAACGATTAACTCAATAGATACAGGCAGAGATTTTTGTGTGGATGTCTCTGTCGCCATCTCTGTCGACCGTTCCGGTCCGAACCGTTGCAGTGGCCAAAATACACAGAGAGAAAGACAGAGAGTTGTTTCGGCATAGATAAAAGCTCGGGGGAAATAAGGAATATCGAATATAGAATACGAGAAATGAAAATTAGCGTACGGCGCCCGCCCACGGATCTGCCCCACAAACATGAGAGACAGCATGTGTCCACCCTCACCTTGTGCTTCATTCCCCCTCTCCGGCATAGCAGCGGGCCCGTCATCTTATTTATCATCCGAATGATGCCAACAGCAGTTTTCCCAAAAACCAGAAATGACATACCCGAATCGCCCAACGAACTACAAAGAATTCTTTTATTTTGGCTTTTTGGCTTTTCGAAATATTGTTACAAAATATTGTGGCTTAAGTCGAGCTTAGATTAGATTAAATTACAATATAAATGGTTAGTTCTCGCCCTAAGACTACCATCTTTGAATACATTCGATGCTGATGCATCAAATACCCGGAAATATCCTCACTGCTAGACATCTTTTTGAACTTTCTAACGTTTTGGCTTCAGGTATTTGCATTGCAGAGTTCTTTGGCCTTAAGTGTGCGTGTTTTAATGTTGGTTTCTTGAAATGCATTAAACGCAAAAAGGTTGTACACTAATTTGGCATTTATTTCTGGTAGTATTTCGAGCGACGCCAGCGATTCACAATGCTGTTGGCCAGGACATAGGCCAGCAGAGCGCAAATGATCTGGAAATTATAAAAGTAGGAAAGGTTAATGCGAATTTAACCGTGGGACCGTTCCACACTCACCTCCACTGCCACCAGAACCAGGGAAACAAAGTTGAAGGTTGTCCAACGTGAGGCAATAAAGTCCAGAAACTTTTGCCGACAGCCCTCCAGATTGAGTTTGTCGGTCTGGCTGTTGTAGCAACTATTTGGTGGCAGCATATAGTCCTTGGGTCCCACATTGCCGCAGCAGTCCAACTGCAAAGAAGGAATCGCCCAGGAGATTAAGGAAATGCCGAGTTTTAAGATCCAAAGAACTCACCCAACGCTCGAGGCTGGCGATTTGGCTCTGATTGCCGGGCTTGATGGGCACGGGCTGATCGTTCCACAGCTGATCGAAGGTCTTGTCCACGTTGATCAGCAGCGATGTTTGGAATATCCACAGGAAACCCACCACCAGAACTTCCAGCACAATCAGGACTATCAGAATGAACACAAACTGGGCGAAGTAAAGATAAAGTTTAGTCCAGTAAATGAAATGGTAATGGCAATGTCTGTACTTACCGTCTTTGAAATGTTGCTGCTCTCGCGCGCTGCCCCCAGGGCGCCAAAGAGGGCGCTCAGCACCACAATCACGCCCAGGCCAATGATGACGAAGGCGGCGGTGTTGAAATGCTCAAACTTATAGAAGACGTGCACCCCAAGGCCAATCACAATCAGGCCGAAAATCTGTCGAAGGGAGAGCAGAGCGGTGGCGAATGCTTGATTAAATATTGCCCAAAGGTGATAAAAGTCCATATACAAATTGCTGAATTGAAGGTCATCGTGCCTAGATCTAATACTCGTATGCAAATTGCGTTTGCTTGAATATTTCCCACGTGTCTTGCCCGTGGATTACTCATACGCAGCACTGTCGCAGACTGTACATTTGTATGCTCTATCAAGTGATCAGTAATGTTGTATGTTGTATGCTGTACGTTTTCTTTCTTTGCCACTCCGGCCATCTAATGTCATCATAAATTACGTATACGTCGAGTGGAAGCCAGTGATCGTTTGCCTCTCACTTGCATCGCTAGTTGCAACTTTAAATTTAACGCAATGACTCACCCATCCACCCAGCCACAAATACAATGCGAAATTTCACACACTTCTGCCAAATGTAGACTGTTTGCGGACTGCCATTTGGCAGTGTGCCCAAAGCCCCCCCGAAATAAACTATTCTCCTGCCGAAAGTGAGTGGATGAAATGCGTAATAATTATATATTTCCACGTTGCCGATGATCTTTGCATTTAGCAACCTGTTGCCACCAACTGTTTGTACATTGTGTGTATACAATTATAGTTACAACTGTCGGCAAAACCAGTCGCCAGAATCGTTGACTTTGACGTGACTTGTTTGCTTGCTTTTGCTTGTTTGTTTGTCACTCGAGCTCGAGCATAGGCAATCGAATGGGCCGTGCCTCACCTTTAAAGCGGCTCCAAAATCAACGTACGGCACACAGTGTACTTAAAATTATGAATGATTTAGCCGATTAATCATTTGGGCGCACACAAATTTGACCGATTTTGTCGGTAATCCGTAGCCAAGACCGTTTAGGGATTGCTTAAAAGTGGTTAGAGCCAATCAATGTTGAGCTTGGACTGTGCATATTCAATGAAGACTACAACTGAATATGGTCGGACATAAAAGCATTTACATTAATTGAGTTATAATCGAAAAGGGGTAATCGATAGAGCCCCATCAATTAACGTTTATACGCCAGGGAATATGAGCTCCAGACATCTGGCACTACGTGCTATCTGTGAGTATATGAAGACACAACGCCATTTAATTGTAATTTATTATGCTCCGGCACCCAATTTCCCAGTAGAGACCAAAATTCAAGGGCTCTCAGTTAGGCAAAGCAACAACTGCGTCATCGAGTGAGGAATCAAAGCACGGAGGGCACGTTCTACGGAGAGCCTCCATGGAAATTGGGAACAAACAAATGGCTTGACTCGCTGTAGATAAATGGAAACGAAGCATGCCCGAATCTGGAATTGCTTAAGAACATTGAACCATAATTAGACTTTGTAATTGCCAGCCGAAAGTTGAGACTTAATTCGTAGCAGAACTATACAAACATTAGCAGCTTTTATAGGGTCTGAACTCAGCACTCAACTTTCGTTTGATATCTAAGACTGTCACAAGTGCTTAAGGCACTAAGCAGACACTCACGCTCAGGTGCTGTCCCATAAAAAAAACGAACGATAAGAACTTAGTGTTGGCAACATGGAGACAGTGCGAAAAGCCAAAAAACGTTTATTAATTTGCTCTCATTAGGTAATTCAAAGCAATTATCACTCGAGTGCACAAGGTCAGACTAGTGGGATAAACTCAATATAGATACATAAATAATTTGCATGTCGGCTGATTAGGCTGCCGTCACTCTACAGATCGGCGAGTGGGTAGATCGATTGCCAGAGCCAGTACATAAAATAAATGCCCAAAAACGAAGCCAGACATACAAACTACAAGCTATGGCAGCTGTCATTGAGTTGCCCATTTGCCAGAGATTTATGTGGGTTTCTGTTACTCGCCATCGGAGGGGGCACTGGCACCCAGCAGCAGCAGCAGCAAGGTGAGACAAAGGCTTGGCCCTACCCAACAGCAGAGCCTACTGTCCCCCACACCCAAATGAAGTAATACTGGGCCTCAGACCCTCAGCACTATTGAAATCTCTCGTCTCGCCAATCGAGAGTGAACTCGCCTGGAACCGAATGCGGAAAATTGCTCATACGCCACGTTGTGCGTGAAGGCATTTCCTCAGCCTTCGGCCGCATTCCAAATTGTAAAAATTCTAGAAATATGCCCAAAACATCTAAGAAATGACATCAACACGGGGGTATATGTAGAAGTAAAACAAACTAAGCCGAACGAAGCTACGAAAACAAATCAAATAGAATTCTATATCTTTTTTGGTTCAGGGTTAAGTAGTAGTGGCAGGCGGGCGTGGGTGACCAAGTTTTGCGTTCGGCTGCCAGCAAAAATGTGGAAAAAAACACACATATAAAAAGCTCATCAAGAAAATAAACAAAAGCACTAAATAAATAAAATATTAAATCATTTTGAGCTCAAAGATATTTTTATACAAAACTGTTGCGGAGAAGGACAACTTCTGGAAAGCTTAAACGGAAACAGACCAGACGGACAGAACTGGACATTCGACGAAATGTTGATGGTTTTATGTCTCGAATTTGCATCAAAATGCGCCAAAACAAAAACCAAGCCACAAACAGCCTTCAATGTTCATTTGGATGGCTGTTAACTAAACGAATTGAAAAACTATCCGACTAGAAAATATCAATAGTTTTTATAGCCCAATGTTGATGTTCTACGCTATCAAATAAACAATTGCCATCCCCTCCCACCCCACTCCACCACATCAAACACTGATGTATCTCTGAATGAACTTGGACCATCTGAGGCATTGTCGGGGCGGGATTAATATTCTACAGCAAGTTCTGGCATTTAGCCAAAGGCAGACAAGACTCAAGTCAGTTCAGCTGGCCGCAGTAATTTCCCTGCAATTAGCCTTGGCCAGCTCCAACGTTTAATTCGTGTCTAAATGCTATCTGGGGTCACAGAGAACTCGCATCTGGCTCTGACATTCAGAGGATCCCGGTACTCACAGCATAGATTATGTCCCATAAAAGGGCAAACCCTTTCAGCACATTGGTGGAACAAGCCATTTCTGATTATCCAATCTCTAACAGCACACTATTTATATATGTTATGTACTATATGTTTTTATAAAGGTGTCGGTGCACAAGTGATTATTTTTATCGAATATACAAGTGTTTTATTTATTCTTCTCATGCACTTGGCAACTCGCGCGGTTTGTTGACAAACGGAAAATATATTCAATCTATTTAAACGGTTGCTCGTGGTTACCCAAAACCCGGTTAATGTTCTCCGCGCGAATGTTAACTGAAAACTGTGCGCTCCGTTCCACAGTTGTTGATAGCGCGAAAACATTGGCAACGAAACGAAACGAAAAGCTTTGGCACGAAATGGAATCGAAACTGGCCGGTTCGGCGTTTTCCACACTTATCTATGTGGGCATACATATGCACATAGGTATGTACATACATACATATATGTATAATGAAGTATTTGAATAAAAGAAACGCAAAGCTATAGCTAATTCTGTTCTATTTTTATTTTATTATTTCGCATATGCAACTTCTTCGGGCTGTTCTGGCACATTAAATAAATCAGTTTTAGTTTAATTTTTGAGCTGTTAGCAGAAGAATCTTTCAGGGCTAAGTTTTTTGTATGGAAAGAGATCCAGTCGCTGGGAAATATATATACACATAGGCAATTTGTGATTTAATCTACACAGCAGCATGAAAACATTCAGCCAGTTACCTGATCATCGAGTGGATAAAGAGTGGATATCTGCAAGAAGGTTAGGCCACGCATATGCCAGTCTGATCCTTAGTTATCCGAATGGGGCATGAAACCGTCGGAAGTAGAGACATTTGCTTACGAGACTTAAAAGTCTTTGATTGTGTTTTTTGTTGCATATGCTTTTCTATGTTTCTATGTTGGTCTGTAAATGATGGTGTAAAACCCATTCCCTTATATAATACTTTTCTTTGACTGTTTTATTTAGAAATATATTCAAATAAATAATATTAAAATTAATTCACATTTCTTAGCCTAACAATTGAGTGTGATGTACAGCTAACATTTGCATTGAAATTATTTTGTGAGTTAGATAAGCAGTGTAGTGTGTGTGTGTGCATTGTATTTGTATCTCCCGATGTCCAATTTCCAATTTTATATTTTCAACAGTAGTTTTAAAAGCTTTCCTTAAGGCTTGCTTGCGTCTTACGAATCTCATTGAATAATATAATAACAATTTCGTTTAAAAAATAACCAAATATTTGGCAAATTTTGTGGGTTTCGGGATAGTCTTAGAAATACGAACGTCGCTGATCGTTCCGAATGCTGTTGCACAGCCGAATCGAGATGACGCTGATCAGGAGCTACGAATAGAGGAGAAAAGGTTTGTGAGTTAAGTGTGAGGAGCTTCTGCGGAGTCTACGGAACACCCACCTCGATGCCAATTAGCACACAGCCGAGAATATTGAAAATTTGCAACAGTTGCAGCCAATAGTTTTCGAACTCCACTCGGCAGCCAGTGTGGATGAGGTTCTCGGCCTTGCTCTTGTCATGGTTGCGGAAACAGCTCTCTGGGGGCAGTCGCTCGTTGACAATATAATCCTGGGGACTGCCACGACCGCAGCACTGGAACTGTGAGGAGCAGAGTTTTACACAAGAGTTTCACAGAAGCTACAAGTTCTGGCACTTACCCAGTTCTGATAGATGGACATGGCGCCGGGACTGCTGAGCTCTTCCTCCCATGTGGCCTCCAGCGGGTTGGCCAGATTGGAGGCCACAGACTTTTCGTTGTGGATCAGCAAAAACACCACAGCAAACTGCGAGGCAATAATCAGCCACAGGAACACAACGAACTGTAACAACAAGGATCCAATCCATCATTAGGGACATCAGTATAGAAACCGTTGGCAAGAGTTTTCCACCTACCGTGACAGTGCAGCAAACATTTTCCTTCCACGCGGACAGATAACCCCACAATAGGATGAGCAGGGCCACCGCCCCTAGGAAAATAAATCCGTAGGCCGTCAGATTTCCAATTTCGTTCAGATCATAGGACACCACCACATAGATGCCAAAAGATATCAGCACCAGAGCCAGCAGCTGTATGTATGGGAAGCGAAAGCAAAACAAATTAATAATTGGAGGCAACCATTCCAGAAACAGCGATTCCACTTCAAGGCTTTTCGCCCTCAGACACGCTAAAAGTAAGGCACTCAAACGGGATAGGCGCCCAGCAGGCTAGTCGGACTGGCGTCTGGGCATGGTGTGTGGGAATGAGGGAGGGAACAAATTATGCCAGGCGGTGTAATGGGTCACATGGAGGTCGCCCCTCGATGGCTATCCGTTTGTCAGAAAACCATCCTGACAGGGATTTGCGCATGCGCTGTAGACAAGGTCATTTATGTAGTTAATATTCATATCGGGTATCTAAGATTTGGACAACCTGATTGTTTGAATGGTTATAAATTATTCGACATTTTGTTAAGGTATCAACAGTCGGAGACTTATACACGATTAATGACGCAAGCGCTTTTATTTTTAGCCGGTTTACGTTGCACAAACATCGATGTGTCAACACTGTTTTCAAGCATTTTCTCTGAAGTTGGTGTACAAGTCAATTGCCACCGATTCTTCTAGTTAGAGAGAACGTTACTGATATTCCAAAACAGCCTGATTAATTTATTAGCTAAAAGCAATAGAAGCCTAGCAGGAACATCTGCCACTGCCGCCCGTATCGATTGGACATTCAAAATGGATGAGCCCACCAGTAAGTGTGATGGATATAAGAAGCGCATTAAATATGCATTGACCTTCAGGCCCATCTGTTTGTTCTCACCGTTGCTTGCAATTAAAGACGTATAAATAAACCAAACAATTAATAATCTTGAAAACAAGTTTGCCGATAGATAAGTAAGTGTGCGCGTATGTTTACTAAGGTGGCAACTCTCCTAGCAACACAAATTGATGAATGATATTTATGCGATTCACACTCCAAAGCTATGTACTTTTGATTCATTTAGCAGCGATAACAACCTTATAACGGTACAAAAGATACTACTACACATACGTACATACATACTTCTCCACGGCACAGAATTAAATTGCGCCAAGTGGTTTTGTGATTGTGGCTGGGGGTGTTTACAACAGGTCAATTGACATAATTGCCTTCCACGCCGCAAATTGAAAAGAAAAGCAAAGGAAAGAGGAGTGCTTTTACTTACCGCGCAAACTATGTCCAGCGCATAGACGAACAACTTGAGAGCCGATGTGGACGACATGGTGGCGGCGGCGGCGGGTGGTTGAGCTAATCGTTTGGTCCTCTGGATGATGCTTCAGCTGGCGAATACCTGAGATTACTAGAATTCCTGAAATTCCGTGGGGGGACGGACGCCGAAATTCCACTGGGCCTGGGCGGGAGAGCAAGCTGCTTGCGCAGTAGAAACTTGTTTTTATTTTTGCTTTTTCTTTGGCCTCTCCTGCATGCGCTCTCAGCTCAGAAGTTCAGCAACTCTCTGTCTGCTCTCAATGAGATCATAGCGTAATCAATGGAGGGAAGGTGCTCATGCTGTCTCAATGTAATTCGTCGAAACGCCAATACGTTGTCACTTATCAATGTTCAATGTTTACACTATTGCCCACCATAAACACCGACTAACTGCACTTTCGCACCTCGTTTCGTTTCGTATCGAGTTGAATGACTCAGTGGCATTCTCTGTCTGGCACTACCTTCGGCACGAAGCAATGCGTAGAGCCGTTTTTTCTCTGTTGAACGCCAAGTTTAAAGTGAGAGCAAAAAGCTGTAGTACTTTTGGCTTTTCTGAAAAGCTCCGAGACGTGTGTTGCCAGACCACACCAATTGCTCTGAACAGAAAAGAGACGCGACTTTTAAGGCCTGTTAAAACGTGTCAGCAGCAGATATGAGTGCGAACTGAATTTATTGTAGTTCGAATAGTTTAATCACAATTTATTCAGGCTTGCCACATTTTCACGATAGAACGTAATTACCACATACGTAGTGCACATGTTGAAGGCTGTGCGAGACAATGACACTTTGGTTGTTATTTATGAAAATATAAATTGTAGTTACCCTCAATATATAGACAGGTGATTCCAGCGTAAGCATCAAAGGATTCGCTATATTGCAAGGCAAATCGTATATTCCAGACGATAAACACAAGATTAACCAAAGTAGACACCAAAACCCAAGTAAAAATGACAACCTTCAACTAGAGTCGCGTGAGTTGAAAAGGTTATACGTTTAAGTGTGTGTTATAAGAGTTCACAAGCAAACCTTTAATTTTCCGCACACTAATGATAGACCATAGGCAGAATTGGCTAATTGAACGATTCCCAGCATTACCCACATGTTTAAGAGTTCTTTAAAGTAAATATACAAAAGTAAATGTAAACAGATTATCCATTATATTCAAAGACATATTTTAGGTACCTTCATCGAGTATCTCTTCTTCGGTAATCAATATAATTACCACATTTATTGCAAGCAAACCCAATAGATAACCATTGAAACCCAGAAATGTAGCAAAGAAAACTATCAACAATGTTTGACTCATCGCAAGGAGGGTTGAACATGCAATAATTTGGTAGTACGAGAATACTTCCATTAGTAGCAATATTCTCCAGTATATTACCTAATTTGATTAAATTCTACTATTATCATGTCATTCAACGAAGGTGTTTTTAATAGATATTTATTTTGTGTTCCTGTTTCATTAAACTAATGGAATCCATTGACAAAATAAAACACCCAAATATGTATATTTTACTTTGCTGCTTCGTCCGTGGAGCAGTATTTCAGGTTTGTGCAATTCGAGCAAACCAGTGCCAAAACATATATGGCAAAACCTAGAAGAAGGAAATACAAATGCGAATCAATCAATATCCAAATTCCGGGTACTTCTGCATCCCTACATACACATCTGTAATAAATGAAGAGCCAAGTAGGGTTCCCAGATCTGCGTACTCTCCAAAATGATTATAAAAACAATCTCGGTCTGGACAATAGCAAACACCACAATCCAGAGACAGAGCAGCAGTTTTATCTGAAATCATACAAAATATTGGAAGAGATTTTAATTATCACATACATACATATCCATGAATCTCAGTACACCTACTTTCAATTTCACATAATTCAAATAGAGTCCAGTTCCAGCGAGCAGGAATGCCCAAAATTCGAAAGCGTACACATGGTCCTCTCGAGCACTAAATATCTTGTACATTTTTTGGTCAAAATAATATGAATATATATACAAGCTGTTTAAGTTAAGCGTGAAAAAACCAATCAACAAAAATAAGAGGCAGGCTAAAATGGAGCACATTGGCTGGCACATTCTCGATGTTTTTATTCTTGAAGGCGAAGGCATACTAACTTCCCTCCCTACTAACGCTACCTTCTCATTATGCAATGTATCTGCATTATCCAATAACATAATTGACAGGCAATTCAGCAGATGGATGGGCTGGGCTGGCATAATAAGGAAACGATCGAAATCAATAATTACTTAATTGAAAAAAATTATGAAAGAACAAAAACAAAAGAAATTTATATTTATATTTAAAAAAGAAATATCAGAGTTTAAAACTGTGCTTAGGCGTATATTTTATGGCGATTATTTGTTGCTGATCCAGCAGGAACTGTAATGGCCCTTAACGCGCCCGTGATCCAACGATTTCTTACGATGTCCTTGCACACTAGCACGTGCAATATTACTGTTATAAAGCTGCTCACCAAAGTTCCTAAGGAAATTTGTATAGAGATAATGTATATTGTAAATAATTTCCACTTTGAGAGTAGTTTACTCACCAGAACATATTAGAGTCACCTGCCAAGTCAGATGATTACTTAGGAGTTGTGCATAAACTATATAACCAAGCATTAGGACAATTACATGGGCAGTGACAATGAGCCAATTATACAGCACATGAAATTCCTGGAATACAAACCACTTTAAGTGCTTTGAGTTGAAAGAATAATCCATTTAACTGACCTTATAGTTGCCAGATACCCAGAAGAATCCGCTGCTGCCATAAAGAGCGAACAATATCATAGTGGTTTCGAATGAATGGGGTTCGCAGTTCTCCCTCCTCCCAAGTGTCTAACGGTGAGCAGCATTACTTCAATTTATAATGTTATTTTATAAAGTACTTACAAAACCGAATACAATCTACCAGACAGGGCAAATATTTGGAAAAAAGTATCCAAGTTAGTGTGAAGTAAAGGCTAAGCGCTAGATAACTGAAAACGTTGCAGATCATGCTCGAAACAGCTACGAAAATCAACTGGAATACAAGTCATAAAGTGCACGGATATGGAGTCTCTCTGATGTATCATTAATACTCATTAAGCGGAGCCATTACCTTTGACTACCACTCGCATCAATTCGAAATTAAACTTCCACTGGTCTGGCAAAACAAGACACTGTCAAGCAGCCAACAATCATGTAACCTTAAACCAAATGGATTAGCAGACTACCAAATACATTTTGTATTCGCATACCCAGTGCGAAATAATTGCGAACCATCTCATGAATGCCATAGAACTCATCCTGATAGTCATGCAGAATCAAGTGATAAGCAAGGCCAGCTACAAAATAGATCCATGTCATGAGCACCCACCACTGCAGATAGCAAATGTCCTATATCGAGGTATATAGAAGATTATATATTCTAAATTGTCACGCTCTGTCACGCTCATATCAAACCTTGAATTGGACTATGGTCAGCAGCGTCCCGCACATACTATGCAGTGTCCAGGCATTAAAATAGTATTTCATCCTGAAATAACAGTTTAATCTGTCTAAGGGAGTTACTGTTAGTTAAGGTAGAGCACTCCATTTGGGGCATAGCTTACAGGAGGTTCCCTTACGAATATCCTGGAAGTCCCTCAGCATATTACAGATTATGATCACGTGCATTATGAGCGATGCAACGAAAACGACAGTTTTTAGACAGTTTTGAAGCACACAGCACATAACCGATGCGGCAAGTGAACTGGAGCAAAACTTTCACCAGCAGAGCAGCTAAAAGTGCGAACACTTAGGGCTTAGATGGATACAGATTACTGTTCAATTAATGGGAATGGGATGTGCGCCTATGTGGTACCACCCATATGAATGTACATACATATATAAGCAGACACTGCAGGCCATAAAGTTTAGTGAAGCGAATAAGGCCAATAGGTCGGTGCCAGTGCCAGTGCCATGGAAACTAAGGACACAACAAAGCCCTGCAACTACAGCTGCGGGCATGTTTGCCAGCGAAATTATATAATAACATGGTTGGGTGTATATAAATACATAGTAAATGCTTTATTCATAAATGTTGAATGCTATTCGAGGTTCTCGCTGACCTGATGCATTTTTACAAAAATTCAAATCTTATCCAGAGATTCTACTATACAAATATGAATAGAATGAACAGTGTACATATACATGTGTGTATGTATTGTATATTTAATAACTTTATATAAAGGTATATTTCATTTGGAGCGGTTATTTCTTTTTCAACATTTAAAACAAACAAACAAAAATGGTTATGGTTACATTTCTGTGTTCTGCTCTACCTCCATTGGTTTTCCTTTCGTTCGGATTTCGGTTCAACAAGTTTGTATGGATTTTACAAAGGCTTTGGGAATTGCATCGCTTGCTCTTCAGTATGCAAATATTTATACGAATTATTACAATAATATATAGGATATAAAAATGTAAGCGTTTCATATCGCCTTAGACTAAGCATTTTTCCTGTCAACTCTTTCGTTTTTTGTTTTTTTCTTTTTTTGACAAATAATTTAATTATTATCAACCAAATGGTTTACTTCAAAGTGTTTTTTCCCCTTCTCCTTTGCTTCAGTTTTTCAAGTTTTTTGTGTGTGAGTGTGCGTTCAACGACGATAAAGAATTAATGAGAATGTGTGTGTGTGTGTAAGTGTTTTGTGTGGGTGCATTGCACATTGCCTTAGTATGCATTCCGACGCTTGTAGTTGCGCACATTGTTGGCCAAGCAGCAGGCGAAGATGAAGCCAACCAGCTGTAATTGTAATTTGATTATTAAACGAGCTCCAAAGGTATAATCTGATGGCAGCACTCACCTCAACTCCAATCAGACCGATGGCCACATATTTGGCGGTGTCAGTGCTGACAGACATAAATTCGACGAACTTGCCACGGCATCCTCCATAAATGTTAGCCGGGTTCAGGCAGCTTCCCTCGCAGCAGCTTTCGGGAAGCGTCTGCAGATTGATCAGATAATCGGCCGACGAGACACGACCGCAGCATTTCAACTAGGATGGGACAGCAAATTTGTTAGAATTGCAAATAAATCAACAACAAATGTTTGCGTTGAGTACTCACCGATTTCTGAATGGCATCAAAGACACCTCCCTCACGGGCCTCACGCGACTCCCAGGCCTGGTCAATTACATTGCCCATGGCATCGTTAAATTTATCCTTGTTGGTGTACAGCAGCACCACAATGGTCAGCTGCAGGATCAGCAGGATCAACAGGAAGACGGCATAGCTCATGGTCATGCACACCGACTCGCGTATCGCTCCACAGCAGCCCAGGAACGAGATGAACACGACAATCGACCCGAGGCCAATCAGCACGATCGGCATGAGGGCTTGCGGGGGGAAGCCCACCTGTCCATTGACCTCAATGGTGCCAATGCTCCTGAGGATCAGCACGCCATAAACAATACTCAGAATGCCGATAACCTGGGGACAGACAGAGAGAGAGAGTGGAGTCATATGGTTAGATAGTGCTTCTTCAGTGTAACTATCGATCGAGACAGCCCCGCCGTAAATGGCTCGCATTGCACAAGTCTGACAGCGCGCTGGCTGCAGCCAACACTTGCAGCTAAATATAGTTCAAATTAATCAGCTGCGCCGCTCGTTTAGTTTAATTGAAAGTGGAGTGCAAGGGAGCTGCCAATTACCATGCTGAAAGACTTAATTACCGCCGAGACCCGAAGCTGACCTCAGGGATCCCACCACAACCCATGTCCAGGCACGCCATCGGACCCGCCGCGCTCATCCCCGGCGGATAACTAATGATAATTAAAATAAGTACACGCGTTACGTAATACCCAGTTAGCACTATAATATTGGACTAAAAATGTTATTTGCTGGCAAACAAAACATTTGCAGAGAAGTGGCGATTAGATAAGGACCAGAGACAGAGAACAGAGATGAACGAGGGCCCAGAGTAAGCCTTAACCTTCACATCTCCCACATCCCACATGACATTCACACATTTACACATGACAATGCTGCTGGATAAATAATCTTCACAAGGTCTAAAGTGCACTGCATTTTGGGGGATTTTTTTCCATGACGTTCGACGGTCCCTGAACGAGAGCCAGACAATGCAAAAGCAACTTTGATCTTTCAACGCAACGACTGATGTACGAGTATTAATTGAATTTACTTGATTTCATGATGCATACAAGAGAGCTCGTTTACTTAAACATCTGTATCCATATTGTATATTGTATCTGTATCTGAACACGTTGTGGTGTGTGTGTGTGCGGGCAGTGTGTGGGCAATGCCTCAATTTCCACTCGTTTAGAACTCGAGCGAACTGAGATCGGAATAAATATCTTTGTGGGCGGCAGCGGCAGCGGCTGGCTATGAATGATTTCATGTCAAAATTGACCCAAAAATCGCATTGTAATATGGAAACAAAGTGAGTGTTGGCCGCTCTGCTAATTGTCCCACTTTGTCTACACTAATCAACAGAAATACGAGTAACACTCGAGAGTACTGCAAAAGAAATGAAAAGAGTTCGCCGACTTGGAACCCGTTTTTGGAAGCCAGCTTTTCCTCTCCAACTTTTACTTAGCCCCGTTTTTCGCTAACGAGGACATTACACAATTCATATCAAAATGGCCGAGAGACAGAGAGACAATGTTGTGTGCCACATTCCACAGAAAGCTGTCAGCGGCAGCTTCAGCTTCAATGACGTCAGACGGAAATGAAAATGGAATGCAAATTATTTTCACCAAATTCCGAGGACTTCAGCTATTCAACAAGGGTCTGGGATCATTAGGAGAGGGTGCGTGTACCCTCCCCAAAAACAAAAAGAGCAGAAAACAACCCTCCAAAATAATATTAAAAGTAGTTGGCAAAGTTTTTCTTACTGCAATAAAGAAATGGATATATATTTATTTATATATTTTTCTGGGGGGGAGACCACACCCAGAACTCTGAATTGCGTTGTTTGGCGCCAAATTATATCTTCTGTGTCCATCGCAGCGAACAACAAGTGACAGAGATGGGCATACAGAGATAGAGAGTGTGTGAGACTGAGAGAAGAGTTGAGCATTATGCAACAGGACACAGATATGCGTGTGTAGAACGTGTAATTGAAAGATGACAATTAAGACTTAAATTACCCCAGACATGCAATTGGGATCTGATAGGCATACACAAACTCCCTCAACACACAGACAGCCACAGACAGCCTTTCCCCTGCATAACTTTTGGTTTTGCTCAGAAAATGAACACACAAATTATTTATTTAGTTGCTCAGAAACACACAGCAGACCACAGGAAGTTGCCATAAACATACGTATGTTCATACATACATATGTATAATATATGAGTATAACCGATTCGTTCGCTGAGTGCAGGTCATTCATAATCCATACAATGATAATACACATTCGCACATTCGCTGTACTTTACTTTTCGCTGAGTTTACCAGCTGCAACAATTACCGAGAACTCGGAGCTGTTGCACTTAATGGCCGCCAGACACAGTTCAGGTTTGTCATTAGCCACGGCTGCAATTGTCGCCTGGGTTCTAACTCGCACTCATTTCAATCCACAGACGTGCGGAGAATACAAAACTTGAATCTATGGGGGTATTTACACAGAAACCATTCCATAGTCATAGACACAGTACAGTCATAGCCATGTTTTGTACTTGGGTTTTTTTCTCTTTATATGCGCAGAGGGTATTTGTACTTTTGGTCAGTTTTTTGTAACACAAAGAAGAAACTCCAAATATATAAACTCATATAACGTTTAAAGGCTATATGTATTTTATAGGAAAACAGAATATTGATGTTTAATTTGGTTTGTGCAACAGACAGTGGTTAACGTTTCACTTGACTTTGAAAAATATGCCCTACATAGTTGAATAAAAGTTTAATGGTCCTCAATCTACTAGGGTGTATTCAGTTCGGGGTGCGTAAATTGTTTTTCAAGCTTTTGTTGCAAAATGTTTTAGCTTTTGTTGATATAGTGTTGGTTGCTATGGTTGTTGCTGTCCCCTCGAGCGTTGCGGGGTCATTGTTGGTGTGGGTTTTGTTGTCGCTACGCGGGGCCGGCTCTCAAAAAGGCGGCTTGACTTGGCTTGCTAATTATTTGGTCCGGACTGTCTGTCAGGTGTGTTATGTACTCGAATACAGCAGATAAATAAGTGTTTGCACACAGACATGCACTGCGAGTGTATCGGTGTACTCCCCCGGAGTTTCTTGCACGTGTAAATGTAGAGTATGGAAACAACAAAAAAAACTGCTGTCTCGACAACAACCAGTTGATTGTTCTTGTTCTTTTTCTTGTTTTATCTCGTTTCTCTAGAGCAACAAGTTTTTTTTTATGTATCCCATTTCTCCTTTTTTCCGTTTTCCTTTTGTGATCAGTTTCTGTCTTATTTACGCTCTTGAGTACATAAGCATTTTTTTATATTTTTAAGTTTCACTTCGGTTTTCAGAGTTTACTTTTTGTGATTCACGCGGCGTTAATTTTGCGAGCCCACAACGAATACTAAATATTCACAAATTTTGTTTGCTTTACGATAAGTTTAATATTTGCTTAAGATTTGCTTGAATTATTATTTTCAGCACATTTTGTTTAAGGCCGAAGATCCAGGAGGTCGACAATAACAGGGGGACGTACGAATGCGAGGGTGAATCATTTTGAATCATTTCATTCGAATCATCCCATTCCCATGACATCAGATCCACAGATCAGAGCAGTGTGACGACCAATCAAAATATGAGCTTGAATTACAGGAATCTACAAAATTCTGTGATTATTATGCCACAGACAAGAAAACAAACAAATGTATGAATGCCGACTCCTTTGCTGAGGAATAATAGCTCTTTTTTTGCTCCCCTAAGCAAAAGTATAGAGGAGATAAATGAGAAATTCCAGTTTTGCTCGCTTGAATTTGTGGCGGCGTTGGAAGCTGAACAGAAGGCGATGATGTCATCAAACTTTAATACCAAGGCAAATAACACAGTCACGAGGAGAACTCAAAGCGTTCTCTCCCAATATGTGGGGAATACTCAAAGGGGTTTAGGGGCGTCTGTCTCCAGCGTAACGCTAGAAATGCGCTTTAAATATGCATATTGCATATGCCATAATATCGAATAAATTTCACCAAGTTTTGTATTTATTCGTATTTCAACAGACAGCGTTTAGGTAACAGTTTGTCTTCCCCTACCCTCTATGGCACGGCTTTCAAGCTTGTTTCGACCGGTTTCGTTTTCATTTCGGGGTTTTGTTTTTCGGTTTATTTTCGCTTTGGTAATAGTACTCACCGACACAATGGTATTGAATATGAAGAGTATGTATTTGGCCAGAGATGTTCCGCAGTCCATTTTGATGGGAGTTTTTCTGAAATCACCTGCAATTGGAATCAAATTCGTTTAAACAATGTACGTGCTGTGCCAATTATCAAATTACGCTACGGTTATATAAAATAATTCCTAATATTCGTTATTTATTCAACTGTAAATAATGCCAGAAAATGCTTGCTTTAATGAACATTTTAATTGTTAAATTAAAAAAGTTTTATTGTGGTTTAATTCCCCGGAACAGATTACTTACTCTAGTGAGGCTGGTGCTTCACTCGAGACTTTTCGACCTTACATGTACTAAGTTGCTTGGAAAATGAATCAGAATAGACCGACAAAATACCGAGGTCTTGAATCAGATTTTACAAAGGTCGCATTTCAATGCAGATAAGGGAAGAGGCTGGCTCTCTGCTCTCGTAGCATCCATTGTGTGGCAGCGTCATTATCATTCTCTTTTCTTTTCCTACGTCCTTCCGAACGAGTAGCGCGGCCAACAAAAGAAAATAATACAGAATGCAACTTTTTTTCAACAACAAGAATAATGGGGAGTAGAAGGAGAACGACAATGGCAGGCGTCAATGGTGCTAGAGAATTAAGAGTGGAAAACGAGAGGAAAAAAGTTCAGTGCACTCTGCATCATCAGAAAACAAGAGCCACAATGCCGCCGTATTGTTGTTTTAATTTCATACAATTTTCTTCCGCTTTTCACACACAAGTTTTCCGCCCCTTGCCCCGCTTCCCCACACCACACTTTCTGCTGCGCGTACTACGTCTTGGCATCTCGTTCTTCTCCCTCCCCACACACACACTCAAAGACACACACTTCGCTGCGTTTCAACAACCACTTTCAGCGGCGCCGGAGCACAGCATCTCTTTGGCTACCGAGTTTCAAGCAGCTGTCGAGGGAGGAAGCGGGGAAAACTCTATGCATTTCTGTTTTCCAAACCCTATAAACCATTAAATGCCGACACACAAAACCACTTTTTATTCAAAATAGCGCACGCCTTCTGTTACCTTTTGTTTGAAAAAATTGCGTTCGAAACTAGCGCGCACACGACACGTTCAAGCCAACGGGAAAAATTCGACAACGCCGCAGGAATGCTTTTTATTTCTTTTGGGGGGTAGATAGTAGAGCTGCAAAAAAATATATCGGTTTTATTCGGGTGAGCCAACGGTATAACACTATTAGGTAAGGCCCGTTAGGTCCCTATGAGTATGTACATTGGTAGATCTGTTATGGGTCACATTAATGTGAATCAGATATATTGTGACTGTAACTAACACAGGTCGGTCGTCCATTTTAATATTGTATTAGCGTGTTGTGTCGTACTTGAATTTGCAATTCACACAAGATGCCTCTCGCTTACTTGACCCTACCTCTAAATGAATTATACCTTGCTTCTGTGCAGCCAGCTGCATATCGTTTTTTTCGATAGATATCGTTCCTGCAGAGCGCGAAAAGTATTTGAAAAATTAGAGCATATTTGTTATTAATTGAAAAAAACTCATTTCAAGTACATTTCGTTTTATTTAACTCTTGAAATAGTTTAATAGGAGATGTTTCTTAACACTTAATACCTTGGAGCTTAATAGTTCTGGCGTCTCTGGGAGTTGCGCGTTTGATTGGCCAGGCAGCAAGCAAATATAAATGCCACGAGCTGTGAAAAAGCGAATTATTTATATCAGTTAAAAAGTGCAGTGCATTGTGAAACAAGGGCAACTTACCTCAACGGCGGTGACACCCAGACCGGCGTATTTGATGATGCTCACATTGGTGTCCCAGAACGAGTCAACCGCGTCCAAGCAGCCGGGGCGTAGCATGACCGACGTTAGACCACAAGAACCATTGGTCGGTGAGTCACAGCAGGAAGCTGGGTAGGAGACACCATAGTCGGAGAATCTATGCAGACCGCAGCACTTGAACTGCAAACAAATAAACATCAGTTATACAATGGAAATACACTTTGCTTGCCACCGCTCAAACTTACGCTGCGCTGCATGGTGTCCAGGAGAATGCTGTCCGTCTTGCGCTGCTCCCAAATGGTCTGCACAATTTTCTCCAGGGATTGCTGGATCTGTACATGGTCCACCCACACGTAGATGATCAGAACCAGCTGACTGATCAGCAGCACCATCATCACACTGGAGTACTGCGAATAGTGGGTAAAATGGGTTATTTTCATTCGATTTTTAATAAAGATCATTCATCTTACCGTTGTCAGGCAACAGGCATCCTCGCGAATGGCCCCACAGCAGCCCATGAACGCAACGAGGAAGATGAGACAGCCCAGGACCAGGATTATGATGGCCACACTGTTGGCTGTGAAGGTCTCATCCATGCTCGAAAAGTCTTTGATGGTGGAGACCATAATGGAGCCGAATGTGATGAGTAGAATGCCACATATCTGCCATGAAAAAGGTTCACATTGTTTTGCTTAGTCAAGCTAGTTGATAAACAGTCACCGAAGCTATGAATCAATCGACAGCTAAAATTAGTTGTATAACAACAGTCACACCTCTTATTGTTCCCGATACAAATGAAGGAAGAACCTTTTTTCGACAGATGGAACCTACCACATAAAAGATATAGCTCTCACCTTATGTGTATAACTAATTGTCTAATGAAACTTGTGTGAAATTTCTTACTTTTTTAAGTGTGAAAAAAAAGTATTTTGGCAGACGAAATACTCGACTTTACTGTTCTAATTGTTTGTGAGCAGCTCCACTCAAGTATGACCGATACTGTACTTTCGAAATAGGGAAAAATATTTCATCGCGATGGGGAATGCACTCGGGGGTTTTGCATCTGTGTGGAGAAAAGCTCTTGGGCTATCTTCGATCACGAATTCACAAGTACGACGAGCATTACTCATACCACCCGTTATCATTGTTGAGTACAATATTTTTTCGTGACATCTGTTGCGGCCCCATTAACCGTAATTACGTTCATCATTGGCATGCGATGATTTATTTAAGGTATTCTACGTTTTTTAACCATTTTTTTTTACCCACTACCTTCGATATAAAAGCAGATAAGATAACGACATGGAAGCAGTATCCAGGGTGGGGCAAACGCAAACAGGCTCATGTTGAAGATTTAATTTGTCTTTGTACATATTATATGCGATAAGATATTGTGACAAGCCAACTCCAGGATTTGGCAAATGCCGCTCTTATGTACATACATACATATGTGTATGTATTGGCCAACGTTAATTACTGTCATTGAGAATCACTTGAGAAACTATTGCTTACCACAAACAGTATGTTGAATATGAATAGCACATATTTCACAAAAACTCCGCCGCAATCCATTGCTGTAGTTGATATTTCTGTAGTTGTTCGATGAAATGTTAGCACAATGGAAACTAATTCGTTCGTTATTCAGGTCCGGTCGTTACTGCAAAAGCTCATAGCATGTCTATTCTATATGAACGAGAATCAAACCGCTGAAAGCTTTCATTTAAGATAAGAGCCGCTGGAAACAAACAGAGTGTGATTGCAATAAAGCTTCACTTTCGACCTAAAAGTATGTTGCATTTTATTGCATCGATCATACATTAATTTTAGTTCGTTGTTTCACGTGAATTCGACAACTTTTACATGCTCTTCAAACGTTGTATGTACATAGCCATGCAGCACTTGTAAAGCGTTTAGGTTTTAATATATTTTGCTTGATATTTTGCCTCTCAAATCAAAATGCGATTGTACTGCGATGCACTGCGATGGGACTCAGCGATACGAGCAGCATCTGCCACATAACAACCCATTGCAAATGTAACAAACTGCGAATGAAAATTGTCATTAGTATTCAAACGGTGTAGCATTTTATGAAAATTACCTCAAAAACTATTACCATAGCACTGGTAAACTTGATAATGTTGGCACCCATATTCCAGGAATATAAAATAGCATCCCGGCACTGGTTTAGATCCCTCTCACCGTCATGGATGGGTATTTTGTAACAGGAGGCGGGATATTTGGGATAGGAGTCTGAGGACATGTGCATTTTGGAGCCCAGCTCCAACCACATATACCAGACGAAATATAAATGGATTAACCAAAGCAATAGGTTCATAGCGGAGTACTAAAAGAAAGGAAAACTCAATTATTTAATCCGTATTAATTATTCTTATGTTCTTGAGTTCTTACCGAGGTTAGAACGCCCACCTTTTCGCGATACAATCCATAGCAGCTCTGCAGGGATAGAAGAACCATGGCGCTGCCAAGAAACACGACAGTGATGGGTACAATCCGGGTATTATCTGTAATCCCATAGTCCCTGATTACGCTGATCATAAAGGACCCTACTGTGATGTACAAAAGCCCACAGCACTGTAAGTGAATAGTAACTGGTATGATGAATTTATTTTGGATATTTTGGACCCATGTGGCGTATCCTACCGAGAATAATATGTTGAATATAACCAACACACTCTTAAGACTTTGTGCATGTCGATCCATTGTGCAGAAGTTTGAGGAGAGACTCTAGTGACCCGCTGTGCTTCGTATTCCCGCTGCAACTGAATTTGCGAGAGATCTGCCATGCATTATATGAAAAGAGTACCACCGCATAAGTATTGCTGCGCGGGGTATCTGCCTGAGTCGAATGGAAATGCTTGGTCAGCTGGCTTGTTGGGAGAGACCCATCGCATCGGTATGAGTGCGTTTGGGGTTTGGGTCCTCCAGCAGTGTGGGCAACCGAGCTTAACTCACAGATCGCTGCTGAGCAAAAGGAATGTGTAACATAAACAATAGTTTATGTACGCGCTTATATAATTTATACACATATGTACTGAATTTGCCTGCGTAGCCAAGAACTACACTTGAGAGAAACGAGATGGTTTTCTTATCGCTTGGGATATATAGTACTCATTGGTCGGTATAAATCTTTATTATTACATGTATGTACATTAATATACGTTTACTATGGAAACTGATTCTCTTCCTGACTAGGCGGACACTTGTCTGCCAGCATTTTCGCGACGCATGCAGTTGGTCAGGGCTCCAGCGAAGAGGAAGACCAGCAATTCAAATATGACAATGGCCAGGCCGGACCAGCGGATGATGTCCATGTTGTTGTACCAGAAGTCCTCGAACTTGGCATTACAGCCGGACTTCCACTCAACGTTTTCGTACGAGCAAAAAGTCTGGCGGCTCGCAAAGCCGCAGCAGGTGCCGGGCACCGTCTGGTTTGGGTAATTGCTAGGGCCCGTGTTGCCACAACAGTCGAAGGTAACCTCTAGCACACCGAAGGCTTCGTAGTCGTGGTTGTTCCACAGCGAAGTGACCAGGTTACCCATGTCCTGCAGGAAGGCCGATCGGTTGACGAACACCCAGCAGGTGAGCACCAGTTGGAGGATGAAGAGCACGAAGATCATGCTGGTGTACTGCAAAATTCGGTTGGATAAAGTAATGCTTCCATGCGACAAGAATTACTTACCGCTCCTGTCATGCAGGCGCTCTGCCTGAACAGGCCATAGCAGCCGAAGAAGGAGACGACAAAGATCAGGCATCCAATCACGGTAATGCAAATGGGAATGGTGTTCGTGCTCTCCACATCGCCGTATCCTTCAAAGCGATTGATGTCGGCCAGCATGATCGATCCCAGCACGATCAGGAGGATGCCCACGATCTAAAAAGGAGCAGGTAGAGAACGGGTTACACAATCTCCCATTGGCAGTTCGATTCGGGAGCTCCTAACTTAATTTATTACATATCAAAAAGATAATGTCAATTATCTGATTATGTTCGCATTTGTCAAAAGACATTACAAACTGGCTGATAAGATTTTAGCAACACACTCATGCACATTTCCATGCGTGATAAACCACAGCACAAAACCTAATGGTGATATCATATGAAACCAATGCCTGGCCTGCCCATTGGCTTTCCAATGCGTAATATCGAGGACTTCTTTTTATAGAACTGATGTAAGATTATATGCTGAAAACATCGGTTTATTCTTTATATACAACTGATGTAATATTATATGCTGTTTATTAAAGGACTAATACACTCAGAATAAATTATAAGAATTTACTTTGAATTATACAATAATGTATTTATACTCAATCAAAATATAAAAACACTTAATATTGTAGTGATCTTTATTATACAATAATGTATTTATACTCAATCAAAATATAAAAAAACACTTTAAAATATTGTATCCCAGATAGGTGGTTAGATTTGGACAAAATTATGAAAATATAAATTATATTATAAATAATTATTAAAACTGCCTATCAAAATATAAAAAATAATATAGTTCCCTTAAATTTTGACAAAAATATGGAAAATATTTAATTTAATTATGAAAACTATTTAAATCAAATATTTTATTTTGTCAAATATGAAAAAACTGTATTTTTAAACTACCACTCTAGGAGAAAATTTATAGGATACATTTATAAATCCAAGTGTAATATTCAAATTCAATGTAAATAAAATATTCTTTGTAGAATATTTCTTATACGCACAATCCTGTCTATTGTTTTTGGTAAATTCTCGAAATAAATAAATTTCATTGTTAGAAGTCCACAAAATCCAAAAGAATTTAAATAAAATTCATCTATTTATTTTATATATATGCACATATATTATTTATTGAAAACTGCCATAATCCATCATTTAAGCTCTTCATTAAATATATTTTTTAAACTCACCAAGAACACAACATTAACTACATATAGAATAAAATTGACTATGCCCGAAAGACAGCCCATTTTGAATTGTTTCTTTTCGTATCCTTTCGCGTTGAACAAAACAAATTGAAATTTTATTAAATTTATTCAGTTGTGTTTTTGAGCAATATAATTTAATGATTTTTATCGCGTTCACGCGTCGTTTGCTATTGTTCGATTGAACTGGACTTTCTGTTGGGCTACTGTTTTTAAATTGTCCCCCCGACATGAACGATATCGGAAAGATACGCGAATATATCTTATCACTTTTTGGGGCCCAAAAGAAGTCCACAGATAATGAAGGGACACTGAAAAGCAAACATATGGTGGGGGAAGGCGATAACAATTGGCATATGAAAATGATTCATTGCCAACGTTTGAGGGCAAACGATCTAAGTCTGCATGGAGCATGGTGGGTGCTTATCAACCGGTACACGGATATAGTTTCGGGCAAAACAACAACACGTTCCGATTAGATAAGATTTGGTGGCCAAAGATAGACATCCTCGTTATATATGTATATATATAAAACAAAAATATACTTGATTGAGCTTAACCTATTTTGATTTATTTATGGCTACAGATGTATGTACTTCCTTCTACATGAATGCTGGGAACTGAGCTACAGCTAATGGGATGATTCGGAGAGTGGATGATATCAACGCTTCCTCATGGCACTTGCCAGGCAGCAGGACACAATGAAGATGCCCAGCTCGAAGAGCGCGATGATCAGACTGCTCCATCGAATGAGGTCCGTGTTGGAGGCCCAGAAGTCGACGAACTCGCCATTGCAGCCAAGACGCTGCGAATAAATGGCAGCCTCGCACACCTGGTTGCGATCCTTGTAGCCGCAGCAGGAAGCGGGTACTGCATTTCCGTACTGCTCGAAGCCAGTGTTACCGCAGCATTTGAACTGTAGACAAAATATGTGAGTATTCCAATAGGTTATCGTTCGATTTAGATTTCAAAACTTACGGCCAATTGGAGGGCATCCATGGGATAGCCCTGGGCGGCATTGTTCTCATTCCAGGCCGTATTGACGACTGTGCTCATCTTGGCCAGGAACTTGTCGTTCGCCGCAAAGATCCAAATGGACAGAGCCAATTGCAGGGCAAACAAGATCAGCATACAGATGGCATACTACAGCGAAAAATAGGAAAATCAGTATGGAAATCTGGATCTATCCTCTCCAACTTACGATTGTAGTGCAGCAGGCATTCTCCCGGATTGTGCCGCAGCAGCCGAAGAAGGCCACCAAAAATGTCACACAGCCAATTGTAATAATGATGATCGGTATGGTCTGCGTATTGACAGCTCCCTCGAAGGCCGTAAAGTTACCCATCGTGGACAGCATAATCGAACCGACCACGATCAGCAGTATGCCGCCGACCACGAAGATCAGGTTGAGCAAGTACAGCAGGTACTTGAACGTGGCTGATAAGCAATTCATGATTCTGGATTTTTAGGTTTCACGGCTTCTCGTTGAATATAATGGTATTTCGGTACTGGTAATTCCGAATGGCTCGTTCTATAATCCGTTTGTTCGTTCGTTGGGGACTGTTCTCGTCAAACTGACTGGCTTCCATCTAGACCTGGGGCATTATATTAAACCATTCGAGGCCCTCATCTTATCAGAGCTGGAACTTATCTCCTCTTGGAAATAAAATACCTGTATGTATGGGTGGTCCACTCTCTCTCTCGCAGCTATATACTACTCGTGTATGTAGCCATAAAAGTCATTCATGGATCTTATCGTCATGCACTGGCGTAGATAGTACAATAAAGTGGTTGGAAGTACCCAAAGAATGTACCCAGTACAGGTGTGAATCATTTGTTGGTCTAAACAGTAAATAAAGATACTTATCTATGTGCGGAATATTATTTCATACTTATGAAATTCTCAGCTCTTGGGGGTGCGTGCCCGTGCTCTTCTAAGATGAATCATTTACATTCCGAGCACTTTCTTTGCACTTGGCAATAGGTTGGCTAATTGTCTGACTCATACGACACATTGACTAGCCACAGTTAGGACGTGAGTCCCCCGCCTTATCGCGATGATTTATTATATATCAATCCAATAAATATGTGGTGTACGTTCTGTACGAGTGCACTCCAAGACAAAACATAGAATATTTCGAATAAGAATCTGACATTTTGTGGGGGTTTTTCGCCTTTGACATTGGGTAATTGCCACAGATGCCCGTCCGAGGATAAGATAAGCCTTATATACACAGATTAGATGGTGGATAGACAAACCGACTAAATATAAACATCTGATAGGTTAGTTTTCCTGATAGAAATGGATCAATCGAAACAGAAACAGAAACCAAATAAAATTTCTCAGTTTATTGCAATCGTTCTGGTCTGGTGTATACATAAATTATTTTGTACAGTAAAAAATATTAGCACTTCAATACAATCTTTGAAAAAAGCGATTATACCGAGATATTCATGGGGGATTTCGTTTCCTTCTTCGTATAACTTGAGAATATGTAAATTTCAATGGCCATCTGTGTCAGGTGATTTATATCGATATACTCGTATATATATGTATGTATGTATGTTTGTATATAAAATTGGGCAACATAATTCGTACTTTCGGTTTCAATTAAAATTAGTAAGGCTTTCCTGTCCCAGCACTTTAATAGTCCGCGCGGCGACGATAATTCCGAATGCTGTTCGCCAGACAGCAGGCAAACACGAAGCCCACAAACTGTAGAATAATCAAGAGAAGTACATATTAAACATAACCATAACCAACCAGTGTGGGGTATCGAGAAACCTACCTCAATGGCGGCAATAACCAAACCGGCATATTTGATAATGTCGCTGTTTCTGTCCCAGAACTCCACAAATGCCGCCTTGCAGCCGCGTCGGTAGACAGTGTCCGGGCGACAGTTGTTGGTATCCTTGCAGCACGAGGGGGGGAAGTAGCCTTGGAAGGAATAGTCTGAGAAGTTAGTGCGGCCACAGCACTCCATCTGGAAATAAACCAAAAATAGGTCTCGAATTTCTGAACTATTCAATTTTGAATGATAAAAACTAACGCTGATCTGTATGGCATCCATGTAGTCGGCACGACGGGTGCGTCGCTCCCATGCCTTCTCCACGACATCGCCCATAATGACCAGATACTTGTCCTTCTGCAGCCACATGTAGATCACCAACGCCAGCTGGCCAATCATCAGAACGAACAGCAGGATCGAGTACTACAAATAAGGAACGTGAAAGTGTAAAGAGAAAGCGAAGCTTAGAGGATGAAAGATATGTCGTACCGTCATGGACATGCAGTAGGACTCGCGAATGGCACCGCAGCAGCCGAACCAGGAGATGAGCAGGATAACCGTGCCAAGGACAATCATTGTGATGGGCACCTGCTGGGTGCGCAGGGCCTCTGCGAAGTCATCGATGTTGTGGATGTTGCTGAACAGCAGGGCACCAAATACGATCAACAAAATGCCGCATATCTGCAGAAGATCATAAATAATTTTAATGAAATAATATATTTTATAGAAATTGATGGTTGAATCTATAAGCTTTTCACCATCAAAGTTTCCGAAGCTCTGCCAAAAGCTTAACAAGCTTTCGCCTAACAGTTTGTGCAATACACTGAAAGAAACTGATTGACAATGAGACCCATATTAATTTGAATAATTTCTGATCACCTGCGAGACCTATCAAGGGCTTATCTCTTATCACTGTGCGCTCGATGCGGTTAATTTAGATTAAGTTTTCTGATAAATGTGGGGAATAAATTTACAATGGCTCTGATTTTGTATCGCAATGCGTCAACAACTATTTGATTAAACCTTTACAATTAGATTAGATCGGAGTAATAATCTGTTAAAAGTTATAGTTTGGATGCATGACTAAACCATTTAGTTGAGGGCATAATTGGATCAGATCTGACAGAAATTGCGACACCAACAACGGCGACTGAAAGACCCACACCCACTCTCACCCACTTCTATATCTGTCTGCTCATCCCATCGCCCCAACAAACCAACAAAAAAACACGAAGAATATTGAGTTCAAGTGTGGCTGCCCCCCTCACTACGCTCGGTTCCGTTCCGTGCGAGTGTGGGGATGCAGTGTTTGGCCAAGTTTTGGCTCGACTGAAATGGGGAGCAAGTTCACATTTAATTAAGTCAACTATTTTCGGGCGTGGGGGGTCAGACAGCAGCCCCCACCCACAGCTCGAATGTAATTACGTAACTTTACATTGAGCGAATCCGTCAAAAGAGTAGCAGGGAAGGGTCACAATGCCTCGAACAGTCGATGTTTGCGTGACTGGAATGAATTCCGCGCTGCAGCAAGTACGACTCGGAGTCGGAATCACACCTGCACACATATGTATGCAGGTATCGCAGGGTGCCCACCAAAACCAGTTACCGTTGGAGTACAGTCCTCTGCTGTGACTTTTGTGGAACTAAGAAGCTGCTAAACAAATGTAAAAGCGTTTTTCTTTTTTGTTTATGTTTGAAACCAGTTAGCCTCGAACGGATGCCCGGCTATGGTGCGGATATTTCTTGGAGTCAAATGTTAGAAGCTCTCAAGCGAATGTTCAACCTCAAACCAAACTCGTTTTCAGTCATACCAAATAAACAAATAAACAACCATTTTTGTGTGAAGAATTTACATATTGAGAGTTCCCTGCTACCACTACGTCATAACTCTATAATATTATGGAAGAAAGTGATCCTACAATAAACTTCATTGCATTATCGTTACATTTTATGTGAGATTTTGTTTAATTAGATATTGGAATCTTTTTTTCAACCATACCGATTGCTTTTAAGCAAACTTGTAACCCAAATTATGGTTCTGTAACGCACTGTTTTTCGTCAACCGGTTTTTAGGCCTCTACTTTCTCACAAAAACTAAAACAAACACAAATTTTTCGTTTGTTTGTGTTAAGAAAAACCAGTTTTTACGGTTAAAAAATAAACTTATGATATCATAGCCCAGACTAAACATGGGGACGGACTAGGCTTGGCCAATGACAGAGGGAATATGATATAATCTATAATGAATGCTGATGCTATGCTTGTTTTTTACTCACCGAACAAAGCAAATTGAATATAAACAGTATATATTTAACCATGGAGATTCCGCAGCTCATTTTGCCTGAGATTCGTTGGGCGGACGGTACGGTGGAGGATGGCTATGGAAATTTGTGGAGATGCTGCAACTGTTCGGTCGTGGATACAGAATAGAATAGAGACTTGAGAATTGAAAATTGAAAAATACAAATGGATCGTGCAGAGGTAGCATTAAGTATTTTATCGTTTTATTTGGGAAGCAGCGGCACACGAATGCAGGGTCGGACACAGATACACGCTCGCACACACACAGCCACGCACTGATGTCATCCAAAACAAATTCAACATTTTGTTTATTTGAAAAAAATGCCAGCATTTCGATTCGATTTGAGTGGGGAAAATTAGCACACAATCACGTATTCGTACTCGGTCCGGAGTGCGGTTGAAAATCGGATCGGATTTTCAGTTTCATTTCGTTTCGTCAAAGGCCTTAGAACTTAGAAATATTTTAACAATACGCTCGGTCAGTGTTGGGTTCCCGCTGCCGGGCGGGATTAGCGAACCAGCTCGGGCAGTAGCTTCTCCTTGGGCAGGAGCGAGGCCTTCAACTCGTTGTAGCGCCGCCAGATGTAGGGATAGCGTGCCGCCCAGGCTAGCCAGGCTTCCTTCTCAGCGGTGGTCTCCTCGACTCGCTTCAGGTGCTTGTAGTATTTGCCATTGCGCTTCACCCCGGCGGCCACATCCTGCGCGAACTTGGCAAAGCGCAGCTTGAGCAACGTCTCAGAGATATCCAGCAAACGATTGCCCTTTGGGCGGATGGACCAGACACAGCTGGCACACTACGTAGTCCTTCTTTCCGCCCTTGTTCAGTGGAATAAAGGTGGCCTCGCGTCCAACGAGGCACTGCTGCAGCCAGGCAAAGCCATTGGAGTTGACGCTGACGCCGGGAAGCTTGACCGGTAGCAGGCGCGTGTTGCTGGTGAAGATCGGTATGAGCGGACGGTGCTTGATCATCAGCAGTGTGTCCTGATCCCGCTGCTGCACGCCGCTGATCTTGCCCGTATGCATGATGCGCTCGTTGATGATGCGCTCTGGGATGTGCGATGGCTGTTTGAACTGGCGCACCAGATAGGCAGGCTTACGCTTGGCGTAGGCCACCGCCAGCATCAGGGCCGAGGTGCCGTAAATGACCAGCTCGCTGCCCAATGTGTCGCGCTCCAAGTAATTACATAAGCCCTGGTATTTCTCCCGCAAGTAGGCTTTATTGGACTCCATTTCTGTCGCGGCCGTAACTATTAAGTAACTAGGCGCCTGCAATTGTTTTTATGTTGAGTGTATGTTTTTTTATGCAATTTCTGATGACGTCATTTTACCAACCGAATACGTCAACAAGGTAATGTCTTCCACAGAGTCTCGCGCGTCTGTTGTTTCTATATATATATATATGTCTTATATCTATATGTATTGTCGCGACATAGGGCTAATTTCGTCGGATTTATTTTGCCTCTTAGCGCTGCTTCTGTTTTGATACTAAACAGACTTTGACATGGAGGCCGGCGACGCCTTGAGTGCGAGCGGGATGGCGTGTGTGCGTGTGCTTCGGCACGATCTGTGTACGTTGCACTGCACTTGAAACCTGGACGCTTTGCAACACTGCCCAAAGCGTACACTCTCACACACACATTCAAGCAATTCAAAAACTCACACACACACACCTTTGGCGTTACTTTTTCGTTCCGTTTCGTTATTTTTTTTTTTTATTTATACGTGTTATTTGCGCGCGCTCACGATATGAACTGGTGCCGTTGTCACTACAGACTGAGACGAGAGATCGCTTAAAAGCCGCCACTGCCAGAAGCTGACGCTGCTGCCCCAACCGCAACCGCCTGTTGCTCTTGCCTCACACCCAAGCACAAAAACGCAGACGAACACACGTACGAACTTTGGCGCTCGGCTCCCCCAATTTTTGTTGTGATGTTGGCGCGTAGCATTTTGTTCGATACGGTTCCCCGAACCAAGTCCCCAGCCCCCGCATTTGCGTGACGATGACATGGTTCAGAGGGGGTGGAGACCCCAGCAGCAGCTTTTTTCAGTACGATTTAATTGCACTAACTTGTTTTGTTTTGTTGCTGTTGTTTATTTTGTTGTTGTTACCAAATGGTGAACCTTTTGTTTATTTATGCAAATTGCCAGCGCCGTTTCAGTGGTGTGGTTGTTGTGAAGGCTGCCTGCCCCTTCCGTAATGATTGGGAACGCTGCCCCGCTGCCCAAGAGATGATTTCAAGCCCGCACGTGGTTTAAAATATAATCAAGTCTATCCATCTGTCGCTTTTAAAGGCACATTTGGCGATATGGGAATTGAGAACTTGTCTGTTTCGCTGCGATTTTCACGATGTTGTGGTTTTTGTGCATTGGCGTAGGCGTCGCTTGAAGAGGGAACAGGTTTGCGTCTGAAAGTATTTACGTGCAACCAGTTCGGGCTCCAACGGCAGTTTTACCCCACTCCACCCACAAACAAGGCCTGCTGGCCCTACTATGGCTTCGGGCATGGCTTCCGCTTTTAATTACATGCAGCGTCAGGGTGAGGGCAGAGAGGAGCGGAAGGTATCCGTTGTAATTGTCTGTAACTTTTCCTTGACACACACAACAACAACTGGTTTCCAAGTTAATTGCGTAATCCAATTGTAGAGAACGTGGCTTCGAAACTTTATTCATTTGTTTTTTGGATCCGAAAACATCGAACTGAACCCTAACTGTATCCGTCATATATGTATTTCTGACATTGCTAATTAACAAGTGGTGCTCCGTACAATTAACCTTATGTCGTTCCGTATGTAAATGTACTATTTCCCCCCAGACAACAAAATAGATTCAACAACAACAACATCAGTAATAACCGAACCCAATTATTGACAATATAGAAACGTTTATGAATCACTTGTTGACTATGAATTTCCAGTTTCCTCTCCATTGCGGCTTACATCTGGCAAATGGCAAATGGAAAATTATAAATTAAGTAAGAAATACAGTTGCATTGTCCCTCAAGGGGAATGGAATGCAATGCAAGGGAATGATGAAGGAACAGCTCACGGTAGCGCGGATTTGGAAAGCAGCATGCGTCACACTTGAGTAAATTTGCAAATTATCATACCACTTATCCACCTAATGGGGTAAATCTAATGAAAACCGCCTGAGCTGAGACCCGCGAGCGAACGGGGATCAGCATGGGAGGTTATTTCCACAGCTGGGCAAACAACTGATAGATTTTTGGTTCAGCGGGGCTATCTGGCAAATCGTAAATAAACGTTACATAGACACACCGTTTCCCATATATTTACATATACTAGGGGGCACTCGTTTGAAAATTTCTGTTTGATAATTTACAACATCGTTCGTCTTCATTGTAAACTGCCAAAATTGTTCTTTCTGCCAGCCATGCATGGCATATGGACATGGTGTTTGTACATCTGTGAACACGCGTTCAATGAGAGCAATTTACATTTTAAACCATCACCCTAGCAACGCGTTGTTAACAACTGGTGTCTTATCAGGATTAATGACAATAGCGTGAATTGCAACAAAAATCCCATAAGAATCGGTCGAGTCGTTCGGGAGGAGTTCAACCGCAAGCACATGAGATGTAATTTTTACATATGTACATGCATAGTATACCCATGTATCTAATACATTAGAATTGAAAATCTGAATATTCGATTGGAAAATAGGGACGCCATTATTGTGTGATTTATTACGTGTGGCTACCCCCAAACAGGCAGCGTAGTCAATATAATCTCCATTAAAAATCGTAACTTGATTAGTGAGTGAGTGAGTTTCGAAGAAGGGTATCTAGATCTGGATCTGTATCTGTATCTGAAGCTAGAGCTAGTACAGGCGTCGTGTATATTGCAGTTGCTGTCCGGCTGCTGGCTGTGCGGAGCCAGAGCTAGAAACGGGCGGAGTAGCCGTCTGGCCAGGCAACAGCGACAGCTGTTGTCGGTTCAATTGTGCCTCATGGCCTGAGCTTCCCCGTCCCGGCGGAAAGCCTTGTGTAATGCTGCCAGTAGTCTTGGAATTCTATCGGAGAGAGAATGAGGCTGTCATACCACACCGTTACAGAGCAACAGTTGTTCTCACCTGGTTGGTGCTTATTTGCAGCACATTGGGATGCATTGAGAGCTCGCTCATCATCGGCTTAAAGATAACGCCCTCCGACAACAGATGCGGTGGCGGTGGAATATGGTTCTGCGGCGTACCATCGTGCTTCACCTCAATGTGATAGCGCTCCGGCAGCTTCTCCATGGTCACCTGTGGCTTGGACGTCTGAATGGACAAGCTGCTGGCAACGCTGGTGGCCTGCACAACCAGATCGGACTGCGAGATGGGCGGTTGATCCAGATTGATGTGCAGCACCTGCATCGGCTGTGTCTTCGGCGACTGGTTGTCGGAGGCCTTGCTCACCGTGGCATTGGGCAGCTCCACATGGTAGGCCTGTCTCAGGGGCAGGGCGTAGTTGTAAATGGACTGCAGCCGTGCGTCAGCCTGCTGCTGTGTGGTCGGCGGCGCTGCGGTGGTCTGGTAGAACAGGGTGCCCGTACTGGGATACTGTGCCGTGGTCTCTGCAACATAGAGGGAGCGAAAGTGCTTATTAGACGAGGGGCGGCGAACTGTGGTGGGTGATTGCGGTGGTGCTAGTTTCGTTGCAGGTGTTCTATGGATGGGTGGTTGTATCGATTATTGTTCTTACTGTTCCATGATAATCTAGCATAGTCCGCGGCACGACGGTAGTCATCGTGTTCTGCGAATCAATCGTAAACAAATAACGAAATGAAAATAAGTTGTGTGTGTGCCTATGTGTGTTAGAGATTAGTGTGCGGAATCAAATGAGTTTATCATGATGGGAACTAGGGGCCTGGGGTCTAAGTGGGACTGGTCATGCATGTAATAGTTCAACGCTAATCAAGTACAGTGAAGGCTCCCCGAGCAACGCTTGTGTGTTCAGTTTTAGTTAAATAAAAATGGAAATCTCTGTCCGTCTGTCTTTAGCAGCGTTCACTGTTAGCGGTAGACCTTGACTGCAGTACGGCTTACTTTGTTGGGAAAAGCTCTTGTAGTACGCATGATTCGGGGGCGAGGGACTTCGCCCTCGTTTCCCTGTCTGGCTGCCGGGCGGTGGCTAAAATGATAACAAATTGTGACAATGTACGGCTGATTTTGGCTGTCAATCATATGGCATACCTGCTGGTGATGCTGTAGGCGCAGGGTCGGCAGAAATACCGAGGTGGCCACGGTGGCCGCTGCCTGTTGCATGGCAAACAGTTCGTTCTCCTTGGCCTGCTTCTTCCGTGTTTCATCGTCGTTGAGCACCTTCTTCAGTTGCACCAACAACTGGTGCTTCTGACTCTGCAGATCCGCCAGCTGCTCGTCGAGCTTGGTGATCTCGTCACGTGTGTCCTCCAGAGCCTGCTGGTTCTCGCGCTCTCGCTCCTCCTCCTCCCGCCGCAGTCGCATCTGCTCGCAGTAGGCATCGTACTCCTCCTGCCGGCGCTGGCGATCCGCCACGATGAAGGTTCGAAGCGCCCCTCGCAGCTTCTCCGCCCGTTCTGCCTTGGCTGCCTGTGCAGCCGCATTGTTACTGTTCACCGCGGACGCTGGCGGCATTTTTGTGTTCTGCTTAGTTATTTTTCCAATTTTACCAGCCTTTACGAACAGTCCTCGCAGCAAATCACTCCACAATCAGTGTTGCCAATTTAGCTATTTTCCCACTAAATCTATCGTGTTTGAATTGGAAAATGCGTGATAAATTGTAAAATAGCGGGTAGCGGGAATTATGGCTTTTTTTTTAAGACAAATTGACGTAATTGTAGCTTATTAAACTCCGTTGGACACTTCTTGTATTTTAATGCTTGTTGTGTGGAATCAAATTCATATATGTAGATACGGACTTCGCCGCGAAGGTAAATGCTGCCATAATTATGAAGTGCCAGAAGGTTGCCTAACAAAGATAGGGGCCAATCAAACCTACATAAAATCAGCTGAAGAGGAGGAAATATTTGACAAACCTGTTCTCGAAAATACTGGATTAACTCAATAAAAATATCGTAAAAATACACCAGCGATTTTTTTAGCGACTATAAAAATTTTCTGGCTATTTCTAGCTTTTTTCAAAGCGAAGTTTAGCTTTCATATGACCCAAAAAGTTGGCAACACTGCAATAGAGGTGTCAAACCATCGAGGGTACTATCGATAGTATCGATATTTTACTGCTAGCCTGCACTATCGATGGTTTTGAGACAATCAGGTTTTGCGTGTGCGTTGGCAACTCTATTTTTTAGCCGCCGATTATTTCGGTATATTTATCAGCAAATTTATCGATTCGACCCACGGTCACACTAACGTTCGCCAGCATTGGTCTCACAAATTTTTTGTTATTTACTGGTTACTAACCTGATTAAATGGAGCGGGATTAATCCCGCTATTTTTTTTTCTCGGTTTCTGAGGTCACTCGACAAAACAACTCAAGTGAAATATTTATTTTTCCATATATTAAGACACATTTCAAATTGACCGCCAAATTCAATTTAGCGCACGAAAAATACTGACATTTTTCAAAACTCGCTCTCAATTCGTGGTGGGCTTTCAAAATTTGCTCTCTTTTCAGTAGTGAAGAGAGCGTTTTCGTGGTGAGTTTTCCCTCATTTTCGTGGTGTATCTTACGGGAACGCGTATGGAACGCGTTCCATGGGGAAATGAATTAGCAACATTGTTGTGCAACTTTGGCACGGAATGAGCAACAATCTGCATACCTTGGGAAAATGGATATTATCGACTTGAGACATTGTTTGTAATTCCAGGGTCCAATTAATGCAGAAACTAGTCAGTCTCTGTTTTCAAGATATTAACGAAATTTGGCAGCTGACGGGTTCCAATAATAGGTATCAGATCCGGGATAAATGTATATATAAAACACAAACATATGCATTATAATGCATAATGGAGCTTGGAACAAAACATTTAACATCAATTAAAAGAAATAAGGTATACAAAAACCCATACGCATAGAAGAAACTTGGTTGACCAGCAACATGTGACGTCACATTTAGTCAACATTTAAGTTTTATGCTTTGGCCGTTTTTGTTTGAACCTTAATATGTAAATAATCCAATAAAAAGGACTTCTGAAAACTTGCCACTCCTAAACAAAATTCATTGAGGAATTGGATAAAATTATTTGTTTAGAGCTGAGAGTCCCAACTAGATAGTAATATTAAACGGAATATCAAAATCGAGGAATATCAACGTTGAATGTTTTGAAAAAACAATCGATACTATCGTGATAGCTCTAATAATTATTAAAACACCATTGAAACCTTTTAGGAACTTGTCCATTGTACAAATTAGATGCCACCTGTCGATTTGATTACAAATGTTTCTTCGTATCTTATAGCAAACAATCCAAACATATTAAAAGCGCAACGACTGTAGCTCGATACTATCATGATAATCTCAGAACCATCGATAGTAGAGGCTAGCAATAAAATATCGACACTATCGATAGTGCCCTCGATGGATTGACACCTCTACAGCGAATTGAAACAACAAAAACTAGTGTCGACTATTAAACGAATAAAGATTAAACAAATAAAGGTACTATTTACCTAAAAATATATTAACAAAAAAATAATCATCGAAGTAATCAGTTTTTCGATATAGTCGTAGCTTTTGTTGTTGGCGCGGGTGCGTGTGTACGTGTTTCGGAATCGGTCTTGGTCTTGGTCGGTGAATGCAGCCAAATCAGTGAAATGTATTTAGATTTTTCGTTGTATTAACAATAGCATATTGCATTGTTAAGCACACAAACACAATAAGTGATACAACGTGCCTAAACACCATCTGCGGAGAAGGAGTACAGGGAGAGAAGAAGCAGCAGCGGAATTATCAACAAAAGCGGTCAGCGGCGGCAAACATGGCGAGTGAGTAACAATAAAAAGAATAAAGTAAAATTGAGAAAGAAATGAATTTCTTCATTTTTATGTATGCTGTATGCTCTATGCTGCTCTTATAATGCGAGAACACAAAACACCCAGATTCCGTTCTTTACGTTTTGTTTGTTGCTTGCGGCACGGCGGCCCCCAATATAAACAAATGCAACTCATGCGTGTCATTGTATGTGTGTATGTGCAACATGCACTGCCCGTGTGGAACATCATTCCCCATGCACAATATTTATACATTTATGAGCTGCGAAGACACCCAATCGAGACCAGGTGCCGGGTGCTCTCGAGTGTGTCTCCTACTTCTATTTGTCTGCCTTTCGGATCGTAGGTGTGGGGGCGGGGGAACTAGATGAGATATGTGTGTGTGTGTGTGTGTACTCTCAGTCTTTGCCCTCTGATGCCAGAGTTATGTATGTGAGAAAAATCAATATTTACGCGTTTTTCTGCTTGGCTTTTTTACACAGTGGGGACCCCAGATTAGATGATGCACTGCTCTCCTCTACCGAGTTGACCGAGTGCACTTACCGGCCAGGCCATATCAATCCAATCAGATTTCGCTCCTTTATCCTTTAATGGCACAAGCGCTCGCAATTCTGGCGGGAATTGAGTGTATGCTTTATCCCTTCAACACACACACACACTCTGTCTTTGTGAAGGACTCTGCTCTGTGACTGTGCCACTGTCTGTGGTGGTGGTGTGTGCCACCTTTTAGTAGAAACCATCCACCTAAGCGTAAGCCCCGTCAGTGAACCACCGCTGGGAGCCAGCAGTGACGACGCATTAATAAATGAATATGCCTTCTGTGAGGTGCAAGGTTTACCGGCATGTTTCAACACTCGCTCTCCCCCATTCAAGCTCGCCCCCCCTGGGGTGGCATAACAAATAACAATGAATAAATGAAAAGAAAGGTCCAATACGTTGGGATACCCTGGAATATCCTACATGACTCTAAAATATAATAACTGAATGCACACCAACAGTTGGCGCTATAAATACGCCCCACAATCATTGATGGCTCTGTTAATATACCCTTTCTATGGCGTAGGAACACGGGCAACATCCCACAGCACTTAAACGTGCCTTGTCGTGGCATTGCATCACCCCCACATCCCCATCCGTCAGCAGCTGGGGCCCAACGTTGCGAGACCCATTGCCGGGTCCCAGTTCCCAGTTGCCTTCTCCCATCTGTGGGTCTTCCCTCGCTTTAGAATTTAATTGGTCCTTTGTGTCTGCATTTTGTCGACGCGTTCGCTTGGAGTTTGCTTCAACACAATTTGACTGCCGCTTGCCTTGTGGCATCCACACAGCAACCAAAGTAACCAAAGTAACCACCCCAATGCGCTGATAAGGCCGATATCAGAGCACCCCAGTGCTGCTGCCTCTTCTTTATGGTTATTATTATTATTTTGGGCTTTTTTTCTTCTGTTGTACATTCGTTCCACGCAGCTTTCTCGGATTAGCTGGCTGTTACGAGTATTTTAGTTTGCCGCCCGGCAACAAATTTATTGCGAGGGCAACCCTGGGATATGCCTTTTTGCGTATTCCTCTGACGTTGCGCCTCATCTGGCTGTTTGACTTGTGATTTCCTTTTTCTCGCTCTCCGCCCCTGACTTGATTCTTTTTACTGCTAATAAGATTTTGGTCCCCGTCTAATGGCCTTGAGAATAAATGAATGAATGGTTTGGTGGAATTGGGGGGTGTCCTTCTGTTCGCTCTGTTTTAATTGAGTTCGTGCCCCCCATTCAAATGGCATAGAAATTAATTTCAATTAACTTGCGAGTGAGTCGGAGGAGCACACTAAAGAGCAGAATGTTATGTCCCTTTCAAAGTTTTTGAAGCATACTTCTTGGGGTCTGAAGTGCTGCCAATTGCCATTTCCCCCTCCTAGATGAAAACCAACACAAAGTTATTTCAAGTGGTCCATAAACTGAAGATGAACTTTGTCAGCATTTGAGCGCTGCCCTTTGAGGCCAGTGTGTGTGTGCATACTCTTGTGTACATTCATCTGTACTCCACTTCAAGGCAGTATGTATACACTGTAAACACTTTGCCAGGAATGGGGAAGGTATACACTGTTCCAAACATAAAACAGTCATGGTCAGAAGATATTCAAACTATAATTAACATTTATTCAACCCTTTGTGATATGTAATGGCTCCCATATGAAACGTTTGAAGCTGTTTGCTATGACACTATTCAAGCTAACTTCTATGACATCAAGCGACGCTTAGAGAGAGCGAGCGAGCTAGAGCACGAGAGCCGCCTAGCTGCTGCTGCTTCTAACTGCAAGCGAGCGCATGAAAAGCACGAGATAAAGAAACGAAAGATGGTGGAAATTTTAATGAGCGACCAAGATTAGGCAATTGTTTTATGCTATGAACATCAGGCTGCTTGACCTACCAATTACCTTTACTTTAATTGTCAAGTCTAACGATAAATGAGTGTTGGTAAACCGTTCCACAGTGCTAACACTGACAATAATTTTGAAATGAAATGCAAAGATAGTTTTCTTTTAATTTAAATCGAATTGTTTCAACGAAAAATGATCAAATCTGTTTGACATCACGCAGTTGTGAATTTCAAAACATTCCCCACATTTCAAATCCCATTTTTCTGTCTCGAAACACACACAACTATCACAAAATCAAAAGTTCGCCAAACAAAAGAAAACGCAACAAACCAAAATGCCTATTGACTTTGCACGCTGCTCGCCAGGACGGAGGTTCAATAGAGAAGCCCCCTGGACAGAGCAGGAGGATGAGGACCCCACCACGACAGAGCAGGAAGAGGAGGATGAAGACTCCACCATTAGGACTGGTCAATCGTGCCTCGATCGTGTGGTCGGCGACCTGTGCTGGGGCAACTATGACCATGCCTTGGAACGGATAAGCGCGGCCCTGTCCGTCTGTACAGATCGCAGCCAGATCGGGGCCCTCTTGGAGATTAAAAACATTGTGATTCGAGTGCGCATTAATGCCGCCGCCGATCAAATTTTCGGCCCCACATACCAGTCGGACGCCCTGCCGCACCCCTTCACCGCCGAGATGCTGGACGTTGTACAGAAGGTGCTGCGATGCAGCAACCACTACGAGGTGCTGCGCCTCTCGAAGAACGACACCTTCTCGGAGGTGAAGCGCTCCTACAAGAGGCTGGCCCTGCGCCTCCATCCCGACAAGAATCGGGCCCCTGGCGCCGATATGGCCTTCCGTCGCATTAGCGAGGCCGCCGACTGCCTTACGGACCACGACAGGCGCATGGAATACGATCAGGACATGGCCATGAACGACTCTGAGTACTCGGATGGGGATAATGCGGAGCAGGTGGAGCAGGAGGAGGAGGATGACGCTATGCCGCGACGCCCTTATATGGCGGCCAACCAGCGCGTACCCGAACGTCAGGCGCTCTTCCAGACCCAGCATCTAGTCATCGGAATGGTGTGTTCGGTGCTATTCATGTTGTTCATCATGCATTTCCTAGGCACCGTGCCCGAATACAGTTTCAGACGCACCAGGTGAGTACGCGCGTGGAGGGAAGAGCCAGAACCAGCCAATACAAACCCCATCCCCTCTGCAGCACCTACAGTGTGGCTTGCCACACCCAGTCCAGAAATATTCCATACTACTTGAGCCACAAGAGCGCCGCCAAGTACACGGAGGATCAGCGCGAGCAGTTGGAGCAGCAGATCGAGAGCGCGTACATCGAAGACCTGAAGGTGAACTGCCAGCAGGAGACCAGACTGCGTGAGTTGTTCGATCCGCCGGTATAGCTAGCAAAACGAGTTCATCATGTGTTCCAACCCCCTACATTCGTTTTGCAGGCGACACCCTGTTCCTGCGGGTGGGGCAGGGCGATAAGGAAAATATGCGCAAGTATGCAGAGAGCATGCCGACGCCGGCCTGCGATGCGCTTCTCAAGATCGGACAGTCCAGCTATAGGCCTTTGCTCGAGTCGCGCAATCCAAAGAATCCGAAGGAGCAATCAGAAGTCTAGCATTTCCCCAAAGGAGGGGCGTGCCCATTTAAGTGTCCATCAAGTGATAATTTACAGGAATTTTTCCTTTGATCGAAGTTCCGTTCTAAGTGACACTTTATGAATAAATAACTTAATTAATGAAAATTCAACAAGCAAAATCATTTGGCGTTTGCAACTAAAAGGTGGAAAATGGGAAACAAATGAGAGCGAAAACGTTATTGGTGTCTTCAGAAATTTGTTACTTCAATCCCATCCGCTCGATTTTCTTTACTCTCGTCCGTTTATGAATTTGTGATCATAGATATTATTAAGTGGCGTCCACAGTTGTGCATATCCCGATCGATCCCCGATTTATGGCCCTTCATTAATTAACATCGAGTATGGAAAACCTTAAATAGCTGCCATAACTAAATACTAATATTCCCCCTTCAGTCACTGGATAGAACTAAAATAAAATCATTTAAATATGTGGATGCAAGAATAACAAATATTGATTGCCAGCTTCACCCAAAAACCCATTCAAAATGTACGACACTCCCACAGCAAACATTTTGTGCAGCCAGAAATTGGTTCAGTTCCTTGGTTCCCATGGCTTCCATTTCGGGGCCACGCGCACTTCCTGTGGCATAACCCACATTCGGAACAAAACCGCCGAAAAAGGAGAACAAACTTCAACAGCAGAAATTGCACACGAATCAAACAAGCAACAACAGAAACAGCAACAACTATTTGTATATGTATATATTTTTGCACTAGTTTTTCGTACACTTTCATGTTGTTTTTCCATATTTTTTTTTTGCTGTGAATCGTTTAATGCAGAAACGAAATACCATAACAAAAATGTATAAAAATAAAACGCAGGCAAAGACCCGAAATGCAAAAATAAAAAATAAACATAAAAATGAAGCAATTGCCCCAGAAATTGGAGCGAATAAATGCACAAACGGCGCCGGCTTCTCTGCTTCCTCAAAGCCAAAAGCAAAAGCTAACGAACTTGCCACGGAACTCGAACGGAATGGATGGATGGATGGATGGATAGATGGATGGATGGAGGGGCATGGCACACTCTGAATACCAACGAGTACCAGTTACCAAAGCAAACATTTCGAGGCACGCAAAACAACAGCAAAAAAGGCTGTGGCAGGCAGACTCCTGCCTCTTTGCCTCCCGACTCGCCTCTGACTCTGTCTGGCGGAAGTGACGCTGCACCCTGCACATGCACCTGTCTGCCATATCCATTGGGGAGGGTGATGTTTCTACCCTGTTGCCACCTGTCCTTCCAATTGCATTCAGTATGTGGCAGAGGAGAGAAACAAATGCCACAATTTTCCTATAGAGAGGATTGCATTGAATGTGGAATATCTGCATATGTATGCGTACAATGGAATAGAGTTACCTTTCTAAGTGCAACATGTCTGGCTGTTAGTTCTCTCTCCCTCTCTCTGTGCTGCTTGTTCGAATGATGCTTGGCAGTGGCGAGGGTGTGGAGTGGCAGTGGCACCCATCGGAAGGGTTCTTCTTTGCCCTTTGTTTAACCTATTCATTATTTATGCTCCACAAAGTTTGTTGAATTGCCCCTACCATATGAAGCCAGAGCGCCCTGCCTGCCCCACTCGATGCTGTTGCCACCAACTGTCGCCAGTTGCCAAGTGGCGACTGGTGGTCTGGGGGCCCTTGTCCTTCGCCTCACTTCTCCTACTTCTCTATACCCCAGCCGAGTGTGTTTTAGCTGCCCGACAAAAAGCGAACGACTGTAATAATATTGTGATAATGTTGGCCATAAAAGTTCCCCAGCTCCCCTGGCCAAAATGGAAAGACCAAATTTAAATTTAAGCCACATTTTAAGGTAATTTTTGTAGAGTTTAAGTGAAGACAATACACTCTTTGAATGTAATCGGCAATGTATTTTCCTTGAAATATAAATGTAAAGTTCATCTGAAGCTAGAATTTTCCACATTTTCCCTTTACACTTCCATTAGCCCAAAGCCTTTAAAGGGTATTTATATATTCGTTAGTTTTTTTTGTCCTTTAACTCGTGATTGCTCTCGCAGATTGCTTTTGTTTTTGCCCCGCGGCAAGGACTTATGCAAATCACTTGTCCGTCTGTGGTACCCCCCCTCGCTTTATAGCCGCCAGAGCATCTGTTGGCAATGGGCAGGGAAATGGTCCTTTAATGCGGCCCACGCTTGAGAAGTTTTCCGCTGAGCCCAGCCCTAAGTAGATTCTAATGGCTAAACATTTTATTTATATTCGAAAACCATACATGAATAGCCTTGGGTTCAGGCAGGAGATGTGCCACGACGAATCCTATATCTCAGAAAGCTCTGTCCTTTGCCTGCTGTCCTGGCTGTCCTCGGGCACAGATGATAATCGAAATTGCCAATTAATTTTCCTGTTCAAAAAAGGGGGACATAATAGGGTAGGCAATCCCGTGGAAATTCAACGATAGGATACTCCTTACCCTATATCGCTCTTCTACCTTCTGCCGAATATAAACAGATTAACTAATGATATATTTTCTCTATCTCTCTCTCTCTCTCTCTCTCTCTCATTGTGCCACGCTTTCTTCTGAAGCTGAAATCGACGAGCTCATCGAGCAGCTGAAGACGACCAGCGTCAGTGCGGGCAACAGCAAGACGACGAACCTGTTGTGCGAGATCTCGGCCACCAAGGATCCCAAGCTGTTCGACAAGCATGAGCTGGCCGACTGCTTCCTGGAGTTGACCCAAAGCGAGGACACGAATGTGCGCAAGGAGGCGGCCAAGTGCATAGCGGAGATAACCAAGTCGGAGGTGCAGCGCAAGAAGTTCACCAAACGCGACATTATCGCCGCATTTCTGGAGTGTCTGCGTCAGGTGCCGACGCCGGACGGCAGCATGGAGCTGCCCATACAGATCTGTCGGGCTTTGGGGAACATATGCTACCTGAATGACGAGGCCCGGGATCTCATACTGGAGCTGAAGGGAGATGCGGTGCTGCTACAGCTGCTCGACATTGCCAGCATCGATGATGTGGCCAATGCGGCGCAGTTCATCAAGGTGCGTGGTGGTTTGCTCTCGAACTATCTGCTGGGTGGCGAGGGACTGGCCAAGCGTGCCATGGAGCTGGGCGTGATGAAGAAGCTGCAGGCGATCATCGTCACGGGCGCCTCGAATGTGGAGGTGCATGAGGATCTGCTGCTGAACACGCTGCCCCTGCTCAGCATTCTCACGGAGAATGTGGCGGACCTGAACTTTGAGGCTTCGCTCAACATTCAATTGTCGCGCATTCTGGCCGCCTCCACCAATCCGGATCTGGCCGAGATGTGCCTGGAACTGCTCCACTATCAGGCAGAGAGCGACGAGGTGAAGCTGCTGCTGGCCAAGGACGGTCTCTGCGAGACCATCTACAATCTGCTGGAGAAGTACAAGACGCTGGCCAGCACAAGCGAGGCCCGGGCCCTAATGAAGCTCGCCTGTGAGCTGATTGTTCTCATTCTCACCGGCGGTAAGTAGCGACGGCTCCCGCTTGTCACGGTTAAGCTCACAGCTTCATGAGTCATGACTCATGTTTTCATGTTTCACACAGATGAATCGATGCACTATCTGTATACGACAACGCTGCTGAAGAACATGGTCGACTGGCTGGACTCGTCGGACATTGATCTGCTGACCACTGGCGTGCTGGCCCTGGGCAACTTTGCCCGCACCGACAGCCACTGCATCTACTTTGTGGAGCAGCAGACCATGAACAAGCTGCTCGAGGTGCTGGCCAAGAACAATGGCGTCAAGGACGACGTCCGTCTGCAGCACGCCCTGCTGAGTGCGCTGCGCAATCTGGTTATACCCAAGCCGAACAAGAACGCGGTGATCCAGGCGGGTCTGGTGCAGACAATTCTGCCCATGCTGGAGATCCATCAGCCACCTGTTGTGTTCAAGCTGCTGGGCACGCTCCGAATGACCGTCGACGGTCAGGGTGAGTTCATTACACATTCCCCTTTTCATGTGCCCCATTCTGTAGCCCCGCAATTTTCTTTTTTCTTGCAGAGAAACTCGCTCTGGAGCTGCTGAAGAACAAGACGCTGATCGAGCAGCTGGTGCACTGGAGCAAATCGTCGGACTATGCAGGCGTCACCGGGGAGTCGCTGCGCCTGATGGCCTGGCTGATTAAGCATGCCTATCTCAGCAAGATTGCCTATGCGCTGCCCCGCAAGGGCGATGCCCCGGCCGAACAGATAGCGGACAGGATTCCGCTCACCCAGGACTATGATCGCACGAGCTTGAGCGAATTCCTGGCCAACGAGGGCACTGTGGAGGCAATGGTCAGCATGCTAACCGCCCAGCATCTGGTCATGCAGAACGAGGCGCTGATTGCGCTGTGCATTCTGTCGGTGGTCTATCTGTCGCAGGCCCATCAGGCGGGGCAGGCACAGGCGCAACGGCTGCAGGATGAGCTGATCAAGTACGAGGTGGGCAAGAAGCTGGCCGAGCTCATCACCAAGTCATCTGATAGCATGACCAAGGAGATTGTCGAGAATCTCCAGAACTGTGTCAATCTGCTCAAGTCTTCCGAGAAGCTGGTGGCCCATCTGGATCAGCACAACATCAACGAGCTGCTGAAATCCATACCCATTCTCACCGAATACTGCACCTTGTAATACGAGTGTGCGGACACAGAAGGGGCCGTGGCATTGCATTTATCCAAGCACCGCAGTATGCCTAAGTTCATAAGCATAAGCACACACACACCCACAACCACGAGTGTAGAGAGGAATGGAAAGGAGCAAGCCCAGAGGAAATTTGTAGCAGTAGAGCAACGATTCTGATTTAGACTTGATTGTAGATTGGTAAGGAAAGGAGCATGGAAGGAAGGAAGGAGGATGTAGGATGGTAGGATGGTAGGCTACCCACAACAGCACACACAGCACAGATTGAAATGGGGGAATGTATTTTTTAGACGCAAGCGTATTTTGACTGCATTTACGACAGCAACCAACGAGGAGGAAGTGGAGCGCAAATGGAGCCGCCAGTGGGGGACTATGCAAATCGTATGAATATTTATAATATACGTATATAACATTTACATATAAAAACAGTAACAAGAAAAAAATAATAATTTAGCATATAAATCTTTTCTGTTACATGATTTTTAAGAGCACAATAACAACAAATCGTGGTGATATCGCTAAATATATATAATAAATGTATTTTATGTATTGTACTTATAATTTTAATTGAACATTTTAAATCGACGTTTTGCTGGCGCACACACCAAAAACAAAAACAGCACACAAAGCAACATACAAACAAACAAACAAATTTGCGAGCACAATGTAGTTTTAGATATTTTAATTGCAAATCTTCCAGTATTTAGTTGTATTTACAACTCAGTGAAGTTCTCAAATAGCATTTTTTTTAACTTTTAAACATGAACGAAGCAATACAAAACAAAACAAAGCAACGGCAACTCAGTAACAATCAAGTAATTCACAAACAAACAAACAAAAATAGTTGAAACCCGAAAATATAAATATATGCAAATTTTACAGAGCGTAGTCGTAGAAGATATATTTCAAATTTTTAACAATTATTAAATACAAAATGTAATGTACTTTGAACAATTGTTTGGTCACCAAAAATATAATCGAAATTAAGTTAAAGTTTAAAGAGCACCATTTAAGAGGGGAAACCCCATTTTTCGAATATGGTGTTTATATAGAGCGTTGAAACACACCACACAACACACATACACGCCCAAAAGCATATTTATAAATTCTAAACACAATAATGTACATTTAATAATTCAAATAAAATTTGAAATTCATGAGAAATAAGAAAAACAAACGCGATAGCAAATGATTTTCATTTCAAATTCCCGTGGCGCAACTGTAGAGCGCGCCAAATTGCAGGTAATTCTATCGATTGATCGAAATCGCACTAGAGATGGGATCACAGTGAACACAACAATGGACGTATGACACTAATGAGTAACGGGTCACAAAATTTATAAATTATGTTTATATAAATTGCAATTGAGATGGATCTCATGAGATGAGATAGTTATGGCTATAGTTATAAACTATAACTATAAATATAGCTCCTGATAAGGATTGGTAAGGACCTAAACTGGACCTGGACGTACAACAATCGATAGTATTGTGTTCGTATGAATAGCATAGCTAGGGCTGCAAAAACTTCACTGCCGACGCGACGCTACCCCTGGCTGCGATTTCACTTTTACATATTTAAAAACTGCAGCGTTCCAGGTAAATAAACACAGACGATTTACAGGTGGCAAGAACAGGCATAGCAGGCGTGGAAACATCAATACACCCGCTTCGGAGCTATCAATTGTGCACAATATAAACATTTACAGGCAGAATAGCAATCGAAAACTGTGCAATGAACATTGATAATGGCCAGGCACCTGTCGGATTGAGCATCTCTCGGAAGACATACGAATATGCGCTACACGAAGACCCTCACCTGTCCTTGGCCCCACCGTCCGAGAATGGCGAAACATTGCTAACGCGCGGGCGGTTTAGATATTTTCATTACGGATGTGACGGGCACCAGGACGCGGGCTGGGGCTGCGGCTATCGCACTTTGCAGACGGCCATCTCGTGGATTATAAATAAACGCAGCGATGCGGATCAGCATGTGCCCTCGATACGGGAGATTCAGAATATATTGATTAGTCTGGGGGACAAGCCAGCCAGCTTTGAGGGTTCCCGCGGCTGGATTGGCACCCTGGAGGAGTTCTACGTGATCGATGTGCTCTTCCAGTTGCCCTGCAAGATCCTACACACGAAGGAGTTCTGCTCCCAGGAAGTGCTCAGCCAGATTCGCAGCTACTTTGTGGAATACGAGGGCTTCATTCCCATGGGCGGCATAAGTGATACGGCCTCCAAGGGCATAGCCGGGTGGCATCGGACCCAGACGGGCGAGGTCTATCTGCTGATTGTGGTAAGTCCAATTAACCCCACTTGTGGTGATCACATTTCTGCCACTGACTGATGTGCAATTTCCTCCAATTTAGGATCCCCATTGCTCGGACGTGCCCAGCGACAAGCAGCATCTAATTGACCGGGGCTTTGTCCGTTGGATGCACACCAGCGAGTTCCAGACGAGCACGTACAATCTTTGCCTCATACTGCAGCAGTAGGCTCTGCATAGTTGGCCAATAAAATAACCAAAGCAAAATTGATTACCATACACTATCACTATCGCCTGCCGGTTTATAGCCTCGTTTTTCTTCTATTTTAGTGCTCGTTGCCTCGCTCGGTTGCTGTTCAATGGACATTATCGCTTTGTTGGCCAAATCGACTGATAACTGCTATTCCATGACGATGGCACTGATATGCCGGTGCCGGTAATACCGCAAACCTGACGAACAGCCAGACAGAAAGAAAAAAAAAACATTACACATTAGTAAGCAAAGCAGGAAAAGACTACTACTACTGCTGCCGACTGTCCAAGAGAAGCATGGATCTGCTGCACCGTGCCTTGATCACCGCCCTCGGTGCCCTCTCCCTCGTCTATGCCCTGGTGAAAATCAGCTTGGGCTACTGGAAGCGACGCGGCATTCTGCACGAGAAGCCAAAGTTATTTTGGGGCAACATCAAGGGCGTTGTGGGCGGCAAGAGACATCTGCAGGACGCCCTGCAAGTCATCTACACAGAGTACAAAGGAAGAGCACCCTTCGTTGGCTTCTTTGCCTGCATTAAGCCATTCGTTTTGGTGCTGGATCTGAAGCTAGTGCGCCACATTCTTGTCACACACGCGGGACACTTCACCACGCGAGGTCTCTACAGCAATGACAGCTCCGAGCCGCTCTCGGGCAACCTTCTGCAGCTGGACGGACACAAATGGCGGGCGCTCCATGCTCAATCCTCGGGAGTGTTCAGCCCAGCCAACATCAACAAGCTGCTGCCCAGGCTTGTGCAGATCTCCAGGGGTTTCCAGAGTTGCCTGGGAAAGGATCGTCTGCAGACCCTTAACATCAACGAGCTGGTTGACAGCTACAACCTGGATGTAGTGGCTTCGATGGCCTTTGGACTGTCAGTCGATCACACGGATTTCCGTCGGTTCACCCAGAGCTACTGGGGCAACTTCAGTCTGTGGCGTGCCTATCTGGCATTGGAATTTCCTCTCCTCGCTCGGCTGCTTAAATACAAGAGCTACGCCAAAGCGGCCACGGACTACTTTCAAAAGGTGGTGCTCAGGCAGCTGCAGGAACAGCGCAAGAGGGATCGCCAGCCGCTGCAGACCTTCCTCCAGTTATACTCAAGCATGGAACAGCCGCTGGATGATGTCCAGATTGCAGCACAGGCCTTTGGCTTCGTCCTGGCCGGTCTGGTTCCCCTCAATGCTACCCTTAGCTTTTGTCTTTACGAATTGGCGCGGCAACCGCAGCTGCAGGATCGAGTCAGAGCAGAGATTCGCAAGACCCTGGAACAACACAGCGGACAACTGACAGCGGAAGGCCTGAAGGAGCTGCTGTATACGAAGCAAGTTCTAAATGGTAAGTGGGTGATATTCTTTGCTTGCACACATCAAGATCTTGACTCTTGCCCTTGCAGAGACTCTTCGCCTGCACACACCTTATCCCTTCCTGTTGCGTCGCGCCACCAAGGAGTTTGAGCTGCCCGGATCGGTGTTTGTCATAGCACGGGGCAACAATGTTCTCATACCCACGGCAGCCATCCACCGGGATCCTGCCATCTACGAGGAACCCTTGCGATTTGATCCCGATCGCTTTGAGGCGGTGGCCAAGCGAGACCGACCGGCCATGTCCTTTCTGCCCTATGGCGATGGATTGCGCGGCTGCATAGCCGTCCAGTTCGTGGAGCAGGAGCTGCTGGTGGGACTGGTGGCCCTCCTGCAGAACCACAGATACTCGCCCTGCGCGAAGACTGTGATTCCCCTGGAGTATGACAATAGCAGGCTGGTTTTAACGCCAAAAATGGACATTCATCTGACTGTGGAGCGGGTGGACAACTAAGGCCCGGACTAGCCCTTTGAGTATCAACTATTTTGTATTGTTTTCCTCTGTATTGTTTTGTACAAAGTTTTTATTTGTTTTTTATATTTTTTATTTGCACTTAGCTTGTTAGTATATTTAAGCTGTGGTCTTGTGTGATAATGCAGACGATGATTTTATTTATATTTACTGCACCAAGATCAAAAACCTGAACAAATAAATGTAAAAATTGCGAAAGAGTGGACAATTATAATTAAAATACTGGTTTTGTCAGCTCGCTATATTTCTGTTATTTTCAAAATAAAGGTATGTAGCCGCCGAAGTAGTTCTACCTATCGCAGAAAAATATCGATATACCCTGTGCATCTAAAAGGGTCGTAAGACACTACACTTTACTACCTCTCTTATCCGAGAGATGGTGATAAACTTACGGTAACAGAGAAAGCAATAACTGCTTTGTCGATCTGGTGGATTCGCAGGTGTCACAGTTATAGGCTAATTTTGATTTTTCTCTTGCTGTATTTCAGATAAGAAAGGCAGCTAAGTGTAGTGCCATACGACCATGTGTAAAATCGAAAATTTCCTATAAATATATCATCATCCATCAACTGGTTACTAACCTGATTAAATAGAGCAGGGCTAAGCTATTTTTTCTCGGTTTCTGAGGTTCCAGTCACACTCGACAAAACAAATCAAGTGAAATATTTATTTTTCCATATATGTAAATTTGAAAATGACTGCCAAATTCATTTAGCGCACAAAAATATCGATATTATTCGCTCTCAATTGGTGGTGGGCTTTCAAAATTTGCTCACTTTTCAGAGGTGAAGAGAGCGTTTTCGTGGTGAGTTTTCCCTCATTTTCGTGGTGTATCTTACGGGAACGTTCCATACGCGTTCCCGTATGATACATTTGATTTGTATGGGAAAAATTTTAGCAACATCGGGAAATGAATTAGCAACATTGTTGTGCAACTTTGGCACGGAATGAGCAACAAGTCTGAATACCTTGGGAAAATGGATATTATGGACTTGAGATATTGTTTGTAATTTCAAGCTCCAATTAATGCCGAAACTAGTGTCTCTTTTTTAAAGACATCAACGAAATTTTGTAGCTCACGGGTACCAATAATAGGTATCAGAACCGGGGTAAATGTATATCTATAAAACAAAACATATGCATTAATAGGTAAAGAACATGTCAATCTAGGATAAAATGGAGCTTGGAACAACAAAATTAGCATCAATTAAAAGAATAGGGTATACAATAACCCATACGCATAGAAGAAACTTGGTTGACCAGCAACATGTGACGTCAGATTTAGTCAACATTTACGTTTTATGCTTTGGCCGTTTTTGTTTGAACCTTAATATGTAAATAATCCAATAAAAAGGACTTCTGAAAACTTGCCAATCCTAAACAAAATTCATTGAGGAATTGGATTAAATTATTTGTTTAGAGCTGAGAGTCCCAACTAGCTAGTAATATTAAACGGAATATCAAAATCGAGGAATATCAACGTTGAATGTTTTGAAAAATCAATCGATACTATCGTGATAGCTCTAATAATTATTAAAAAACCATTGAAACCTTTTAGGAACTTGTCCATTGTAAAAATTAACCGCCACCTGTCGATTTGTTTACAAATGTGTCTTCGTATTTTATAGCAGACAATCCAAACATATTAAAAGCGCAACGACTGTAGCTCGACTGTAGCATGATAGTCTCAAAACCATCGATAGTAGAGGCTAGCAGCAAAATATAGATTCTATCGATAGTTCCCTCGATGGTTTGACACCTCTAGAAGAACCGTGTTCAGTAGTTCCAATATTCGCTATGTTTTAAAGCAAAAGCTGTCGGAAGGCGTCCGCAAATTTGAATAAAAAAGTGCGCTAGTGCCAGTCGGTAATCTTCGTAGAGTTTCTGTACCCTGACGCCGCTGATCCGCTCTGTTTGCGGGCTGTCTGTTTTTTGTTTGTCTATAAGAAAATCTGAATCTGAGTCGTCCGTCGCGTCGATATCGAAACGCAAAACGAAAGAAAACGAATTAGAAATAGGCGAAAACAAGGCAGAGGACTAACAGTTAAACACACACCTAACTGTTGTCTGGCCGACGAAAAAGAGCAGTGCGAAAAGTGCGCGAGAAAAATCACCGAAAACCGAAGTGCAAGGAGAGGAGGAGGGAAAAGTGTACGGTTCCGATTTGGAGCTGAAAAGCGAATAATTTTATGCAATTTTCAAAGGCAAACAGAAATTAAGCGTCTGTCTGCCATGCCAGTGTATGTGTGTGTGCGTGTCCCATGTCTGTGAGTGTATAACAAAAGCAACAACAACTACGGGAGAGCCGAAGGAAAGGATCAACGGTGCCGCGCCGCTCGGGGTAGTTTGTTTGAACAACACAGACCAGACCATCCAACCAGGAGGCGGAAGGAGAGTGGGAGGAAAAGCAGGAGCAGGAGGTGAGGGCTGACTGGGAGAGCACGGAGCACACACACACACGGTCACACACTCCTTTGTGCGCTTTTGCCGCCTGGAATGCAATGCTACAACAACAACCACAGGATGGTCCGAAGGGGAGGAAACGCTTAATTGTTTGCAGCAGCAGCGGCAGCATCCCGAAATCGCAAACAAACGACTGCATTTACGGCTCCGTGGGATACTTTCTTGTGTGCTGAAAGCAGATGCACGTCGACTGCTTGGAGAGTGCATTGTAAGTATCCTTCAAGTGTTGCTTTGCTCTCCTTCTCCCTTTTCTTTGTGTGTTGAGCAGATAAATCAAGAACAAAAAACAAAACAAAATCAAGAAAGCACTTGGCCCCGTTTGGAGTTGGCTAATTATAAAAGTGATTGTGCGGGAGGAGGGGTGGCGGCGGTAGCAGCAGCTGCAGTTCCATTCCCTGACCAACAAGTATGCACAGCTTCCAGTTAGAAGAGGATAGCAGCAGTAGAGTAGCACAGCGCCAAGGCCTTCCAGTGCCAATTCCAGTCAGCCATGAAAACTCCTTTCATTGCCAGACGACCGAAGCAGCACTCGTACGTACTCCCTTTTTGAAGTTTCCGTCTGTTGCTGCTCTATTTGCGCAAGTGCAGGGTATGGCGGCTCTTCTTCTCCCTTTTCATCTTTGTTCAAGATTTTACCTGAATTGTTTCGTTATCTTCAATGAAGGAAACCCGATTTTATGCTGGGGTCAGCTTTATTTTTTGGGGTTGGTTCTGTTCTGGTTCGCAGCTGGAAGGGTTCCGTAATCGGAACAGGAACCGGAGCAGCACGTTGACACTCGTCCAAACTCATCAGAATAATAACTGTTTATGTGTGGAATGTCTATGCCTCTCCTTCTCCTTCCCTGCTTCCTCGTTCATGCTCTCTTATCGCACGTTTTTGTTTGTAATTGCATGACGCCCTTTCGGCTAACGAGTATGTGTATGTGAGTGTGTGAGTGCGTACCTTTCAAACGACTTTGCTCTCTTTGTCTAATTGTAGAGATAAGCGGTAATTATTTTAAATATTATTCCACATTTCAAATGTTTCTGGGTTGGGCTGCTGCTCGTGATTCCTGTTTAGTTTTTCGCACATTTTTATTTAAACACATTTTGTACACAACACTACGAGTATTTCCGCTTTTAGACAGCATGGGAGGAGGGGATTGCTAAGAGGTTTCGTCTTCTCTTGAAAGCGATACACCTGGAATGTCTGGTAGAAAGGAACGGGGCCGAAGCTTTTGATACGCTTGCATATCTGGTAGCTCTAGATTGTATTTCAAATCAACTGAAATTCTTCCTTGTATCCGTTACCAAGCATCTGGTCATATTCATAGCACCCTCTGTAAGCGTATAAAAATAACAAAATTTGAAAGTCTACCCGCGGAATGAGGATGATGATGATGATGCCTTGACCAAAAGAGTAGAAAATGTTGGCTTGGGGTTATCTGATTCTTGGCCAGCCCGCTCCTAGAGTAACCCAATCCGGATTCTGGCGCACCTGCTGGCGCAATTGTCAAAAATAAAAGGAGAGAACACGAGAGAATTTAAACAAGAAAGAAAGAAAATGAAAAAAATTAACCGCAAACAGCTGTCGGGCATGGGGGTATTACATTGCCTGAGCTCCTGCGCTGAATCAACAGCCAACTTGCGTCTTAATAAAATGCAAACAAGCCTGCACAAAAGGAAACACACACTCAAATAAATATAAATAATCGTATCGTTATGAAGAAAGGCCTCCCGGCTCCCTAGGCGGCTGCATAGGCAAACACAGTAGGTAGGCTCGCAAATTCTATTCTTTTCCAGAGCCTAACAAATGTTGCTAAATAGAGAAGCTCTATGCAACTATTGGATACCCTCTAATAACATGTATTGTTCCTGCACTTGCAATACTGCGATCCCACTCCAACAAATAATTTCATATATATATATATTTTTGCTGATTCCGATTCAAATAAATATTTTATTGAAGTCGGTTTTTGGATATTACTTACTTCTTCACAAACACATCATACCATTGCCGCAGACGAGTAAAGGAAACGAGTAAAGGAAACCTAGAGAAACGAGGCGAAGTAAAGACAACGAAAAATTATTTACGTAAACTCTGTTTGCTCTCCGATGCTTTTACCGTTACCTTACATTTTCCTTTCCAGCCGTGTAATTTTTAATTATGCAGCATACGGTTTTTTTAAATTTTATTTTGTAAAATACTGCGAGCCAGCCCAAACACCTTTTGCCGTGACTATGTTGTGCCGGCTTGCCAATTCGGCCAAAAAAAAAAAAAACGACTGGGAACAGTTCGAGACTCTAAGTTTTTTTATTCGAAGCTCTTAGTAACTCATTGAATGGCTGCATTTGTTTGGCATGACGCTGACCACTGCCCCTGCCCCTGCTGCTGCTGCAGTTTGTAACGGTTGTTTGTGTCGTTTGTCTGGCGCCCACTCACCAAACGAATTTCGTTTTCGTTTGATTAGTGGACTGCATGGGTGTGCATTTGGCTGGTTGGATGGATGAATGGATTCATGGAAAGGCGTGAATCCATTTATTTGTATGTACATATGCATGAATATATGTATATACGTATTTGAGGCACGCCCACCTTCTGTGCTGACATTTTGGCCTATTTCGTAACCACTTTCGATTTTCCTGGCTTTTCCGCAATGAAAATCCGTGCCGAGTCGTCTCTTCTCTTCTTGGAGCAGCGTTGCGTGTTTGAAGAACGAAAGAGAATGTCAAGAGTTCAGCTCTAAAATCGAAAATCTAATGGATTTCCTTCTTTCGCCCTCATGGGGGCATTAATTATGGCCAGGCCCCAACAAATTAACAAAGCCGAAATCGTTGAGGAAGTCTCTTGTCCAATCCATTCCTATGCAGGCAAAAAAAAGCTCTGCAAAGACCATAAAGAACAGGGAGAAAACAAGACAAACAAAAAACGCGGTGAGTATTCACATTTTTTTGCGAGGGCTACAAAGTACTCAAAGAGTTATGTGAAGTGGGGGAAGCAGAGTAAGTAAGAGACAGGAGATGGAAAGAAAGAAAAAGAGTAAAATGAAAATAGAATGAAAATAAGAGACAGGAGTTGAAAAGACAACACAACAGAAGAACGAAAGAAAGAGCAGAAAACGTGCTTATGAAACCGGCAAACAACACATAAGAAACATTAAAAAGTTTGAGAGTACCATATGCCGGTTAAGTAACGGCACTTTTGTTTAACACTAACAAGAAAATGGCAAAGCAAAAAGCAGTCAAAGAAGAATGGGAAGAGCAACAGTGCGGGCGAACATAGAAGTTTTCGGATAGGAAAAACTAACAGAAAGTACAAATTTAAATAAATTTAATATGAATTTGTACCATAAGAAAATTTCAGGCATTTCCTTTAGCCTAGAGGTATTATATAGAGGTATTAAAAATATATTAGCTATTTATTTTGGGTATTTAAGCAAACAAAAATATGTTTAAATCTGTGACTTCACAAGTCCGTTTTTCATTTGTCTGCGAAATATTTTCACATTCTAATAAGTTTTCCCACAAGCTGATGCTAATTTCATCGATTTATCATGATCATGCGAGTGGAAAATCTCTTAATATAGCCCAAAACATGCTGCAAGGCAATTCTAATTCTCTGTATCCCTCCCACTCTATGGGTTGTGTTGGCCAAAGAATATATCTATCTGTTTTGCCCCGCCATGTGTAAACACACATACATCATTTTATGCACAAATCGATTAAACGCGGCTAAATGCCGAAAGTTTATTTCCAGAGGAAACACACAGCCGTTAACCCCCATGGTTCTGTGGTGTCTACAGATTTGTGGGCGTCTGTTGTTGCGAAATATTTATGTTTTCTGTTCTACGTTTTGGATGGTTGTGTCTCTACCTACCACCCTCTCTCTCTCACTCTCTCACTCACACTGTTTCGGGCTACTGTTCTTTGATAAATTTCGATAGATAAAAATACATACATAAGGTTGCAACACGTGTGTGGCAAAAACAAATCGATTGTGCCTCCCTGCTGATAAGATAACACCAACCAAAGCAGAACCAGAAACCTTATCAATCAGGTTATCAGGCTAACAGCCTTAATTATACAATAAATTGGACGCATTTCAGCAGCCCTCAAAATGAACTGCGAATTATTAAATTAATTGGGAACAGAAATCGAACGAAATACAAAAAAAATAACAAGAAATCCCCTCAATATTGCTCCACCATAAACATTGAGTATTTTCCTTTTTGCGCTATTTTTTATTCATAGAAAATTTGGGTTAATGACGTGCCATACGAGATTATGTGTATCTGTGTGAATTTGTGGGGGCAGAGGAAAAGCAGATGCCCTCACCGAATCCCAGAAAGCAGCAGAGAAAACATCAAATGGAATGAAAATGCAAGGCAAAGCACAGATGACGCTAAAGATAGAAAAGCACACATAAATGTTTATGTGTGCGTGGTGACGTTGTTGATTTTGTTCATACAATATAAAAAACTTGATCTTTAGATTATCATCTTCGTTTTATGAGTTCTTTTCGAACGCGAACGCTCAGCATCGCGCTTTCCCAACTGGCTTGACTGGAGCCAGGCCCCAGATCCAGCCCAGACCCACAGATCCCAGAGACCAAGGGCCGAGACATCTTGACACTTGGCTGACCACAGATGCGATGCTCACAGTTGGATTGGATATGTTGTCGGTGAAAGTGTAAAGTCATGGGGGCTCTCGGTGCTCTCGGATGCACAACAATTTGCCATCAACAAAGTATCGTTTACCGTGCGGCATTAGAGACGCACACATCTTTCCAGTACAACATACATACATAAATCTAGCAAAGCCCAAGACTCATAGGAGATCTCTCTCTCTCTCTGTCCCCATACTTATCTGTAGCCCTCTCTGCAGCTGTAATATTATTTGTTTAACCGGAATCCCCTTAGAACTTATGGGACAAGGGTGAACCAAAGACAAACATTCGTTCACAAATAGATGGAGTGGATAAGAAAGTTTCCAGCAGTGGATTATCTGTTTGTTGCGTTAGCGGATCGAGGTAGTGCCGAACTGAAAGTGTTTCCTCTAAATGCAATATATCATACAATTAGAAAGAGGAAACTCTTAAGCTTAAAAGCCCTTATCACACCGATAAGAAAACTTTTTCCAAGTATTATTTACTTCACAGAATGTAAACCGCAATGTTGCAACAAAGTGCCAACGTTGTATTGTTCATACATGCATACATACATTAGATTTCTTTGTTTTGATTGGTTTATCAGCTGGCATGTATTTTTAAACGAAATGAGCTGTGGCCCAAGAATAAATTATGTATTTCACGATTCTCTTAGTCATTTAAGCACCCTTCTCCAAGAAATGCCATTAAAACTGTTGGTTCTTTCCCTCTCTCTGCAGCCTCATCATTAACAAATATTTCCGCAAGCTCTAAGCCTTAGTCTGCAGAGCTGTTGCTCGGACACGGACACTTTGCCGGTCCACCCTAAAAGTACTCACTCATCTGCATTTACGCATAATTACGCTGCTCTTAAGGCAGACAGAGAGAGAGAGAGAGAGAGAGAGAGAGAGAGAGAGAGGGAGTGAAAAATGCGGTGCGTGTGCCTCTATCTTTTGGTGAGCAATTAACAGCAACAACAGCTCTGTCGCCCTTGACAAAAGTGTCTGGCAGCATTTGCCGACGCTTCTTTGGTGCTGGCTCTCAGGCTGTCAGTCACGTCACTTCCTGTAATAGAAATCCATGCAACATGCAACAAGACATGCGAGTTGTGTATACAAAATCTCCCTTTTCCCCCACAACGCAGCTTCCGCTTCTGTTTCAACAGAAATCTCAGTAAAACCGCAGCCACAGAGGCTGCAAGGAGAGAGAGAGCGAGAATGGGAGTAAATAGGGCGGAAAATTATGCGTAGTTGGAATTAAAAAGCATCCCAGACTAAACACCACACAACACCAACCAAAGCATAATCATCATCATCATCAACTTGACATTTGTGTGTGAGTCTTGATGCGGGCTTATTCCAGAGATCCCTGTTTCCAGAGTTTCCAGTTCCCATTTCATTCCCATTGTTATACCCTTGCAAAGAAAAGGTAGTACTATTTGCTACAAGCATCCAGATTGTCATTCTATAAAGGATATATGTATATACATATACATAAATACATTATTTCTTGATCCGTTTTGAACTCAGAAAATAGAGATCTAAATTGTAAGGGTATCTAAAGTTTCGGCTTTTGACTCTCTCATTGCTTTCTGGTTCCCATTGTTTTGTGCTTGGCACTCCTTCTACTTATTCTTCCTTGGCTACTTTGTGAAATTGTTGTTTTCCTGTTGGGAAGCGACGTTTTCTGGTGCTCTGTTGTTTTTGTAAATGCACGATTTGGTAATTTGGCTACTGCCAAAAGAACGACCTCCTCCACCGTTCCGTGGGGTCAGAGCACGATCTGCAGCAGGCCTGACTTCAACTCCAGGTTCGGTTCCATGGCCTCTGCTCTGGATTTCCCAAGCAACCAGAGCGTTTATCTTAATGTTGAGAAAAGCCGCCAGCTTCCGCCGTGGATAAGGAATATGCAGATATTTATTATACATACTCGCTCGACCAGTTGTAGGCTTATGATTTAAGTGCAACCAGACGATAACTGGGTCAATGTTTTGTATATCCATGACATACATACATATATACATATGTATATGAAAAACCAGATTTAAGTCTGTCAATTGCCAAAAAAAAAAAAAGAAAAAAAAAACAACTTATTTCCGCACTGCAAAGGAAATTGCAACTCTGAAAGCACTGCAGTGAAGCAGCAACAACAGCAGTGCAGCAGCAGAGATGTCTGCCTGTCATCGTTTGCTTTGTGGCAACAATTTTATCTCGAGAGGTCATTTACACTACTATTCCACTAAGACGAAGGAGAGAGAGAGAGGGAGAGAGAGAGCAGAGATGCAGGTCTACTTGTTTAGTACTTCCACTCGCTCTGCTTTGCTCCGCTCCGCTCTTTTGTGTGTGATTGTGTGAGTGGGTCTGCCTTTTCGCCGCGACTTTGTTGTGCGCGCTTTGCGCATACCCTTTTGTAGGGGGTATGATGGGCATAGTCTGTCATTTGAAAATCAGAGATAATGCAAAGGATTCTAGAGGGGATTAGGTTCCGCTTCCAGTCAAAATTCTCTCGCTGAACCAGTGACCAGCTATGTTTCATTCGTACATTTTGTATACATGTAGCTTCCGATGGGTTCGCCAGGGCATTGAACGCTTCGACCAGACAAAGCCAGCCCTGCTTTCTGGGTTGTCTCTCCTTCTTTCTTTTGCCACGACTTGTTCTTTGACGGCGCTGATGCTTTTCTCTATGAGTAGCCAACAGTCGCAGACCCATAGACAAAAGATACGCAGTCTGGGCAATCAGCACTCGTTGCTTGCTGTTGCTTTTTTTTTATCATTTGTGTGCCTTGGCTTCCTTCACGCTTGAGTATCTATTGTGGACGCTTTCTGAATGCATTGATGATGTTCACAGCACACAACATACATTCTACATACATAAATATGTACATACACATGTATAGGAACTTCACTCGGAGTTGCCGTCAATGTCATAATCAGCCCAAAAAGAGTAAGATATGATAGCCTCAAGTGCAAGTCTTACTTGAGTTATGGCCATTAAAACTTGAGACTCGAGCCGAGCTTGGGCCTCTTTCTGGCCCCTGGTCGAAGGTTATTACTACAACTTGACTCTGAATATCTGTACACATTTGACGCCTCTCAAGCACTAATTGCTCTCGAGGCTGGCTTTCGACTGCATGGAAATCTAGTTACTCTTTATCTGCTCTGCACTTTCGAAACCCACAAAACTTACAGAGAACACCAGCAGACACGTACCGTACCCAAGTGGTGGTGTGGTGTGGGGTCTAAAAATGGGTCGCAACTATTGCACTTCCCTAATGAAAGTCGTTTGCATGGGCCTCAGGTTGTCTGGGGCTGACAATGATAATTTGTATTTATGTTGTGGACGCGCAACTTGCAACTTCCTGTGGGCGGACATGCGATGAACACCCACCCCCCATGTCAATTATCGATTAATAATTAACAATTAGGCCCACTGCATGACCAATAAATCACGAAACTGATAGCTCTCTAAATTTGGGTCAACGATCCCCAAATGCAGTCCCAATGTTGCGCCTACGCCAAAGGGAAACTCACTCTTTCCATCTGTCATAATTAAGCATAATTTCTTGTTTGGAAAGACATCGTTTTACATCTTGGATTATTTACGAGAGCTCGTCTGGACACGCCTTAGCGGCGTATACGAAAATTTATGATCCAGATGAGACAGAGATTTCCACTCGGAAGTGCTTGTAGATTAGTTTGTCAAACCATTCTATTTATACATTAATATGCTACCCATGTTTTTTCTTCTATTACAGATCAACTTGGCTTTTCCAATCACAATGAAACAAAAGTAATCAGTGAAGTCAGTGAAAATCGAGCGAACGAATAACGAAATCCGAAATTCGATCGACATACCATATATCGAGAGCAAGAGTCAAATACTACTAAGGAAAAATGGATCTAAGTCTGGAACGCGATAGCTCTGCTCTGGGTAGTCTGTTCCAACAGATTATCAATGACATGAAGGTGAGTGAGTTCTTCTTGATGTTTTCAGCGTATTTCAGCGGAAATTCGAAATCACTTTCAAACACGAGCATTTCGACAGAAAGTTCTGTTCCGTTTGTCGGTTCTGTTCTGGGAATTCTATATCAATTTTTGGGGAAATCTCCATCCACACTTTCTCTGTCTCTCCGTTCTCTTTGAACCCACTCAAATAACATTCGGAAAATAAACAAACATGAAATAATGACGAGTGCTTTATGCTATTGCTTTTTCGTTTTGCTGTAACTTGTTCTCATTGTCTCCAATTGTCTCTCAGACTGTGTCAAGAACTCTCAGCATTTGGCCGGAATTCTCTCGCGTGTAAACAAAAACCTCAAGCACAGAAAAAAAGAAGAAACAAAATAATTAAAAGCAAGGTCAGACAGAAAACAATTAAGTTCTGATATAAAGTCATAAATGAATGCAAAAGTAATAGTTTGTTTGGACCAACAGATGATTTGAAATTATATTTTTTATACCGAAAACGTATATTTCTTCTAATTGTTTTAATGGCAAAAAAAGACAAACAAGAAAAATTGCGCACATTTTACTCGCATTTATCTAAGGCCTCGCTGGAGAGACACGACGAAACGTTGCTTGGCGCAATTTTTGTTGTTTCAGTATTTTTTTTCGTTTATCATTAATTGATTTTATAGCTAAGTGTCTATTGTGTGGTATCAATAATTTATAGCTCTAATGACGCCATTTGAGGCAACTTACTTTCGTACATAGTAATGGTTTATTGCTCTTATATAACGTGGAGCACACACGGATCGAGGCAATTTCATTTAACAAGACTAAATTAATACCGAGTGGTGCCGAGCCTTTCGGGAGGGGATCGTTGGGTTGGGTTGGACTGGTATTGGGATTGGATGAACTGTTGACAGCTGCCAATGATTAGGAACTTAATGGCATGAATTTAAAGCAGGTAATACATTAGAATATCTACCATTTGGAAGCACTTTGCTTCCCATTCTCCCCCAACATCATTCCCCTGTGTGTAGGCTCATCCTCTCTGTCAGTGAAACAAAATATATTTATACACTTCCCAAAGGGAGTATTTATTTTATGTTATGTATTACTGAAAATTCTCGTAATACCAGTTTCAGATGGGTTCAATTTTAAATTTAAATCAATTAACAGATTAATCAATTCATTCTTTGTTTCTAACTATTCGTATTATCACAGTCGTCAGAATGATTTTTTCATGCACTGGAATGCTGATCTCATCGCATCAGCTCATCATTTTGATGTTGCTTATTCGCTCCCAAGACTTCCCACGGGAAGGGCATTTCCAGTTGTATTCTCTGAGAAAGTTCTCCGTCCGTCCTCTTTCCTCTTGCTTCATTTGCTATTCTGAGTTAGTGTAGGGGGTGCATTTGGAAACGAAAATTACATTTTCAGCACATTCAACACTCTTCCCCTCCCAGCAGCTGCTCAGTCTGTCCGTCACTGCTCTCTGGACAGGTGTTGGAATTTGTTTCGTCTGCCCCAAAAATAAACTAGCGGCTGGTCGGAGGAGGATGATGATGAAGGAGAAGGAGTAGCAGTAGGAATCGTAAGAAAGAAGATAAGAAGTGCCGCCTTGTGGCCGCCTGCTGATGCTGCTATTAATAAGGAAATCCATCTAAACTCCCCACTCAGGCAAAGTGTATTAATATCAGGTGAAGCCTACTCCCCTCAGTCCTCTTTCAGAATAATAATTCTGGAATGGAATGGAATAATTTCTTTTAAGGCATGCAGACAGACAGAGAAAGAAAAGAAGTGAAAATGCCTCGCCTTATATCAATCTATCAATATACACCTTGCCCTCAGAGAGCATGAATTAGCTTTTTGGCTGGAGAGCAAAGTGCGGAGAGCGTGGAGAGCAAACACTGCTGCTGCGGTTGTCTGATGCGGGCGAGTGCATTTGGTATTTATGAAATTTGGAAATTGTTCAACACGCAATTGTGCAGATGTTGTTGTTGCTCTTGGTTTTATTTTTTTGTTTTTGGTTTTTCATTTTCAACCTGAGTGTGAACTAGAGCAGAAACATATACTGAGAGAACATGTGCAATATGCCAGAGTGTATGTTTTATGAGTGTATGTGTAGTGTGTGTATGTGTGTGTGTGTGGATCATCTTACCAGGTAATTCTTGGCTTTTGCTTTGCTTGGCCTCATTCATGGCTAAAGATTGTCGGCTGCGGTTCGTTATTGTTCTCTCACAAAGTTGCCAAATGCCAATGTAAATGTCACAAAAAAGTGTAAGATGCAACTCAAGGCGAGAGAGGAGATGTTCTCAAAGGTTAACTTAACCCCGAAAGAGAGCGAGCGAGAGAGAGAGAGAGAAAGGGAGAGAGATCTATTCTCCACTCCACCACACTAAAATTAGTTTCATTTTAATTGCTTGGCTGACTCTCCGTCTGGCTTTTGGCTTTAATTTATTTTTTGGCAACAGACCAGAACAAATTTATGCCAGAAACAGAAAACTTCTTGGATCTGACCGCGGTCGGAACTTCAATAATAAGCGTAAAAGAACGAAAACAACTTCTTATTTATTTATTTTGTTTGTTTGCTGCTTAAATTATTTGCTAATTTCATTTATGATATGCTCTATCTAACGGCTTCTACCAGCCGGCAATTAAAAAGCGTCTAATTTTCCGATCCAGGTGCAAAGTAAATCCACGCAAAAGAAAAGGCAACGCCAAAGAAACGAACAAAAAACCACTAAAATTAAGCAAAACTTTAAAGGTTGTTAGCTTTACACAATAATACCATAGCAACGTTTCGCTTCGTTGACTGCACTCGGCTTTTGGCCAAGTGTGGCCGAATGTGTGTAAAATGAAGACACCCACCATAAACTCCCCCCAGCCCTCCTTCCAGTCCAGTCAAATTGTCACATTTGACAAAAGGAAATCTCCGCTTTAAAGTAATTTTCCATTGCAGTTGCTTCACTGTTTTCCGCAAAAAGTGAAAATTTCCCTGCTCTCTGAACTGAACCGAACGGAACCCCCAACTGGCGCTCGGTGTGTGGCATGGTGGCTTTCTTCTCTGCAACGCTAAGTTGCCACTTTTGTGGCTTCCCCTTTAGGGCCTCTCTTTATGATGCTCTTGGCCAGGCCATAATCGCGAGCCATCCAACCACTTTGATGTCATTAAGCTGACAACAATTTCATTTCTTTATGTTTCTGCTAATGTACGTGTCATAAGGAAATGTTTCATTATACATATTATATGTATGTCTGTGTACTTTATACTATTCTAGATCTGTTTTACTTTAAGTTGAAGCCTAGTTAAAAGCTGAGATTTTATTTGATATAATAAAGAAAGCTGGAGATGTTCATTTGAAGTAAAGGAAAATTAAAGTTACCCAACAAAATGGTTTCCTAATGGTGCAACACTTTCTTTTTTTCCATCCAGCGAATTATCTTTCCTGGGGCGACATTTGCGACATTGGACAACCAGAAAGTATAGCAATAGATATATCAGACCATAGATGGTCATGAAGCTAGCACCTAGAAACAGGCCAATGGCTCCGCCAAAGGACATAATCAGCTGATCCGTGCTGAAGACAACCCGACGCTTCAAGCCCATCTTGGGCAGTTCCAATTTAATGATGATCGTCCGCTCGAACTGTTCGCCCACGTAGCTTTGATCGCCCTGAAAAAGAAAGATAAATAAATACAGATATTTTTTTTAGGGGATACTCACTCCGCTCTGTTCGTACTCCTCGATGATCCTGTAGGTAGTCTCTCGACACAGGGGAAAGCAGTGGCAGGGCTTTTCCAGCCAATTGGATTCGGCCAAGCAGATCATTCCGGTCACATTGCAGATGGGGGCCTGAGGGGCAGCCGTATAGAAGAAGGGCTTGCAATGGCACATGCTCAGGGCCCAGTTGATGCGGCACTCAAGGCGACAGAGGCTCGGCTGATACGGCTGAACAGAGAGAGAGAGAGAAATATCAGGGATTGGGATTCCCCTTAAAGAAACGACCTGAATGGAAACTCACGCTATAGTACTGTAGATTGTTCTCGTCGCGATAGCGACACTTGCGATAGGCCACCGGCAGGTTACGCACTTCCCTGTCCGCCGAAAGGGATCCGACCAGAAGCTTGAGGACGTAGGAGCTCTTCGTCTTGGCATCGAAGAAGACGGTGCGTCGATCGTGTGGCAGCATCAGTTCATTAACATCGTGCATAAACTACAAAGGAATCCTCAATTGCAGTTGCGTTTTACCACAATGATGCTGGACTCTCACCAGAAACACATGGGTATTGATGCTGTTGAAGGGCTTGTGCATGAACTGGCATTCGTTGAAGAAGCCACACTGCCGTACAGGTGTCACATTCAGGGCTTGTCTGGAAGATTAATAAATCAGGAGGCGAACAGAAGAAGAAATCTGAGCATAAACACCACTCACAGCTGGCCATAGGGATTGCCATAGCGGGTTAATTGGCTCGTCGTCTGGCAGAGACCCACTTCTGTGACGATGGGCGCCATGAGAACAGGCTTGGAGTGTGGCAGGACCTTCTCCTGCAGCTGCAGCAGCATGTCCACATAGGCCAGATTACTCAGAGTGCTGTCGTTTTCGAAGGGTTTCAGTGTCGCCAAATTATTGTACCGCAAACGATTCAGAACAAAAAGGAACTCCTTATAATAGGCTGCCTTGACAGGGTCCTGCGTGGGATCCACTGACCAAGTGCTAGATCGAAACGGAAAGGGGAGGAAATACTATTCAATAATCTCTATTCTCTATACTCACTTTCTGATGAGCTTCTCCACTTGCTTCTCCGACTCGAAGTTCGTACATAATGTGATCCCGATGAAGGTGAAGTTTCGCAGCGCAAAGAGATATTCGTACTCGTAGACAATCGGATTGTTGCGGAACCGTTCCCACTGGGAGTAGCAGCTGCTGATGGCATAGTAGGCCGAGGCCAGGACCATGGCCAGCCAGAAGAGGCGCTCCACCCAGTGCAGATCCCGCCTGGCCAAATATGGCATACCATGCACGGCCGACTCCTCACAGAACTCGGCCCACCAGTCGTGCGTCTGGCACTTTTCCTTGCTGTCCTCCTGGTGTTCCATGATGGACTGAAACAGAAGCATTGCCATGGGGGCACTCTGTAATGCCCTGATGTGCGCCACCTGATGGCAATCTCAACTTTAATTGTATTTTGTTGTATGTTATGTGCCACATGCATATATAATTAGACCTTTGAACAACAGCTGATGCTTGCAAATCCATTTTAATGAATTTTTACAGTACATATCTGATTCAACATGCATGATTATTATAGACCTTTAGAGCGTTTGGATCACACCGCGGATTTCGGTGCAAATCGACACTGGACGCTTCACATTGCGCTTGTCGAAGGCCTCGGAGACCAATACCAGTTTGTAGCGTCCATTCATATTGGGTACATTCACATTAATCTTCAGATCCAGGTCGAAGGTCTCGTGTTTCAGCAAGGACTAAAACAGAGGAACGTTAACAGAGATTAGCGAAGACAGGGATTGTGGATTGGATCGAGAATGGAGACTTTCTCACGTCGCGGGTATTGAGGCAAGTTTTCTTGACTTCGTCAGAGTTGATGATGTGCTGCGTCCAGAACTTATACCAGTACTGGTTCTTCTCGAACATGCTCTTGCAAAAGTTCTTGCTGCCGGCAGAGAACATCGTCTTCTGCCAAGTGTCCTGCTGGTACCGATAGACTTGTGCGAACATCTGGGGGTGAATATGATTCAAATGAGAAAAGATAAAGGGACTGAGGGCTGAGCGCTCACCGTTACGGTATCGCTCGGCTCAACATCCTGCCACACGATCGCGCCTTCTCCCGCGATTTGTATGGTAGAATCTGCCTTCACTTCTATCTCCAATTTGGACATGTCAAAGAGGTCGTCGATGCCGGCAGGGTTACCCGGAAAGTTCTCACAGGGCGCGAACAACCCATCCTTGTCCAGGATGAACTCGTACTCGATGGCCCGTGAGAGGCAAACGAGACTCAGCTGGAGCACTATGCGGAAGGGGTTCGGCTTGTTCAACATTTTTCGCGATGGAAAGACACTTTCTGACATTGGCCCTTTTATATACAGATTGGGTGTCTAAACTATATAATTATAATAACACATCCGATCGTATCAGTTCGGTGGAAAACACCAAAGGGCGTTGCCAAAAACATTTTTAAACGATATCATGTCGCAATAAATTCGGGAATCACGAATTCGACCTATATCAGCCCAGGTAGGTGTTAGCCGGATACGGATAGCATTGGAAGGCCCACACGCCCGGCTAGCTCAGTCGGTAGAGCATGAGACTCTTAATCTCAGGGTCGTGGGTTCGAGCCCCACGTTGGGCGCATTTTTTATTCGATATTCGTTTGGTCTCCGAATAAATAGATATACATTCAAAGCATGTTCCTAGACTATATGTATATGTATATCCCATACTTAGGATAACAATAAAATACTTCCTTTTTCTCAGTAATTAGATGGTAAAAATTAAACAAATTCAAAGAAAACGAAGCGATTAAGAATCGGTAGTAATCTATTGAAATATGTTGAATGGCTGTTCCAAAATTCTTTAGTTTTTTTTTACTGTTTGGAATCATATACGAGCATGTCTGTAACATCCTAGGGATGATATGATCTGTACTCGGAAAATTCAAAAACTTAAAAAAAACCCCGTATGGGCCTATATGTATGTAGAATCTACATATGTATGCATCTGTGTGTACTATATACATATATCTTATATTCCTTCCAGATATTTTTTAAAAACAAATTATATGCCCGGCTAGCTCAGTCGGTAGAGCATGAGACTCTTAATCTCAGGGTCGTGGGTTCGAGCCCCACGTTGGGCGACATATATTTTTTTTGTTTATCATTACCTATATGTTTTATTGAAAATGGAAATTAAAGAGATCATTCCAATTCATTGGCCTAATATTGGGCTAATCACACAGTCAATTTCTAATGAAAAGCCTGTTATTCATGCATATTTTATGAGTGCAGGGCCGTAGACTAGTTTTTTGTGCATATAGAAAATGCATATATGTATGTTTTCAACATAATACTAATTCATATGTTGGTAAATCGAACCTTAAGCAAAAACTCTTAGTGTTTCGCTATTTAAGTAAAGTACCTTGAGGATCGTGGACGTTTCTTTGAATGCTTACAAGTTTTCTTTCATAAAAATTCAAGTTTACATATCTATTCTATTTGTTCCCAATTGAGAATAGAATAGAATATAGATAATTATTATGTATATCATATGTACATAAGGTTCTTACCGTTTTGGTAGCCATTTGGTTTCGCTGTTCTCAGGTGCCCGGCTAGCTCAGTCGGTAGAGCATGAGACTCTTAATCTCAGGGTCGTGGGTTCGAGCCCCACGTTGGGCGCAATTTTTTTTCTCCTTCTTATATTTATTTTATTCCATTCGAATGTTTTCCTTATTTTAGTCTGTGTGACCTTTGCCCTTAGGCTTAACTGTTACAGCTTTTCGTTTTTCATGGTATGTATCTAGATTTTGTGTGGGTTTTAAAACGTAAGAATAGACATAGACGCCCCCCGAGTACTCACATACAAACGTAAACGTCTATACATAGGTATAGACCAGAGCTAATGAGTTTTTATTTATGGCAGCATTCGCAGCTGACGCAATGTGTTGCCAGTTCTATGACAATATCTCGTGTACAGTTTTTCCTTTTCCGTTCCCTCGCCCGTTCGAATTGTTTGCTCGTTTGAAAAATGTCTAAAAGCCACATTCAAGGTTAGGTCTCTCGACTGGAAATCGAAACGACAGTTCACAATGCACTCTGTGTGTCGTTGCGTTATGGTTAGCAGGATGCGAACAGGATGATGCCGTCAGGCTGCGGCTAACTAGTGCAAGGTCCTTCAGAGCGGAAAGAACAAAAGGAGCCCACATATGAGTGCCTGGAAATGGCACTCTTTTAGTGCACATATTTGTAGGTGCAGTACTGTAAAAGTTATTGTATGGTTATATGGCAGGCCCGTGCGAATAGCTTACGTCCTCTTTGCAGCTGATCAAGCATATGTAACTAGGAAGAGAGGGACAGAGACATTCCGCACCCAGCCTCTGCTGCACATCCATCTATTTTTTTTTTCATTGCTTGTGTTTGTTTGCTCTCTCAGAGTGCAAATTTAGAGAGCAGCTTAAAGTACTGCTCAAACGAAGCTGCAAGCACAAATCAAATAGGTGTTTTTCACTTCACGTTTAGCCAGTACTTAAGCTATCTTTTATTCCCTTGCGCATCTCATCTGGACACCTAAGCAAAGCTTCAATTACAGTTAAGTGAATGGTGAAGTTCTCGCACAAAACTGTTGATGAATGCAGAATCTCTTTTTGTCGTCCTCCCACACACGCAGACAGGGTAATCTGAGGAAAGAAGGAATTTCCCCACAAACAATTGAGAGGGAAAGGGAAGCCTCAAGCATGATGATAGCTGTATTAATTACTATGCATTATTCCTTAAATTAGATTGCGGCGTATACACGACTATTGCTCTTTCCACTGCTGCCACTGCATGATGACTGCCGTCCGTCTCTCTCTGACTGTCTGTCTGCCCGTCGCTTAGGTTTGTCTGTCACATGTGACATGCTGTGCTGTGCAGGCGAAATCTGTTGAGATTCGAACTTTGGATATGTCTGTTTGAGTGTTCTGCATGTTAAATTTCTGCTCCATCTACAACGAACGGGCAATCAAGGAGCAATTAATTTTAATGAATATGAAATTGCATTTTGCGATACACAAGCCGAGATATTGTTAGGGATTGTTTTTCTTGTTGTTTTTGTTCTCCGCTGTTGTATTATTATTATTATGGTGGGTGTGACACTGTTGTCTCGTCTACCACACACGCCCAATTATGCAAAATAGTTTTGGGCTTCATTTTTGTATTATTCTCTTGTTTTTTGAATACAACCAAAATTGAATTCAATCAGCATCTCAATGTCAAATGAAAGTTGAGCGAGAGAGCTTGAGATTGCCAGAGCGAATAAGAAGGGGAGTTTGAGAGGGTGGTTACAAATCGTTCCTATCTTAGCGCTATATATACATATATATATGTATTACTATATACAAAATAATATATATACATATATTACAGTTGTTTTTTGGCATAAAAAATGCAATTCTGACATGATCATGCATTTCATTGTTGTTTCGTGTGCGGATTATCGATTACATCTGGGATTCAATTATTTTAGACTAATCCGATAATTAGCTGAAGCAATTACGTATGTACATATGTATGTATGTACATCCCAATACACAATTCTACACATTGAGGCTATATAAAGAGTGACCAAACAGTTCCTACATTGTAAAAATGTGGAAAATATTATTTCTGATCAATGTGGGCCTGGCCGGAATCTGGGCCACAGACTACGAACTGTTGCTGGAGGATCCGGATATATTTGCGCCATGTAGCGAAGCTCCGCCGGGAACAATATTCATTCGCGACGCCATCAATTTTGATCAATTGAAAGTCGAACAGGATGCCGACATCATACACATATCGGGAAATGCCACCACCACCTGGGATCTACAGCCCACCGATCGCATAGCCGTAATTCCCATCGCACAGCAACCGAACCACTAAGTTGAATCTCATCCCCCTACCACCCACTTCTAGGCCAAGTTCGCCTTGTTCCACCACCAGCGGGGAAATTGGGAGCCGACAGTTTTTACCATGGCCACGAAGGACTTTTGCCCAATGATGTACGACAAGGATCAGTATTGGTTCAAATATTGGACGTCATTCATCACAAATCGCGAGGATGTGGAACAGCATTGCATCAAAAAATTAGGTGTAAGTTTTCCAACCAAGCGATTGGAATTATGCTTCGTTTAGATCTCACGTTTGAGCGCGTGTGTTTTTGGCTGGATTATTATTTCAGACCACGCTCATCCATGAACCATTTGATTTGAGACTGATGCTCAAGAACATACGGGGTGCCACCCTAAGCGGACGCTATAAAACGGTCATCAGCTTTGAGGCATTCGATGAGCGGAATGTCCCGCGTCCCCACGGTGTCTGCTTCGAAATCAGGGGCGAAGCTGAAAAGATTAAGAAGTGAGAGAGCACACGAGTATCTCAAAGCTGTGGATAGATTTAAATAAAAGCAAATCTCGTGAGTTGTACATATTATAAAAGGTATTCCCATAAGGAACAAGACTACCAGCGATAAAAGTTGAGTTGTATTTTTTTTTACAGAAGCAAGTCTTTCCGTCATCATATCTATGCGGATTACCTTTCATGGTAGGTCTTGCCTTGCTAGTATTTCTATTATGATGAACTTCTCGTTCCGTTTTGTTTTTGCGGTTTTGTGGCACGCGTTGACTGCCACTAGCGTTCAAGTTGCGGTTTCCATATCGCTTGGATGCATGTTGCAAGCCCCGTCTTTGGTTACGCTGTTAAAAACAGAAACTACGTACCATATTCGCCCCTACTCCTCAGCGGGAGTCGGAGTCAGAGTCAGAGTCTTTTGGGGTCACAAATGGGGCATTGTTAGAAGCGCGATATGCAAATGCAGCCAACTGTCTGTCAGTTATTGAATTACTCGGTGATTGGCAGCATAACTGCGAGTATCGATTGATGGATTCGCATCGCCTACAATCCAATCGATTTGCCAAGCAGCTCGCTCTCCCGTCGCCATTGTCTTCCATTCGTTTGCCAACTAAAAAGAAAAATTTTTGTTGTTTTGATGGAGGTTTCTGTATACTTTCGAGCCCCCTTCCTTCCTTCAGGGAGGGATAGATTGGGAAGCACTTTCATTTCATATTCCTGCCGCATAATTTTCTACTTTCTAAAGCTGAAGCTATTTTTTTTTTGTAGGTGCAAATTAGCAGCGCACGACTTTACTCTCGCCTCCCCTTGTCCCAGCACCACAAACTAGCGAAATTATGGCCCGAAGCAAACTTCATATACGTTGGATCTTATAGAAAATCAATCAGTGCAAACTTCTTCACAGACTCTGTTAGATTTTGCATAAGGAACCGCTTTTTTGTTTTGTTTTGTTAACCCAAAATGTGCTATGTAGGACGAGACTCTGAACCCGTTTTTGGCCAACCCCAGCTCCGCCTCTTTTTAGCTGCTGCTGCATAGACGCGGGGAATCTTCGGGGCATTATCAAACGGTGACAGCAACAGCCACGGCAGCAGCAGCAACCAGCAACAGCAGCGGTAGCAGCAGCAACCAGAAACAGCAACAAAATTGTTGCATGAATGAGGCTGTGAACCAGCTGAGAGGAGTCAGTTTCGTGTAGGTTGCTTTTGTAGGCTATTGGAAAGATCAAGAGTTTATAATGTTCCTGTGTGTTTGTTTCTGTGTGTGAACTTTTCCAGTTTTGCCGAGAGAGTCTGTGACTGGCATAAATTGTGGGTTTTTAGGTGTCTCGCGTTCGCCGAGCGAGCGTCAGTTTGCCAAGATAAATGGATGCACATGGGAAGGAAGGTGGCTGAGGGAGAGGCATTGCACTCATTGCTCGTGGTTGCTTCGTCCCACAGATTCGTCTGCTGAAAACTGGAAAGTGTTTTGCATACACGCCACAGATTTGCGGTAACGATTCGCATATTCTTTTATACTTCGGTTATAAGATACAAAGTTTATCCACTATATTCGAGAGTATTCCAAGCGGATACTTCTATTAAAGGGGGTGACCCACCTGACATGCCTGGTCCCCTTCCACCTTATCTGTGTGCCGCACTCATTCATAAGCCCAGACCCAAGACTCAGTTCGTAGCTCTCTTGCTATCCATTCGAGTCTCTGAGCCAACGCCAACGCGTGCTGCGGCTGTGGCTGGGGGGCTCTGGTCAATGTAATGACAGCTTTGCGTGTTTGGGTCCGCCAGTTGCCTGGTGGCACCTCCTCTCCGTATGACAACCGAAATGTTCATTCATAAAAAGTTTGCTGCAGGCCCACGCAGACGGCGCAAAAGACGCTTATCAAGTTGTCGTTCGATGTTGGTTGCGCCACGCCACGCTGCACACACACACTACAGATGAAAAAAAAATTATTTTGCAAAAATAACATACAAAAAATACATCAAAATTTATGTGGGCAGCGAACTTTGTTTAAAAATTGGAAAATCCAGCTTAAAAGTTTATGGAAATTATTGATTCTTTCTGCCTTGAGTAGAAATATTGAATATTTTGTTGATTTAGTTTCGAATTCTTTCTGGCTAAGGCCGACCCACACACGACATTTTTAATGAATCTAAAGTTTGGTCTTGGAGAAATTTGATCTTGAACGAATTTATAATGAACCAAGTTTGCAAGTTTCTCTGCCTAATGATCTGAAATATGTATCACTCGGAACTGTATATCTGCACACATTTGGTTGTAAACCACTTTTGGGGTGGGTTAATTGCATGTTGAGACAGCTCCCTATGGGGTCTGACATTTGAAAGGGAGCCGGAATCATGAAAATCGCACGTGAACTAATGCCAAATATGGTTCATCTGTGAAGGGGGAGGCAGAGATACCATACATACATACATACATATGCATGTATGTATGGCTGTATAGGAAGTACGAAGAACCAACAGAGGAATTGAAAACTATAAAGGCGGCATCGACTGTCAGTTTCTTTGTGAATCTACAGCAACTTCTTGCACATACACTTTTCAAAGATAGATTCGTTAATATACATATGTAAGCGCGGGTGTATCCATATAAAATGTGTATATGTATTTATAATAGTAATTTTTTCCCTCTCACAAAATGTTGTTTCATAGGACTATTCCCAGTGAACTGACTACGAGAATGTTCTCATTGTATAGTGATAGTGAGAGGAAAAGGTCTGGCCCCCAAGTGCTTCGTAGATAATATTTTTGGCATACGAGAAAGACTTCGCAAAGGCCACCAAGCAGCATGGAACTCGTATTTTGCTTGGCTCTGTTTAGGAACAAAAATGGATTATTAATGTGAATTCATTGACCTGACAAATACATACACACATATGTACATACAATCATAATGTAGCGTACATTTTATTGATTGTTAAAGTTCATTTTTCAGTTCAGTTCAGTTCTGTTTTCGTTTTCTCTTTTATTTATTTGTTGAGGGTGGTATATTTTGTCATTACGAGCATTATTATAGTCGCTCGAATGGCACATTGAAGTTCATTTGTTGAAACAATAATTGTTGAGGGTTTTTTCTTCTTTTTTTTGTTCACTTTTATTGTTATGGGAGGGTTAAACGAAAAGCTTGCAGAAAATGTCCAAAAATCGATATTCGTTCCGTTGTGCTTGGTTTTCTGTTTGTTTTGGCTTTTCCCGTGTTCCCCCTTGTTTCGGCTTTTGGCCAGGTCCAATGCACTCACTCCGTCTGAGTTTTGTGTATGCAATTGCCCTGGCCCAGAGCCGGCTACATTTCGGGCCTTTTTGCATTCAAATCGATTTTGCAATTGACATTTTGCTGGCTTTTATTTAAATTTATTTCGCTTTACTTCATTTCGTGGTTGATTGCACAAAAGCTGAAAGTGAAATGAAATTGCATTTGGCATTTGGCTGACGTTGATGGTTGGCTCTAGGGATGTCATGGGAATGGATTTGTCTATCGTCTTGTTCGGCGTTTTAATAGCGGGTGACTTGGTCAGTGACTTGTCTCTTCCTCCTTTGGACACTCACTTTCAATGTCATTTGTTGTGTAATTGAAACATTAAAATGGCCCAAAGCAAAACCAAAGAAACCAGAAAACCCGTTTTCACTTTTATTGACCATTTTGTGCTTCTCTACTTGATACTATTATCTGTTTATTCTGTAATTTTTTTGTATACTCGTACACAAACATAAAATCTTTAGTTGCCATTTATGACTCTTGTCTCTTAATAATTTGCTGCCGTTTCGGCAGCCTGACACTGAGACTTGACCAGCAGCTGTTGTGGTTTTGACCAAAAAAGTAGCTGGAGAAGATTTGTTGTGAGCAAAGCTGCTGTGGGAGTTCCAACAGTGCAGCATCTATGGAGTGTTTTCTGGGCTAAGCTCTCACTCTCCATCTATTGAACAAGCTTACGATAAGGTTTTAAAGAGAACGATGGAAAATGGCGATGTGTCGTCAGTGGGGGGAACGGATTACGGATTGTGGATCATGAGCTCTTCGAGTAAATATGACCCTGTTCATGGAAAGATTTATATAAGTTTTTATAGTACTGTTAAAAGGGAGGGCACTCTTTTCTTAATCAGTTGCTGGGTAATTCTCATAAGGAAGCATTAACTGACCACCTTGAATCACGTTTAAAAATATGCCAAAATGTGAAAATTTGTTTTTAATAGCAGACACCCAATTTACAGGGTATCGAAATGCAAGGGTATATAGAGTTCGTAGCATCGAAATCACGTCAATTTTTGTACTTACATTTTTTCTGAATATAGAAACGAACAAAATTTAATTAGCAAACTCTGCCGGCAGGAAGAGAATTCCATTAAATGCTCCCCAAACTGTGGCGCGCTGATATCCTGTGGTGTCGAACCATCTGCTGGCCGTCTCCCCAATTTGATTATATTATGTGTTATAAAGCATTTCTCCCTCTCTCTTTCGCTCGCTTACTAACTGCATTTGACCCCTGGTGTGGGGTCATCATGCGTTCAACTTTGCTTTATTTTTTTTAGCTTTATTCAGATTTAATGAAATGCACAGACAACAAAAGTCAAACTCAATTAGATTTAATCCGAGCGAAAATCATGTGGATGGAAAGTTGTCAGCAGTTTGAACTTTGAACTTTTGTGCGACATAATGGGATTTTAAATGTGCCAAAGGCAAACCGAAACGATGTGTATGTATCTGGAATCCCATCTCATCTGTGGCACTGAGATGTTCCCAAATGGATTGAAGGAAAACCTTTTTATGTAGCACGTACGCCCGATTTGTCTTGATATGTCATCCGAAAGTAATTTCCTCATAGAAGAGAAGTTTATTGTAATTCCTTGGCTCGGGCTTTGACTCGTCTTATTGATTTTTCCTTGGCTTTTCTTGCGCTTATGTCGGGGGCTTGGTGAACATCAGATATGTTGTGGCACTTGTCCCGAGAATATTTCATTAGGTTAGGAGGATGCTTTGATTGTTTGATTGCTAACTAAACATGTTTCCCTTTTTCTCTTTCTCTCTCTTGCAGAATACTTCTCCACTGTGGGATGATTTCGTGGCAAAGGCCAGCAAATTACACACATGCTTGAGGTGAGTTAAACGGATTTCCCAGTGCGGGAAATCATTCTACGCATAGGACTTCCACGGCACTGAATGGAGAGCCAAACAAATTGCGATTGCAAAACTTTGGGAACGGAACGGGCACCCCGAGAATATGCAAATGAATAAATAAACAAATTTTGTTTATCCGCCTCTCTGTTTCGCAACAAACAAACAAAATGGCTTCATATTAATGGTATTCCAAAAAGATATTTTGACTTGCTTTTGAGACTATTCCAAAGCATATCTTAAGCCAATCTAAATCTGTTTCAGACATACCCCAAATGTGCATACATACATACATATTTCTATGATTATTTTTGTAGTGATTGGTGGGAGAAGGCGGGGCTGGTGGGGCATGGGGTCGGACCACCGACGCCGTCATCTTGGCGTATTTTGTTTATTTCATTTTCTCTCTGTTGCTTTTTTCCGTTTTTATGCTCAGTCTTGGCCCAAATTCGCTTTGGGGACGGACAGGGCAATGTCTGGGCACCGGTGTATGGCGGGTATATACAAATGTCTGTACATGTGCTCATAAGACATGCACACACATGCGGATTGCATTAATCATTACCTCAAATCATGTTGTCCGAGGTGGGGATCGTCAGAGTTTGCCAAAACTCGCACCGAGTGGCTTGCCCATTGCGCTTGACACACATCCACGCAGGGGGGTAGGCTGTAGCCACTATAGCGAATCCAAACAGACGCATAGCTTTAGAAGTATAATTTGATACCCTAGAAGAGGGTACTATACGTCATGCCACAAAACTTAGAAATGGAGTTAATTAAGCATTTACTATGCCTAGCAAATACTCTCCTATTCAGCATAAATGATAGTCTCTATTACAGAACCCCACATAATAATATTCCAGGGTATTTAAAGCTCAAACTTCCAAAGCCAAACATTCATTCTGCACTTATTTATGAGCAGTCCGACTGCAGTTGTCTCTCTCTCTCTCTCTTTAATTTTTCTTAATGTCTCTCAATTGAAATGTCGCCCACGAGTAGTTGAGAATATTTTATGCTGTCATGGATAATACGAGTAATAATGCTGTTATATTTATTTATTACAGGGCTGCCATACAGGCAATTGCCGCCTATTTGGATGCCTTCCAGAAGATAGCCGATGCGGCCACCAATTCCAGAGGTAAGTTCAAACGGTGTGTGGAGGGGGATAATGGAGGATTTGTCTGGGTTGTTTGCCCCCTGTAATTCTCCCTCTTACTCATTTGCTCATTATTTATGCGTCCGTCCGCTCTCAGTCAGCGGCGGTCATCGATCTGATTTTTACACATTTCACGCTACCCCTTCCCATTTCCCCCTCATCTTCCACATCTTGTTTGTGTGTGGTTGTTGCTGTTGTTGTTATTCTATGTTCTGTCTGTGCTCACGCATTTCTTCTGGTTTTGCTATTTATATTTATTTATTGGCTACTCTTCACGTCGTACTCATCGAGTAGGCCGTCAGAGTCCACCCGATTATGCAATGCCCACCCGATGGATCACCTCACTTTGCCAGAAGACGGGGAATTACTTACAAAAATTACCCACACACACATATGTACATATGTTCACAGAAGTATAGGAGAGAGAGCTTTGATGATATGCTCGTCACCCAGCAAAGACAGGGGAGAGGACCAGAGCATAAAGCGAGTATTTAGCACTAGTTGCGATACCCTTTCAGTTGGTACTATGATTTGGATCAGCAGCATCTACGTAAAGCTTTTTACAGATCAAATATATTATTATTTAGTTGGCCATAACTCAGGGTCTAGCTCAGAGTATAAACTATCCTGTTGCTGGGGTAGCAAAGCTTCGACTCTCTTACTTTGCTGTTCTTGTTGACATTTCGCATTTGCTTTGCTTGAGTTACAGTTATACAGTTAACTAGCAAATGCATTGGGCAGAGTGAGGGAATGAGGAAACGACAATGAGTTCTGGTCTGGGCGATACAGTGAGAGAGTACCGGGAGTAGTCTGGAGGGGAAGTGTGCAAATGTTAAAGATAACAACAACATCAAAAAGGCATGTACAGTGGTGGCTCAAAAATTAGCACCCCTTCAGTTCGAGAGCGGTGTGTCCAATTTCCAAATAATTTAGCATGTACTCAAAAAAGAAATAAATAGAAAATAACAATTACAGGGTTATATACGAGTATGTATGTACATATGTATGCATTTCGAATACTTTTTATCGATAAGGAGATTTACAAAATTTACTTCTATTTTCTTCTATAATTCTACGATTATGCAATCCATTGATGCCATTCGTCTCATAGACCATGAATTTCCTCTCTCCTCTATGTGGACTCTAATACAAAATACTGATAAATGAATATCCACAGAGGCATCAGTCCATTAAATGTTTCAATTTATCTATCAGTGGGTGCAAAAGCTCATCGATGGCTATAAAAGAGCTAAAAGCAGATTGGATTTCCTATTTACATACTAGTACACTATCCAATATGCCAGCAACGAGACTTAACTTTTTCAATCATCTGCTCGGGATTGGGGAGAGAGCGCATTAGCATATATTGATCCACTCCTGCCTGCCTTGTGGCTGGTGTCCGCAGACAGGAGCGTACGTGCGCCCTTTGCCCCGCCTGGTGTACTAAGTGCATATCCCCGTAATTCTAGCCATTAGCCACCACCTTTCTGCTTGGCAAACGACTGCCCAACGCCCCCAGTCTCCCCTCATCATTTGCACTTGCTAAATGGTTTCATTAGTTTTAGTGGTTACTGCTGGCTTAGTCAACGGCAGGCTGGGCAGAGCTCGGTCAAGCAGCGGCACAAGTGTCAATTGTCCTTTTTTTCCAGGAGGGTGTAACTCAATGCTCGGCACATGCCACATGGTAACCATTCCATCCCACACACCCGGTGGTTGCTGCGTGTCCACTGAGAAAAAGTATGACAGAACTTGGCAAAAGTCCTTCAGAAACTGCAAAGAGATTTTCCGAATCTTCGAGCATGGTTTTTACGAGTGTAAAAGCCTTTGGTCTTTCGTATTCAATTAAGTGGGATTTGGAGCAAGTGCTTCATAAGCACATGTGAGAGCTGAAGGCAAGTCAAAGCAGAATCAATAAGCTGTCGAAAGATAATTACCTTTTACCAAGAGGTTAATACTATGCATGAGGCTGAGACTGCGACTGAGAATAGTAATGGGAATGGGAATGGGAGTAGAGCCTGAAGCTTCCCAGTCAAAGTCGGAGATAATCGGGTCTGGGTGTCATTCGTTTGTGATATGCAAAGGAAAGGCATGAGCAGAACCAGAAGCCGTTGGCCTGACCAGTTTTCCTGACTCTGTCCATGGCATAATGGGCACACACACACACATGTGCGACTGTATGCGACTGGTCCCGAATCGTGCCGCATGCAATGTCAGTTGCGCCTCCAAATTGAAGCGACAGCCCATGGCGTGCGACTCTTGTTGCATGGCTGCAAACATTTCCGCTGCCGGAGCATCGTTCACCATTGCTCCATTTCTGTTCCCCATCAGTAATTTAATTTTCTGTAAAAATAAATATAAAATATTTTATTAAATAATTCGTTCTTTCCTTTGCACCTTTGCAGGTGCCTCCAAGGAAATTGGTACCGCCCTGACCCGGGTCTGTTTGCGCCACAAGGCGGTAGAGACCCGCCTGAAGACCTTCACCAGCGCCATTATGGACTGTCTGGTGCAGCCGCTGCAGGATAAGATCGAGGACTGGAAACGAACCGTGGCCACCATCGACAAGGATCATGCCAAAGAATACAAGCGCTGCCGGAGCGAGCTGAAGAAGCGCTCCAGCGACACGCTGCGGCTCCAGAAGAAGGCCCGCAAGGGTCAGACCGACGGCCTTCAGTCGCTGATGGACTCCCACATGCAGGACGTGACCCTGCGCCGCGCCGAGCTGGAGGAGGTGGAGAAGCGCTCACTGCGGGCGGCCATGGTGGAGGAGCGGCTGCGCTACTGCAGCTTCGTTCACATGCTGCAGCCGGTGGTGCACGAGGAGTGCGAGGTGATGTCCGAGCTGGGGCATCTGCAGGTGGGTTTTCGCCTGACTCATAGTCATTAATGAATCACAAGAGTGTCTTACTAATATCTGACGCTTGCAGGAGGCCATGCAGTCCATAGCTCTCGTCACCAAGGAGCCCAGTGTCCTGCCGCAGGCCTCCGAGGAGCTCATCCACGATGCCAAGGCCAGCATCAATCTGTATCCGGAGTCACCGGGCGGTGGATCCGGCTCTCAGGGCGGCGGCTGCTCCAACTCTTTGGGATCTAGGAAGAGCTCTGTGTGCTCCATCAGCAGCATGAACAGCAGCGGATCGAGCAACTCTCCGGGTCATCATCACTATCCGCGCTCACTGTCGCAGGTGAAGTCCTTATCCGCATCCACATCCACATCCGCATCCGAATCCCCATTCTCTGCCTTCACATCGATATCCAAAATTGTTGCGTCCTTCATTTCCTTGGTTTTCATCAACGTTCTTTTGTGTTTTGTTTTCGTTTCCGTTTCCTTTAGTTTGTAACGCCCGCAATTCGCTTGAAACCTGGTGAATCCAGTGATAGTGGCTTTTGCTCATCGCCAGCTCTAACAACACAGGTTTTCATTTCTTTATTTTTTTTCGTCTCTATTCCGTTTGATTTGACCAAATTCAAAATTTGTTTTGTTTTGTTTTTGTTTTGTGCCCAAAGAGTTCGCCCCCCCCATGGCCTTGCTAACTGATTTTTCCTTTCAACTTTCAACCGTTTAGACATCGAACGCAACGAATCAGACGGCAAATGTATCGACATGGCCGCCACATTCCCAGGACGTGGTGGATACACTACCACCCACGGCCGATCGACCGCACACCATTTCCACGGCATACGAGAAAGGTCACCAGCGTCCGCCACTGACTGTTTACACGTTCCAGAACCCGGAGACCATTCACGAGTCGGGGAGCGGCAGCATCAACAACGGATCTGTGGCATCATCCAACGGACAGCCATCATCGGGCCAGACCACACCGGCCACCCAGAAGTCACCGGCCGCGTCGCTCAGTCGTCCGCCTCTGCCAGTTGTAAGTATGGAGGCAACTCGAGATGCAGTCCTGGGTTTGTCCGCCTGTCAGAGAACTGCCACAGAAAGTACTAAGGGTTCGGGGAAGATCTGCTTTAATATTGGGTGAATTTTTGCACAATCTGGTGGAGTGGCAGGCCAGCAGCAGGCAACCGCGTCTCCGCCAGGTACAGTGGATAGTCGGTTGCATCGACTCTAGCCTTCTTTACATGCTATTAAGTGTTTTTCTCATTCCGTTGGGGTACCATCGCCCATAGAAGCCGGCCCATGTGGTGAGTATACGGATGAGTCGAAGGAGTACCCCATCGTAGAACCCAATGCGCGCTCATTTGCATGCGCCTCCCCGCACCCCGCATAGCCAGAACGTTCAGAACCTAGACTCCAATGTCGCTTCATTTTGAAATAAACCCTAGAATAGTAAACGAATTGGATATGGGCGAATAGTAACACGTTAAATGTCTCCCCCTTGCAGCGCTGCTCGTCGTTGGAGCGACCGCTGTCGGCGCAGAGCAACCACCGTCAGGGCAGTGGAAGTGGTGGCCTGCTGCAGCGTCAGTGCCCCTCACCGATACCAGCTCATATCACGAAAGGTAAGGGATCCTGATGCCAGTCCCCGACCCTCGCCCTGTCCCTGTCTGTCTCTAGCTTTTTGTGTGTGTCTGTTGCACGCTTGCCAATGGCCTTAATCCCATGATTCTTACTAATAACCGTTATGTGACACTCTCTCCCCTCCTCCCATCACGCATGTCCTTGCTAACTTCATCTGCAACATCCACCGCAAACGCAAACACCAACCAACCACAACCATACAGAGCTGTCCGCAGCACATCATGCACAGCAGCAGCAGCAGCAGCAGCAACAGCAGCTCCAACAGCAGCAGCAGAGCCCGCCCACATACGTTAACATGTCCGAACTGGCCAACATGGCGGCCTTGAAGCTCACTAACCACCAACAGCAGCAGCAGACACAGCCACAGCAGCAACAACAACAGAAGCCCACGCCACCGCCTCTGCAGCAGCAGAGTTCTTTTGATTCGATCTGCTCCCAGCATTCCAACGACTCCTCGGGCTCCCATCAGCTTCTCCAGCAGCAGCAGCAGTCACATCAGCAGCAGCAGCAACAAACGTCCCATGTTGCCCAGCACATTGCCACACGCTCCCATTCCATATCCTCGACGGCCTCGTCGCTGCACTCGCATCCATCGATCGACTCGACGGTCGCTTGCGGCTCCCTTGCGGGCCAGCACACACACAGCACCAGCACCAACACGAACACCACCTCGCCGTCCAGTGGCAGCTCCACGCCACAGAATCATTACTCGCCCCTGTTAACCAACTCACCCACGTCCACTGCCGCAGGTACGCCCAGTGGAAGCAGCATCAGCACCGGACTGGGATTCGTATACCAGGTCAGCTCGCCCACGCCGCCGACGAGCGAGGTGCAGGTGCTAAAGATCACCGAGCAGGCGGGATCTGTGCCGCCGGCCAGTGCCGAGGAGACGGACGAACGGTCTCGTGCCTCTGTGCTGCAGAAGGCCTCCATGTTTGAGAAGCAGGCGGCAGCCGTGGCAGCAGCTGCCGGTAGTGTGTCGCCACCGGTTCCGGCCACGGGTCCATCGAATGCAGCGACTGTCCCAAATGCCGTGGGACCGAAACGATCCGAGGCCGAGCAACAGGAAATGGGTAAGTTGAATCATTGTTCGATCATTGGTCATGTCCATCCAGCACTTCAGAGCACCCTAGTCTACTCCGAATCCCGACCCGATCCACCGAACTCTGATCCCATCCGATACGTAGTCCTGGCAATTTGTTCTATTTGTTGATTATTCCCCGTTAAGAATTTTATTATTATTGACGCCAACATCAAACCGTGAATATTTTTTTAACCCAACCTTTTTTTCTTTATTTTTATGTTTTCCCCACCCTCGTCCACTCTCTCTCTCTCTCTTTCTCACACTCTGCTCTTCATATTATCCACCTTATCCGAAAAAAAAAAATACAATCATCTGTAAATGAACCACAAAATGCACCACAAACAATATTCAATCAACAAATAAATCCACCAATGAACACCACCAACAAAAACCAATCAATCAACCAACCAACCAACCAACCAACAAATAAATACAACATAATATAATATATAGACAAATCTTTCGAAGACTCAATCCAAGCATTAAATAATTTAATTGGCGAACTAGACTCGTTCCAACGTGAGATCGATGAGGGCAAGGGCAAGCAGAACAGCAACAGCAGCAGCAACATTAGCAACAACAACCTGACAACGAGCAGCAGCAGCAGCGAGAACAACAATATGCTCCCCACCTGCATCACCAGCATCGCCAGCACCACCAACATCGAACTGTGCGGCATCAGCAACCAGACAAACTCCAGCGGCTGTGGCACGGACATATCGGACACCACCTCCGAGGAACTGGCCGGAGAGGAGGGTGGCCACCCGCTGGACCCCACGCTGGCGGAGGCCAGACGGCGAGAACGAGAACTGCTGGGCGCCAGCGATTCGGAGCTGAGTCGCTGCTATGTGAGCGAGACGAGTTCGCTGACCGGCGGCCTGACAGCGGGCGGCTACGAGAACCCTACGTTCGCCCACTTTGTGGCGAGTGCGAACCGCGACGACCCCTACAACGGGGGGTCGGGCAGCGAGGGTCGATCCCTATATGCGCCCGCCTCCGTGTCCGTGTCCGCGGACTGCATCTCGCTGGCCGCCTCCGACAGCATCTGCCTGTCGGGGCAGCCGCGGCACGCCTACGTGGACACCTGCAGCGAGAGCGGCAGTGCCGTCGTGGTGATCTACGACCACCAGATACCCAACACTCCGGACATTGAGTTCGTCAAGCAGAACTCGGAGATAGTCCTGCTGCGCACCAAGGACCCCCAGGTGCAGTCGCAGCTGCAGCTCCACGAGATGCGCGAGCTGCAGCAGCTGCCCTCGAACCTGGCCGGATCTCCGGACTCGCCGGACTCGGGCAGTGGCAAGGCGCCCCCGCCGGCAACAGCAACTGTGGCGCCCGCCAAGCAGCGACTCTCCTCGTTTCGCGCCACCAGCGAGCAGCAGCTGCAGCTGCTCGGACGCGGCAGTCCCCAAAGAGGTAAAGCAAACCACGTCGAGCAGCCCCCACAGCAGCAGCAACAGCAACACCCACAGCAGCCGGCACAGGGGACAGTCAGTGATAGCGGTAGCCTCCCAGTAGAGCCTCCTGTGATGCGGCGACAGCTGCCCCCAAAGCCCACCAGCCTCAGCCTGAGCCTTTTCAATGGTGCGGGTACGGGTGTGGGTTTGGGTTCGGGTCCGGCTCAGCTCCAGCCTCCCAGTGTAGCCGACAAGCCATTGATACCCCGAAAGTCAGACTTTAAGGCCGACTTAGATGCCAAAATACGCAAGCAGAAGCAGAAGGTTCAACAGCAATTACAGCAGCAGCAGCAGCAACAGCAGCAGCAGCAGCAGCAACAGCAACAAATGCCACAGCAGCCACTGCAACAGCAACAACACTCACCACAGTCGCCCCAAACCAGTAACTGTAATGTCACTAATAGCCAAGCAGCAGTCGTTGTTATTGCATCCGCATCAGATCCAAACTCAAACTCGAACCCGCATCCATACCAAAACCAAAATCATAGAATGCCAAGCCAAAATCAAACAACAGCAACATCCAATCATATGCAATACAAGACGCCCCAAACAGCAGCGACAACAACATCAGCAACATCATCAGCATATCCATCTGCAGCAACAGAGACCCCAACATTATCATCATTGTCACCTCGCGGCGGTCTGCCACAACCATCATCATCACCATCAACATCATTACCATCATCAGCATCTGCATTTGCATCGATATCGACAACATCAAATGCAAACGCTCTTGCTACGTTGCCCGTTGCCACTGCCCCCTGCAGACCACCAGCATCAGCGCCACCACCACCCGCCTATCCATATGTGTGCTCCTCGAATGCCGCCAGCCCCCAAGCCAACCATCAAGCCAATACGAATTCCAATGCCACTGCCAATGCCAGTCTAAAGCCGTGCATTACGCCCCGGCCGGCCTCGTTGTCGGGTTCGTTTCGATTTGATTTTTGATTTATTTGGTTCTTGATTTTCTGCGTTTCTTCAAACAAAAACTTGGTTCTTAAATCGCTTCTCACTCTGGCTTTGGTTTTTAATTGTTGTTTCTTGTACTTCTCTTTATCTTTATCTTAACGTCATTTGATTTGCTTCATTAATTTGGCCACTCTTTCGCTGTGCTCTAACCCCGTTCTCCAATGGAATTGTCTCACCATACACCATCGTATCATCACCAAACATCCACACAAACCAAATAAACTCGAAGTAAACTGCACGATACTGCCACTAACTGCCAATTGCTTGAACATTAATCCAATCTTGTATGTATCCTGAAACATGGAATAGCTAATACCTCACATCAGTGAGGAATTCATGGGACATTGTATGAAATGTTAACTTTTCACGGCTTAAAGCGCTTTGGGGATCATCCGATCAATCCTATTCTCACTCTCTCGTATCTGGGTCTCTTTTTCATCCCACACAGCTGTGGATCGATCGTTGTTCGATCCGCAGCGCTTTTACTGGTGCTCTCTCTCTCTCTTGTATTAGATGGTGTCCTGTGTTTTGTGTGCCAAGTGTAAAAATCGATTACTGTACATATAATTATACTTGTAACTGTAATTAACAGCAAGAAGCTAATGAATATTCCCGAGGTGATGCGATTTTATAGCTAATGGAACTCTTTAACCATCCACAGGAGGAGGAGGAGCAGGAGGTGGATTAGGAGGAGGAGGAGGAGGTAGCTCAACGCGCATCGCACGTCGTTCATCCATCAATCAGGCCAAGCCACCGCCGCCAGTGCGACGCAGCTCCTCGGTGACACCCAGTCCCAATGCCTCGGTGGGGGTAAGTGTGTGGTCTCGAACCGGAGCTTAGATTAATGGCTCTCAAAATTAATTAAGTTAGACTAAGCTCAGGCCAAGTTAGTCGTTTAAGCTGTGGTGAAGCACACACAAGAGTTTTTTCTTGGTTTTTTGTTTTGTTTGTTTTTTGCTTTTATTCTTTAATTTATGATTTAATTATGCAACAACAGCACGCGACGCATCTGCAACTGCAGCATAACCCGCCGCTAAGCAGCTCCAGCGAGCATCTACCACCACCGCCTGCCTTTATGCTGGAGTCCATGTCCAGCTCGCCACCGGCGGCCATGCCGAGCTCCGCTCTGAAGGTGTCGGAGACGGTGCGGGCCCTGGCAGCCATGCGGCATCAGCCTGCCTCGCCTGGTACGCTTAGACGCATACAGCAACAGCAGCAACATCAGCAGCAGCAGCAGCAGCAACATCAACAACAGTTGCAACAGCAACAACAACCCTTATTGCAGGTGTGTGCACGAGTCTTCGCCCGGGACAGACGCTCTTAGAGATCGACTTGGTTAACTTATCATTTCTTTTCATTTCAATTTGCATTTGCCTTGCCCTGTCGAACCTCCACACCCCCATGCACTACTCGTACTCGTACAAAGTCCGTGCACAACTCACCCATGAACGAAGACCTGAGCTATGAGGCCTACTATGACTCCTATATGGATCTGCAGGCCTATGCTCATGCCTTGGCCAATGGCCAACAGCAGCAGCCGGGCCAGCAGATGCCGCCACCCCTGCCACCACCCAACCAGCAACGCTTTAATCATCAACAGCAAAATCATCAGCAGCAGCAATATCACTATCCACAGCAGCAGCAGCAGCAGCAACATGTGCCACAGAAGCCGCCAACGCCCCCCGTTTACCATGCCCCACCTGCACCACCGTCAACAGCGGATGCCGTAAGTGACCCAAAGAGCCAGAACCGAGATGGGCGTCGATGTCTACTAACCAACGACTAACCAGGCCGCGAACCATCACCAGCGACACATCCTGGAGAATGCTTGACCAATCTAACATTCATACTCGCATATCTGCTAGTCTAGTCTAGTCCCCCTGCCCTCTGCTCTGCCCCCATCCAGCTTAGTTGTAATGCGATATAGATTAGAGTACTCATCTGTCACTTAGATTAGCTTTCGCTGTGCTTTGGCTAAACTTTTAATTTGTGCCTTTTGTTTTACTCTTCTTTCTTCTCATGCCACATACGAACACCGAACACCCCGAACATCCCGAACACGCATTTGCACAGACGTTCCGCACCTCGTCACCGGCCGCAGGCGGAGGAGGCGGTGGCATCTATGCCCAGCCCAAGTTGGTCAACAACATGTCCAGCTTCCGCACCAGCAGCCCCAGTCCAAATGGGCATGCGCACCCACTGCCACCGACACAGCCCAAGGCGAATCCGAATCTAATTGCACAGCTCAATGCACGACTCAACAGCAAGCAGCAGCATCAGCAACATCATCCTGCCGAGGGCATATACGGCAACCAGCAGCAGCCTGGAGGCGAGTCGATCTACACACGGAGCGGCCTGTCCATGTCCCAGCCGCAACAGCAGCAACACTATGACGGTAAATCTGAGCACCAACAGCCACTGCAACAGCAGCAGCAGCATAGAATTTACGCTAGTTTCGGCACCTCGTCATCAACTCCATCAACAGCGGCCGCTTTGGCCAGCAGCATTCAGGCAGCATCCATTCTCACACCAGCCACCTCATTCAATGCATTGCCACACTTTCCTCTGTCTTCATCCACATCATCGTTGCTCTCCAAAGTCAGTTCATTCTCAAACTCCTCATCCGCCTCCGCATCAGCATCAGCAGCGGCAGTGGCGTTGGCCAACTCCGCCAACAATTCACACTATCAGCCGCCACAAGCGCCAATGGCGGCCACAGCTAGCAGTAAAGATTTTGGCAACTATTCAAGTTCGTTTAACAAAAATCCAGCAGCTGCCCAAATTCCGAACATGCGACAGGCTCAGCAGCAGCAGTACCAACATCTGCAGCAGCAACAACAGCAGCAGCATTATACGTGCCCACCTCCACTGGAGGATCCGCCACCACCGCCCATTTACAGTGCCGGAGCATCGGCCACGATGCCAAAGAAGATGGCACGCCCCCATGCTGGACAGAGTGCGGCCTCCCAGTTGAGCGCCTATGCAGCAGGCTCGGCGACGGCTACGCTACCCAAGAACATGATGCAGCAGCAGCAACGTTTACAGCAGCAGCTACAACAACAGCAGCAGCAACAGCATCAACATCAACATCAGCAATACCAACAGCCAGCAGGCATGGGCAATGGCAATGGTCATGTAAATCAGCGTCCGCAGTTGCCACTTCCCCAGCAGCAGATGCAGCAGCAACAGCAAAAATTGCGAGCTGCACAACAGCAACAGCATTTGGCGGAACAACAACAACAACGCCAGCCACCCATACCGTCGCGCCACTCGAGTGTGCAGCAAAAGATATTCGTGTCAACGAATCCATTCATACAAACGACGGCCGTCAAGTTCCATTCGCCCTCAGCCTCGCCCACTTGCGGCTCGCCTGTAACTGGATCTGGGTCTGGATCCTCGGGTAGTATCTATGCCACAACGGCGCGTGGCAGCCACCACCATCATCAGCAGCAGCAGCAAATACATCATTCACAGCAGCAGCAACAGCATTATTATCGCGATGCTGCTGGGGGCAACAGCAATGGCGGCGCTGCTTACTACAACCACAATAATGCCCATGGCCTTGGCCATGCGAACGCCCACGCCAATGCCCATGCCCATGCCCACGGCCACGCCCACATGACCCATGCCCAGGCACATCATCCAAGTAAGAGCGCGAGCTGGAGTTCCATTGATTTGATTTGAATTTGATTTTGATTTGATTGCAATGAATGAGCGCTGTCTTATATACATATGTATTTGTGTTATGTTTTGCTGATTTCGCTCCTTTCCCACTTGGCATTGGAAAAAAATTATACTTTGTTTTGCGAAAATGTTATTTAATCCTAAGTTACTCGAATACTCGTATTTTTAGCGCATGCTGCCTCTGTTTTGTATTTATATTTTGGTTTCTTTGCGTTTGAGTTTGAGTTTTGGGAAAGTGTTTTGCCCATTAACCTGATTGCGTTTGTGTCAAGTGCGAATGGAAAATGTTAGATAAACAGGAGATTGCAGGGAGATGGGGTGATACCCTCAGCCTCTCGCTCAGAAAGCAACTTTCATATCAACTTTCCGAATCATCAATCATCACTTTGTCAACCAGCACTTTGAGGCAGAATTTTAAACAGCAATTGTTGAGTTTTTATTTGCATTTTGCATTTGCCATTTACCATTTTAAATTGAAATATTAAATCTTAAACACTCTCTTCACACTCCTTGAACCCATCCTGCACACTCACTGATCGATCATCTTTGCTTACGATTTTCTTTTCTTTGCCACAACAACTACAACAACTGCAACGCATATTCATAGACTATGCCACAAGCACAAATATCGAAAAGACTGGCAGCATACGGGCCAAGAACAAGGCCGAGTTCCTCGAGAATCTCAATGCGAAACTGGCCAAGCAGGGCATGTCCGGCCGAGCATTCGCCGTGCGAAATCTCATCAATAGCAAGGCCCTGGTAAGTAGTACACAACCAAAAGCATACCCATTCCAACATATAGCCAATACATTCAATATGCTCTATGCTCTATGCTGGTGCCAAATGTTAGATGTATCAGAATCCACAAAATCTATCGCGCCCCAGTGCTCAATATCGTAGACCACCCACCTATCCCAACACCAACACCACCACCACCAGCACAATCACTGGCATCACTTGTGATGAGCAGTGCTAAGGTATTTAGTTCGAATCTCGTTTTTTTGTCTTCTCGTTCGCTCGTTTGTTGAAGTCTACTAAGCCAGCTGGCAGCTAATCCACTCAGTGCCTAGTTCTACCAATTAACCCTGCTCTTGGATCAAAGCTTCAAAGTCAATATCCTTCTAATCATACCTCTGATTGCAGCCGGATCCTCGCATTTGTCACGAATCGCTGATGGATCAGATAAAACGCGGAGCCCCTTTGAAACGTAACCAGAAGATTAACGATCGCAGCGCTCCTAAAATACATTAAATTAACCATTAGACTTACGCAAAATAATATTATTTATTACTATTATTAACATATATGAAATAATCAAGAGGCCCCGAGGCCTGCTCGATTGCAGGCTACTGCAGAGTTTGGTTTGAAACTGAAAACTCGTATATACAACATACAACCTAAACACATATGATTACGGTACACTATATACAATATAATGATGATATTTAGCGAGCGTGTTAAGCCACACTTTAATTAATCAACAATTCCCCTGATTTTCCATCTCCCAAAAATTATCCGAAAAGGATTTATTCATTCGTTGAGTGAATACGACAACACAATGGAAAACAGTTGGTTAGCCCCTTTTCATGTTTATTTATATAATTCAATTCTCGAATTTACCTTTTAATAATATATTATGTTTATGTATGTATTTATCATAATTTCCTTTGTTTATGTACATACACATATATCTGAATATGATTTGAAAAACCAATTGAAACTAATCTGACGTCTAATAAATGGAATATATCTTATATGTATACGTATATTTTGAGTTTTCCTTTAACCATTTTTTTTCCAACTACAATTGCAACTGCTTGTCAATTGGGATAGGTCTGAGCATATTTAACAAAAGTTTATACAAACATATACAATACCGAATAGTTCTAGATGTTAAACAAAATACAATATTGATATTTACTTGAAATCCCACTGCAACTGTACTGCGTTTCTGCAAGGAATATACTCGTAAGAAATTGGATTTGCTTTTCACATATATAAAAAAAGCCAATTACTGCCAAGCGGAGAGGGGAATTTTAGAGACCAACCGTCCCCAGTCTTTCGCACTAGCGTAGCCGATATATGAACATGTTCATATCAAAGATAGCAATACGCTACATAACATTTCCATCGGACTGAATCTTTTACTGTCATTTTAAATGCATAGCCGCCGCGTAGACTAAAAGCCAGTTTCTCACTGTAATATACATATATCATTTCCGTTCATATCAGTTCAACAAACAGAACAAAATCGGCAGTTTTAAATCCAATTTATATATATTTCGGTTTTAATGAACAGGTACTTAGCCACAAGACACACTCGTAACTAATCACATTAACTACCCATAAACTACATCTTTTTAATATCCAAAATCGTTCTACTTATGTACTCTGTATGCTAGTTAGTAGACTTTTTAAATATTTACAAAATATTTTGTATATACGCTTTTTAAGGCTTCACCAATGATCAGTGATCAGACTATTGGCAAACTCGGTAACAAAAATTGTGGCAATAACTAAGCTATAAAACTCCATTAGTCTAGACTCTAGAGAGCATATACAAATTTGTGGCATCCGAATAAATACGAGTACGGGCATACATACATATATATATTTTTTGGCGATCGATTCTACATACATACACATATAAATGCATAATCACCACAGTTAATTAACATAGTAATGTGCAACAATTATTTACAAATCTAAATGTGAATCTTAAAAGTAACGTGGTACCCTGTATCAACTGAAAATTAACGAACGTATTAAGATAAAGCGTATTTTTCAATTCATTTGCATTTAGACATGAGAAACAATAATAAAATATATGTAAACGCATTGAATGTAAAGTCAATTGGTTTTATTCCGTTCTGGTTTTCTCTTTTCCGCTAAAGAACAGATCCAAAGTGTTTTGATAGTAGATCTCGGCCAGTTTCTCCTTCGGCTCCTGCTTAATGCCCGCAACGGCCTCCAGAACTTGGCTGAAATGACAAATAGTTCCAGATTGGAGCTACTACTATGACTTGTTCGTGACTCACCTGATCTGGCATGGCTCACAGCGTCCGTCTATCAGAGATTCGGCTGTCCACTTCTCCTTCTTCTTGACAGTGGGAAACTTTGCACTCACATGCTTGTGGCCCGCATGCGATGGGCGTATGCCACACCAGGGACAGTCCGTTTCCAGCATTATGCGATCATTTGGCAGCTGCCGGACTACTTCGGCGTTTTCCTCAGTCTTCAGAGAGCAGCCATTGACCCCAATGTAGAGGCCACCGAATGCCAGAATACTTTGTGCCTCGTCCAGCGTGCCTGTAAAGCTATGAACTACTCCGCCTCCGCATTCCTTGAGCTTGTCACGATTGCGTTCCAAGATTGCCATGAAATCCGAGTGAGCATTTCGCATGTGCAGGAAGAGCGGCAACCTGAACTCGGCTGCCAGGCTAAGTTGTTTCTCAAAGTACAACTGCTGCGTCTCCTGGCCACAGAAATGCAGGCGATCGTAGTCCAGGCCGCATTCTCCAATGGCACACACCTTATCCTGATTTGCCCCAATCTTAGAGCGGAGCTGGTTGTGGTAGCCCTCCGGGTCCGGCAGGAATTCGTCACAACGCGTGGGATGCGTACCCACTGTGGTGTAGAGGCGCTCTAAAGGGTAAATTATTGATAAGAATTGCTTCAGGGGGTTAGTAATGAGCAGGCTACCGTCTTTCGCGGTCAGTTCCAGAGCCTCGTCCACGTCTTTGAGACAGCCGGCAGTAATGATAATTTTTTGCAGACCCTGCTTCCAGGCACGTTTCAAAACGACGTCCAGGTCGGCCACATGCTTCTGGGAGCCACCGTAGCAGCCCTGGAACATGCGATCCGTAAGATTGGCCCCAATATCTGTAGATATTACGGCAGGTTTATAATTTCATCAGATTCTACGTTTTTTAATACAAACCAATATATTTTAACGCCATTACGATAACGATAAGCGATTAACCGACTTAACACTCTATTTAAAGAGTTGAGCAATCTTTGTTAAACCGCGGAAAATAATTCTGTTTGTATAGGTCGACAATGGGTTAACTAATATACCAAAAAATACCAGATTAAACAAGTTTTTCTTCCTCATTTTTATAAATATTTTAGCCGGGTTTCAAACCACAAAACTACTATAAAAGAGTTGATTTCGAATCTTTTTGCACAGTGGCGCCCCTATATGCGAGCGGGAATGTATGGAACTAGCATGCTTTGCTGCTACGTTGAGATGTAGTTAAGATGTAGATATTGTGTAGATTTTGTGTAAAATAGATGTAAAATTTGAAAATTAGCCAAGTTTTTAACCCAAAATAACCAAAAAAAATGCTAAACGTTTTTTTTTTTTTTTTATGGTGAACGTTTTTGTTGCAGTATTTTTTTTCTGTTTTTCAAGTAAAATTTTTGTAATTTTCATATGGTATTTTTTCAACATTTAATTAAGGGCGCGAAATTCAAATGTGCGGATTTTGTTTAGTTAGAATTAGCTGGCCTTCTCTCTATATTATTCTCTTTCTATTTCACTATCTGGAAATCTGGAGAATCTTACAGTTTATAAGATAGACCCCATGGCTGATTTCGACTCAGTCTTATCTGAATTCTCACATGGGATTCGTGCTGATACTGTTGACATCTCTGCTCAGTGGAGTGCTGGGATACTTGCGATGCAAATACAACTACTGGCACTTCCTCTTCGGACACTTATTCAAGGTGAAGTCGGTGCACCTGTCGGAGGTGCTGCAGGAGACCTATGATGCCAAGTGGCGCTTTGCTGGCAGGCACCTACATATATCTACGACCCATAGCCGTCATCTTGGACTTGGATCTATCCAAAAGGATACTGATCGAGGACTTTGACAAGTTTGTGGACCGGCGAAACTTTCACAAGGAACCCCTAACGGACAACCTCTTCAATGCTCGGGGCGAGGAATGGTCTAAGCTGAGCAAAAAGCTGAAGCCAATATGCGCGAACGGAAATTTGAAATGTATGTTCGAAACATACAGGAGTGCGAATTTCGTTGCAATTTAAAACTCAAAATAATTTAATGCTCAGCTACTTTAAGTCTCCTAGCAACGGTGCAACGCAAATCGGATTGGCTCTGGAATCTGTCAGTCGCAGAATTGAGCCCACCCACACGGTGCATGGACTCGCTTAAAGCCAATTTAATTCAAAATCAACAATGCCACAGTAAATTGCATTCGGCAGAATATGAACCAATTAGGCCATCCGCTAGAAAAGCTGTTTATTGGTCGAAATGGACTGGTGTCGACTGGGCGGTAGGTGTCAACTAGGAAACCTTCCTACCATATCGATGTACGGATATGCATATTTGAAATCATCACCAAAAACGCCTGCTTTAAGCTGGCAAATGGAGAATTTATGGGGCAATGTAATATATAATTTGAATAAAATTCCATTAGTTACTTTTAATGGACACTGCGGTTGGCTTACTGGAAAGGGTGCCGGGTCGCGGCACTACTTTTAATTGATTTAGTAGAAATTGCTCACTGTTCCATTTTCATGGCTGACGAGCCGCCAGCTGCTGCTGCTTCTGTCCTAGTGCTGCTGACGCTGCTGATGCTTTTAGTCTATCGGACACAGAATGCGGAATTAAATGTATTATGCAACGGAATCAAACACAAGAGAGAGGGGCGCATAGGGACGTATTGTGGTTTATTTTAACGGACTAATACAATTGTCAATAATTCAATTTGAATTGAAATTCAATTAGTCTACAAAGGACACGACAGTGATACACATATGTACGCGCACCTAGAAAGTTATTTTGTTTTTTGTTTTGTTTTGCTTTTAACTATTTTTAGGTTACAGTATTTTTGGATTCTCTTGTGGTAAGTATTGGGATTTACATTTTGACTTAACTTTAATTGGTAGAACAATCGAATTACGTAGACAAAGATGTATGTATTTCAAAATTTGATTAGTGGATTAGCCAGCTGATATACTGTGTACTGTGTATAGTGATATGAGTGTATAACACCCTTCGAAATCTTCAAAAAACTGCTGGCTTCCCCAAAGTGTTCCCATTAGTCGCTGATATTTGTAATTATGTACGAGGGTTGCAGTTGGTTGATAAGATATCGAGCGCCAGTGAGGGCTCTTCAGATTTGTTTCATTTAACTACACCAAGTAACAATGTATAAACTGTATTACATATAAAACAAACACCTATGCATATCGTATTCTTATACATATCATATATAACTAAATAACTTTTGGCTTGGCCTTAGCCTGGACCGAAATTATCAAATAAATCATATTAAATCTCTATTTAAACTACTAAACAAATCAACTTTTCTGCACAGTTATACTTTGTATGTATGTATGTATGTACATGCCTGCATACATACTATATGTGCACTTGTACTCGTATGTTATAGTATGCTATATCATCACAATTCACTTTGCATCTGCTTTTACTCTTTTCATATACAAATCCATTAGTTATCTCCTGTCACGCTCTGTACCATCTAAAAGATTATTACGTAGTAGTCTCTCAAATAAATCCTATTGGCTAAGTAATTCAGAAAGAGAAACAACACAAAGAAATTCTTAGTGCACACACATTGACACACTTGCAACGGATTTACCCACCCACCCACACCCTTCCTAAGTACCCACCATTCACCCATTATTCTTATATTGCAGCTGTAACTTGTGTGGAAATGGAAAAAAACGCATGCACGATTTTTCGAGTATTCTTTATAGTAAATCTCCCGCAAAAGTACCTTAAAATGTTACAACAATTTTTTTATGGAAACTTTGATATTTTTTTGTTGGCAATTAAGCATATGTAGTTACACCCTGTATAATCCTTGTTAAACATTCAAATTTATTTTACAATTACGTTTTTGTTTCGTTTTACTTATGTTGTACTTTCCGTAAAAGATTATCTTCTTCTTTTGTGTTTCCTTAAAAGCCAAAAGAAAATGCCACGAAATTGCTTTATGGTATTTCATTCATTACTCTCTTTATAGTTGTGATTTTCTTTTGACCTTCGTATTTGATTTTAGTGGAGAGAAGCTGCTCAAATGCAAACCTTCTTTTACCTGTTCACCACCACCAATAAGACATTTAGATTTTCGAAACGCTTCAATATTGACTAGTACAGTGTCAGCTAGATGTGCAATTGAATATGTGTATACTTGTAAATATGTATATTCCTTTTTGAATTAACCCTAGTTTAGGGCTATGTTTAAGTTATTATGCCTGTGGGTATTATGATAATCAATCAATGGAAAACGCATTAAATTTAGTCTTCTCCCAAAATAACAACGACTGAGCCATTAATTTATCATCAAAAGGAACTCTATGAACTGTATTACGATACTCCGATACCTACCTAGCCAAACATCCCCCTTTGTCCCGTCACTGATTAAATTCAAATTCCGCACACAAATTTCTACCTCAGGCAGGAATAAAATTTACAAAATCTAAATTCTGTAGTCGTATAAAAGTAATTTTAAATATAAATAAACTGGTCCCCGGTCGTCCCTGGCAAGCCGTAGTAACCAATAACTTAAAATTCCATTCCAGGAATTAATATCCTAATGCTTGCACGCTGCAGACTCAAAACCGATTTCTCCTGAATATTTGAAATTAATTCTGTGGTAGAGGTTTATTTTTCCAAAGTATTAATGTACTGTGCACGCTGCTGTACCCATTCAGGCCGAGAGTATCTTTTTTGGGGAAGTCAGTGTGGCACATAGCATGCATACACTAATTATCGAGTTTTACATTTATTATCAACACATACAGGCTACTGGTTATAGTTTGCCTTTGAGCAAGTTTTGGGTTCACACGAATCTGATGCTGTTATCGCGCCCATTGTTTATACACATTAATTAACTGTCAACTAAAATAAATAATACATATTGTGTGGCCACATAATCCATAATTTAATTATGCCCCTGACGCCCAAAATATTTACTGCAAATTGCAGTCATCGGATGCGTTGTTGATTTGCTGTTTGGTCTTGCGTGAGGCGCGGCGTATGAGGGATCTAAAAAGGCAATGGCATATAGATATAAAGGGAGTAGAGAAAAAGGGAAACCAGAATGCAGGCATGCACCCATGGGGCACTCACCTGGAACGCGGCTTCAGTTTAGCCTCGGCACTGGTGCTGGCCACATCTACGGCATCGACGAGGCTGGAGGACTTCTTATCGCCGCTGCCCCCAGCCGCGCCCAATGCCGGACTGTTCATGCGATTTTTGTCTATAACGAAATTTAATAATTCCTAATTAAAAAATGTTCTGTTCAGTTGGCCAAGCTCAAAGCTACCACATTCCCGATTGCGGTTGTGTTGCGAGTGGCCCCTATCTTGTGGCCCTTTGCTGGTTGCTAGAGCGACTGCAGCTGCCACATGGCTGAGGAACCCATTCAAGTATGCACTGCTGCCACTGAAAGTTGCCATAATTAACTTGAGTAGAAAACAGGGGTGAGCGGGGGGCACCATACTCGAGAAAGTTCCTTGGAATTCATGTGCTCCTCGAAATGAGTTTTTCGCAGTCGGTTGAACAGATATGCGGAGCGCATTTGAAGATAAGAGTGATACAAGAGACTCTTTAGCGTTTTCCTCTTATCACATCTCAGCACCGAAAAGATGATTGCTTTCTTACTCTCAAGGCAGCAGCATACATTTACCCATTCAAGTCGAGTGAGTGACGCCAATGAAGTGATTAACTTCCGACTAATCCCCAATCAACCTGCCATTACCCTGCCAGAAGGTGTTGAATTTCAACAAAAGAGGTGTTCAGTAGCAAGATATTTGCTGGTTTGCTGAGCTGAGCTGCTGTTTTTTGTGAGCCATTCAAGCGTCCAATAAAGCCAAAGACAAACAATGGACTTATAGTACAATGGACGGTGGGATGAACTGAGGTGTGAATTATGGAAACCATAACGAAAGCACAGACTCCATTTGGGTATACAATTTTAAAGCCTATTAAGATGTCTGAGTATATATCTGGGTTAATGATCCGTGCAAACGGAATTATTGAACTCGTCAGCAGTTGGATTGTCTGCATGACAGCATGTTGCATGACAGTGGCAGTACTTCTTTGTGGCGACTGTCACCAGTAACACCGATGTTGTCAAAAAAGAAAAAAACAATAAAACAAAAACCCGTGAAGGCTCTCTAACCCCCTGCACAGTTTCCAACCCATAGCAGATTTTCAGTCAAGCAGAGTATTCTGGAAACCCCAACCTAGCCAGAGCGCAGCATCATAAAAATATTGCCATTCAAGCACAAAAGCAAACACATACGGAGTACTCGTGCCTGGGTGGAAATGGTTGTAGGTCTTTGCTTGGGGCTCGTTTTTGCAGATATAAATTGTGCATATGCGACGGGAATTGATGCGTATGCCGTGTAACAGAAATTTAAATTAAATTTGTTTTATTTTTGCTTTTGTTTCCTGTGGGTTTTCATCAGACGGCTTCAGCCTCGGAGTTGCGTGGAGCTCCAAATGAAAGAAACACACACAACATTTGTGTGCTCCAATGCTCCAATTTTCCCCTTGCTTTTGAGCGGCTAAATGGCATTTGGCAATATAAAATTGGTTTATACGAGAACAAATTGGTGGGATATGGTGAAGTTTAAGCTTTAACTGCAAACAGATTCAACGCATAAACGTGGCACCGAATGTATTTCACATTTGAAGTATATTAAGGAACTCTTCACAATTGAGTTTGGCCCAGGGCTGACGGGCTGCTTGTGGTGCCACGCGAAACCTCCCCAACGACCCAATCTAATGGAGGGGCTGGGGAAGCCGCTTTCTAGCCACAGAATATGTATGTGGCCTGCAGCCTTGGCTTTGTCTCATGGTTTCAGCTTACGCGCGAGGCCATTTTGATGTCCTCACTCAAGCACACACATACACCGACACTTCTAAGCTGTAAGCACGTGTCCTCACACACAGGCACCAACACAATCGCACAATCGCAGCCACAAAATGGCACCGCCGCAAATGAAATTTCTGTGATTTGTTTTTGCATATGCCGCGTTGTACTTTTTAAGGCAATTACTTGACTGTGGCAAGACCCCTCTCAGCGACAGTCTCGGCACCTTGACTCCTCAAGTGATTGAGTGCTTAGACTCTTTTTGGGGGCACATTCAAGCCGACTCTTGGGGCTGTGCTGTCCATTGAACCAGAGGAGGTATGAGTACCCCTGCCACTCGACCTTTGCCATTCCGACCACAATTGTCGCCGTGTCTCGTCTGCCTGTCATCGACAGTTGTGGCTCTTGGCACCAAATATTTGACAACATTTTTGGCCAGCATTTAATATGTTTTGTGGACACACGCAGAGAGAAAGAGAGAGTGTGAAAAAGTACATGAACATGGCTGCTTTTTAGCGTTTAAATTTAAATTTGCTGGAAATTATGTGCCTTAAATATTATATTCAGTCTGAGGCGTTTGCCAGCGGCCAACTTTGCACTTAATTTGAATGACTTTAACTGAATGTAAATTGAAATGGAAATGGCGAGGAACAAGCAAGAAAATGTGTAAAGGGTAAAACATGGTTTTGAGGCAACTAAAAATGTTATCAAAGGACTTCCAGGCAAACAATTAAATTATTGGCAGCGATGTGAGGAGAGGCAGAATGATGGCTGTGAACGGCAGCTCGTAATGATTCAACAACTTTTTTCTTGAGCGGAAATTAAATTAATTATTTGGCTGGCGTTTAATGGGATGAGCGGGGAAGGAAGGAGGCAGCGGCAACATTTTGGGGAAACATTAATTAACTAGATATTTATACTTTGCGGAGCCAAAATTGAAAACTTCTTCGGCCGCGACCCGGCCGCCGGCCGTCGGATGCCTTCTGCTGTTCTTTCTCTTTTCATATGCTGCACACTAAGTTTGTAATGAGATAATAAAGCATTCATTCCATTATGGGGTAATTAGAAGGTCAAGCTCTTTAATTAATACACGTGCTTGGCCCACGAACATTTTGATCAAATTCGGCACGGGGCTGCTGAGAAAGGCTTTTCCCTTCCATAAGCAGAATGATATCTTTTCTTGTCTCTGGCTAGGTTTTCGTTTTTCTTTGCTTTTTGCATGTTTTTTGATTGGACCTCCTTTTTGTCGCCCAATGAATAATGAAAAAGAGTTTGTCTTTGTCAATTGGATGGCATTGGGGATGGGATGTCCTGGGAGTACTGATCCATTATGGCTGCCAAATTCCACAATTAATTAGGGGCCAGCAATTCTGCCATGTAGCTGCCATGCTAATTGCATTCAATTAGCCAAATTGGCAAAATTGTAGTCAAGTTTAAGTACCGCCCATTAATTGGCACCCGGTTTAATTCGGCCAGTACCGTTTTGTGTGATTTAAAATGCTTAAATTAATAAATGTCCATCAATAATTGATTAAGCCAACTGCGAGCCAACTGCGTCGTAGTCATAAGCCCCCAGATTAATTACACCGTTGACCTGCCAGGGACGTGTGCTAATTATTGCATTTATGGGGAGGCGCTCAAAGCTCGGAATACTCTTGTAATTGGACTCGAGAGTGGCACGCTTGAAGCACCATTGAAGAACCCATGGAAGGTCGGGATTATCCGCCGTCGAATTGTGAACGGCGCGACATAGCAAACTTTCAATCAGAACTGGCGAATATGAATTTTTAATTGATATTTGAAGCTGCCCGAGCGGCGGAAAAGCTGAAAAGAATCGCAAAATGGCTTCCATGCCGCTGGTTGTTATTTCCGTTTTCATTTCGCGCGCATACAGTCACGGCCATGGCCATGGCCATGTTCACGGCAACTGGTGGCTTTCCACACTATTCTGTCCCGCTCCGGTCGTCCCATACTTACTGCGACTGGACGAGGCGCTGACGTAGGCGGATGAGCGGCGCTTGAATCCGCTGGGCGCCGCCTCAGCGGCCGCACCGCCACCGGACCCGCTGCTGCCGCTGCTGGCGGGCAGGTAGCGGGACAGGGAAAGCAGGGACTTGAACAGCTCAGTAACGTTGCTGTCCTCTTTCGCCGAACATTCGAGGACCTTGGCCCTGCAAAGAAAAAAAGGCAAAAAAAAGGATTGTTGAAAAAAAAATGCATACTTTTTGAAGCTATGCATACACTGCGTATACGTAATGGATGCATCCGAAGTTTCAAACAAGCGAAAATGTAAATTCCGAAAAACAAACAGCAACAATACGAGTATGTTCGATGCATAACATTCGATGTTTTTGTGTGCCGCAACAAATTGGGACATGCGGCATGTGGCAAGGGCGTCAACGACAGCGATCCGAGGGCAGGACCAGTAGCCCAGTGGCAATAGTGGCTAATGGACGAATTAAGCATGTTATGGTTTCGCTGCAACTTGCGCTGAGCCGACAAGCTGCGGCAAGGTCGGAGAGAAGAACGAGGCACGGTTGCCATGCCGAACAAATGCATGTATCAACATCGTAAAATAAACTGAAAATATCTGAACCATGTGCACTTAAAACAACTGAAATATACGTAATATTTCCATGTTTTAAAATTATTCTGAGAATTAAATTTATTATTTATGTATTGTTTTTATTTCGAGTACTCAACAGACCTGTGGATATCCAGATACTAAGTTCGTGAGAGAGTGGATATGGCGTACATTTTTAAATCTGTACGGCTCATTCAGACAAAAAAAAAATAAAAATTTAATATTTATTTATTCCGCAGATTTTCATTTAATTTTCACGGTCGAATGAGCAAAAAAAAAACGCATAAATGGCTGAACGGTTGATGCCATAAGCTGCCACAGCAGTAAATCAAACTAAAAGTATTGTCCACATAGCCGCAGTAATGTTTTTTCATATTAGCAGCAAAAACAAATGGCCAGAGAAATGCGCATGACTTTGCAATTAAATGCTGTATAAATACGTTGTTCCACCTTTGACAAAGTAAACCAATTACACGTGAGTGGATGTGCGCACAGTTTCTATACGTACAAACATACACTGATAGTATGTATTTATATTCAGTCAGGCTGATAAATGCACTCGAGTGGCGTACTCTCGTAGCGTTTAACCGCAGACAGAACACGGAGAGAAGGACAGCCGGACAGACGGACGGTCAGGTAGCATCAGCAGAGCAACAAATTGCATTGCCGCTTGCAGCTGGGCTGGAGAATGCTTCACAAAACTTGCCACGTCAAGTCTGTTTGGGGTTGTGGCAGCGCAGTGAGAGCGGGAGTGGAAGTGGATATGCGGATGGGGGACTGTGGTGAGCTCTCTTGAGGTGCGAGATTGTGGCCATGTGGTTAAGGCGCTTCTCAGCCCAGTCTGACATACCAAAAACCGCACCATCAATCTACGTAAATGTTTAATCCAGCAGGGATTTTGTATGTAATGCCATCGCGAATAGTCTGCTGGCGTGAGTTCTGTGTCCTGCCACCCATATCCTGTGTCTCGTGTCCTGCTTCATCCTCTGTCGTCTCCATTCTACGGTTGAGTGCGCCTTCTGTGTGGTGTCTGGTGCTTTTAAATAAGTTTACGCACGCATGTTTTAACCGCAACACGAGCCGGCCCCGACACGCCTCCCATTATCCACCGCCCTGGGACTGGCTTCAGCTCCGCTCCGATCTGCTCCTCCTCACCTTAAATGGAATTATGCCAAGCCCCTTCAGAGCGGCCGGCACGTATGTGATTGTAAGTGATTTTTACGGGCCCTGGTTTGCGGTTTATTCAGGCCGCAATTACAACATGAAAACTGCCTGCTTTGTAGGTAAGTGCGAGGCTCCTTTATGGGAGAGGACATGAATCCCCCTTTCAGGGCCACTTGTCACGCGAGAAATGCATTAAAAGTGTTGATGTCGGAGCACACACAAGTTAATCAGGTCAGTTCCAGTAGATCTTAAATTGCCTTAAAGAAATATTACAGCAATTTACAGCCATAGTCCTGTCGTCTCTTTCTCTCCCTCGCAGCCAGACAAACTAACATTGAATGTAGTTAGTCATATCATATTTCTGTTCGGCGTGGCAACGAATACGTACTTGTATCATACTGGGACCAGGTGATACCCGTCATGACAGCGACACCGATTGCAGTGCCATCAAACATAGCCAATTAGAAACTAGTTGGAAGGAATTTGCTGTGAAATGCCACACTGCAATTTGCAGTTGTTCAGCTGGTTCTGCTCGTGTTACTGCTGGGAATGGGCCATTTTTTGTATGGTAACAAATGACATTTAATGAGCACCGCAACCCGATCCTCGGACAATGAAACTGATTTCAGTGGCAAATGGCTCCGGGAAGTGCTCGCCAGCACTCCCTTTCACTGCCTGCTGTCACGCTCGCCGTCGCTTAATTTCATTTGTAGCAATTTAATTGCGCCGTTTGGCGTTCGCCCTCTGCACTGTGCAGTTTGCAGTTTTCCATTTGCCATTTCGCTTCCTATTTGAACTGTTTGGTTGGTCGGTGCGGGGCGGGCCGTTGAGGGTGGTTGAATGGGAGGTTTCGTACAATTTATGGAGCTTTTTTAATTCCACTTTGTTGCGTTACTTATGAAAATTGCAGCTGTTTTGGTGGTTGTGCGGTTTTCGGGGGCTGCCAGGCCATGGCATTGGCTTTGTTGGCCCCTAATTGCTGTCGCCTGCCGCAGCTGTTGTGCGATTTTATTTGGGGAAATACATAGTTGTATTTTGTTGAACTAATGGCTGAACTTACCTTAAGCGCGGCAGCTCGCAGAACACCCAATCTGTCACCTCCTCCTGTTTGACCTCCCTGTGGGTGGGTGCCAGGTCGGCTTTGTTCCCGGCAATCACAATGGGAATGTCCTGTGAGATGACAAAGACGGAATTAGCAGTAAAAGTCGAGTCGAGTACGAGTACGAGTATTAGGGGCAGGTCCAATTGTACTGTTCCCGCTGAACGCAATGTCTGGAAGCTGAAAGCCACGGCAGAAACAAAGCCACGCTCCCTGTGGAAGGGTAAAGTGCGCTATAATTGACACTCGGGAACAATGGCAGCGCGTAGCGTTAAACGGAAAAGCGAATAGGAAAACAATAACAGCAGCCAGCTGCAGAGTCGGTGAACAAGAGATCTGAGTGGGGCTTAAGCTCTGAACTGGTGGTATTCCGCCTCAAATGAGAGCATTTTTAATTGCTTTTCGAGCAGCGGCAATCACACTGCTTATGAGTGATTTCTCCCTCTAAAATGCAGCTGCCCATCTCCATTTCCACTTCCATTCCCACTTGCAACTGCAACACTCACCTGGAAGTCACCGCGCTGCTCTCGGATCTCCTCGAAGCACTGCTTCACACACTGGAAGCTGGGCGCTGATGTGGCGGCATAGACGAGCATGAACGCGTGCGCCGTGGCAATGGAGAGGCGTCGCATGGCGGGGAATTGCATGTCACCGGACGTGTCCAAAATGTCCACCTGCAACAGATACGGAGCATGCAACATTGATGTGCAAGGATTACGTGTAATGAAAAATCCCATGACTCAAATTTGATTACAGGCCGCACGCTGTACTTTTTCATATTTGATGAGCCAGTTTTAATTGGGTTTCGTGCAATTTTATTAAAGAGAACTGCCAGTTCATTGCCAGTTTCAAATTCTGTGCAGAGTCGCGTTTTAAATGTGAAGAGAAGCCTAGGACAAGGACAAGTACCATACCGTACCCCGTGGTGGTGTCTGGATGATGGTTCGTGGTTCGCGGGTCGTGCCTCGTGTCCCGTTCAATGCTCTGTTGATGCCACCTAATCCCGAGTGTCGGCATCTGTTATTTTGTATATCGTTGCTGTGTGGCGTATACGCGATACGCATTGTTCTCCAGCCGCAGTGGCAAAAGCGTGTTAAGGCCAACGTCAACGCTAAAACCTAAGCCGAACGTTTAGCAGTGTCAGTGTCTGATCCCCCCTGCAGCCCTCCAGAGACCACCGTCCTGATCCAGCCACCATTCAGCCTTGGCCATTGTGACGCAAATTTGTAACCGAATGAGTAAACTTTATTAAAAACACTTTACGAAATGACACAATTCAAATTTTCGACAGCAATTCTGTGCGTGTCCATGTGGCAGGCATCGGCATTGTTCATTGTTCATTGCTGGGTTCATAGGCATCGAGTTTATAGCTATATGGCTGCGTCATACACATGCTCGTACGACACAAAATTGCTTTTTAGAAGCAGAAAATCGTTTAGTGCAATGTAATGTTCCCATTTGATGGCCACACGCAGCTCCCACAATCAGTCACAGCGGGTTGCAGTTGCTCCTTGTGTTCGCCAGCTCGAGTAGAGGCCATTAAGCAGAGCCCCAACAGCAGCAACACTGTAGAAGGAGGAGCCATAGCAACAGGAGAAGCCAGTGGCAAATTTTCTAGGTAAAATTAATTTGGATGCATTTTGCTGTTGGAGACTGCATAAATCACTTTAAGCCTCACTGAAAGCCCACGAGTGGAATTCAATCTTAGCACGAATATTCAGCCCACGCCTTACCTCTCACCCATTAAGATGGCCATTGGGCGCGAAAATGAAATTAATTAAAACCTTTCCTGGAAGGGGAGCCTGAGAGTAACACTTGGCGACGACGACGCCACCACCAACAGTGTCGATGTCGCCTTTCAACATCCATTCTGCCAACATCAACAGCGATTACGATGATCATAAGGATGATGATGATGGTGGTTGGATGATGAAGGTGACGTTACCATCAGTTACGAGTCAGCAGTCGCCCAGCACAGCCCCCTTCTATCCAGTATACCTATTAATCAACTTTGTGGCCCAACTTTTCCCGGATATACCCATACTACTACTCGTGCGTTGGGCTGCTTGCGGTGTGAGACAAGTTTGAGCAGCAAATAATCAGCTTAAACACTGTCAAGTGTGGAGGATGGGGGAGATGTGCCATCGCAGCAGGAAGGCTCCAAGAATGTGGCAGTTGCCAGTGTTGTCTATTCGGATGGAAATCTCTCGAATCCTGCCATTGGCTAGTTCGCTAGTTGGCTAGGCTCCATTGAAAGCGGAAAGTAAACTAAAGTGTCTCAAATTAGAGAATTTCCACCATTCACAGTATATCGACATCAAAGAGATATATATTAAAACGTTGAAGGAATTACAACACATTTTGAGGAAAATCTTCCCGTCTTAACTAACATGAACGGTCTTTAGTCCAGCTACTTGTGAATGTATCCATAAGGAACCTTTTGGAAACCATTTCCGCTACCCCTGTACTGAGCTTTCGTTTGAAGGGCATCGCTGTGTGGAAAGTGTCACAAATTTCCCATTGGTGTTTCCACTGTTTTGAGCGTGATTAATGAGCTTCTCGTCCTTGTCGAGCACTGGTTCATTCAGATTCTTCTCGTGAAAGAGGGACCCTGATACTTATACTCCACGAAAAACAATTCACATAGACTTGCCTCAAGTGCATATTAATTTACAACATGTCATTCGTTCTATTTGCGTTTTCCTCTTAAATATATGTATGTGTAATCCTGCGCATTTATGCCCTTGTGCAGAGATTGAACAGGTAATGAGCAACCACAACCAACACCAACGCTTAGCCACAACCTCAAAGGCCGTCAGCCCGTGTACTCCATTACCGTGAGACCAAGGAAACCGAGGAACACACGTGTATAGGATTATACCTTGCATATGGAATTAAATCCCTTCTGTTAGTGATGTTGCCAGAAATTGCAGTAGAGGCAATTCTCCAGAAATCCAATTAGTAGATTTCTGCCTAATTAATGTGCTTACGAGCAGCCTTTCTGGCTACTTGATGGTAAGGTTATTACGATTGGGTTAATGAAGTCCGCTTCTAATGGCAGGCTTGCACTTTAACTTATCCACTTTGAGTGCAAACGAACAATACGCGACGGAAAACAAAGGTGCTCCTCCTCTTGAAAATGTCAGCAGGTAACCACAATGAATCCCTAACACAGTCAAACTTTTTCTGCACTTTCAGTCTTTCATTTGCACTTACGGCATGGCAATGCTTTGTACTCGGACCCCGGACACAGACTCACCTTTAGCGTGACGCCACCCAGGTCGTACTCGCGGTTGTAGAGATCCTCGACGGTGGCACGGTACTTGTCTGTGTACGTTTTAAATAGGAAACGCTTTACAATGGAGCTTTTGCCCACCCCGGCACCGCCCAGCAGAACAAGGCGTATGCGTTCCAAGTCCGCCATTATCTCGTCGTCGTCGTCGTCGTCTGTTTAGACTGTGAATCGTTTGTCGCTCAAGGGATTGGCCTCTCACTAAAGAGTGCTCTGCTCTCCAGGCACTGGTGCAAAAGGATCCTTCTGTGTCGTTTAGTTTCAATGGAATGCCTTTGGCTTTATGTTTTATTGTGTTTCTGTTTCTGGAACATTATGAGTTCGCGTGTTGCGTCGCACTTTAGTTTGATTTCCGGCTTCCGTTTCAATTTTGGTGTGCTGGCAACACTTTCACCTCTGCCATTGCCACAACAGCTAGAACCGTGCGGACTTCCTCCTTAGCGATTTCCGCATCCGCTCGATGGTGGCTGGAGGATGTGCTAAAAGTAAACATAGAGTAGGAAATGTTTAATATTCAATTTAATCTTTGGCCCAGCAACCAACCCAATAGTTGAGAATTTAATTTCAAACTTTTCCTTCTCCAAACTTGCAGAACATTTGTTTATGTTTGCCGGCCCTGATTGACTTTGCTGCCCTGCATGTTCAACAAATTGCGCAGCTCGAGCCAAAAGCTATGGTTGCAACTGCAACTGCAGCGGCAGCTTCCACTCGTATGTAATCATAATCGGCTCACGTGTTTGCCTCGCAAATCAGATAAGTCTGTAGCCAAAATAAACCCACATCGGTACAGGAGCCAGCATCCAGCCATCTGATTCATTGCAGACAAGTAGCAGCAGGCTGCAGCGGCTGGAGTGGCTGCTGCTGTGGATGCCCCGCACCCAGTGTGTATCTGTGCGCTATTCAGGCATTCTAAATATAGTAGCGATAGAGCACACCGATATAGTCGAAAGCAGATGAAACGGAGGGCCCTTTGCCGTGTCTATGCCTGTGTCTGTGCAATGTACTCGTACTCGTACCCATACGCCTGCATACTAAGTGCACGTAGTCAATTCAATTTTCAAGCTTTTTTTTTGCAAATCAGGCGAGTGGCAGAGCCGCTTTGCACCGGCGAGGCATATCAGCTACACTCAGCAATCTCCTTTCCACCTACCTCCTCTAATTGATGATATAATTAGGTTTGCTGGGCAAATTGCAATATTTTCCAGGCAAGTGCACACATTGCAGGTGCTTGGGATCGGGACAAGAACGGGGCCAATGCACATGGCTGCTAAAAATTTGTTTAAAGACATAACTGAATATTCAACGTCTGCCAACAGATAACAACTTCAGGGCTTCGGTGCACAGTGTGCATCTGGTGATAATTACCCCCAACGCACACTGGGAACCAACAAACTGCTCCCCCTGACATGGATGCTTGTGCCACCAGAGGCGACAGAGCAGATCCAATTGCTAAATGTTGTTTCAGTTATGTTCAGCACGAACAGGCAGCCGGATGAACTCTCACTAGCCTGGTGCTCTTTATTGACAGGTTAGACAATTGGAATTTTCTAATATCTAATTGCTGGGTTCATGCTGGAATACTAATGGAGTGTTTATCTGCAGGTTAAATACAATTGTAGGAAAATAACGCAGACGATTGTAATCATATTCAAAACAGACAAATTTCGATTACATTTCAGGTACTCGTACTCGTACTCGCCGCTAGCAGTTTCTCGTTTATTTGACTCGAATTTTGTACGAGCTTCACAGCCATTTTACATTGTGATGATGCTAAATTGTAATGAGAAATCTGTCTGCCTGTGAAGTTTGTTGCTCCACACAACATTTTCCTTGTTTCACCCGTTTCGGATAATCCTGCGCAGCCGACAACGCATGTAGGGAATGCATTTGCATCTGCATTGCTCTCAAAGAGCCAGGCATAGTGGGGTGGAGGGAAGGGGCACTTAGTCTGCACTGGGTAATGCGATGTGTAGTGCTTGTAGTAGTGGGCTAAAGGGGGAGGGCAACTCTGAAAGCATTGGAGTAACGCTGCTAATTGCATGGAAATGCAGGGGAAAGAGGGAAGATTGGAATATCAATATGTATGCGTATGCCATGGAGGGACTATCTATCTTATAATTTAATTCACTGCTGAATGCTGCCCAGCAACGCGGCAAACTTTGGCACACGCAGCAGCCATGACAATGTTTTCCGCTACACAGAAAAATTTAATTAAATCTAGTAGGCCCACGCAGAAGTCGCTAGACAGCAGGCAACCGACATGGGAGTACTCGTACCAGCGACATCTGTGCCTGGGCCTGGGCCTGGGCCTGTACATACTTGTACATACATATGTATGTATATTATATTTTTAAAGAACAACGGGCTCGGCCAAAAGTTTACGCGTTTACATTTTAAAGCGCACTGAAGGAGCGAGCGGAACTTGAATTAATTTTTCCTGTTTGCCGCAAATGAAAACGTTGCTGCTGTTGACATTTTCTGTTGTTTCTATCTGCCACCCAAACATGTCATCAACAACTCAAAGAGCGAAGGACCTCTGAAAACTTTTCCGGGACGTGTCTGCTCGAGCACCCTAAAACTGCAAATGTGTTCAAAAGCAAAAGCAACAGACACTAAAAAAATGCCAGAAATGAAAACCGAAAATTGGTGCTTACTTTTTGTATTTTTTAGCTTTGTTGAACATCAATTTATGCTCTTTTTCCCCCTTTTTCAGTTGCTACGAATGAGTTGAGCCACCTCCCGAAATCATAAGCTGAAAAACACGTGGATTGAAACTAGGGAAAACGGATTTATTGATTAGTTTCAGAAAGGTCAGATAGGGATGGGCCACAGTTGTTGATGTTGATGCTGATGGTTGTGCTGCTTTGGCATTCCTTAACACGACGGACGGCATTTAAAATGTCATCAAAAGCACATTTGCCTGCTTGCCACAACAATGGGGCAGAGAAATGCACTCAAGTACTCAAGTACCCAAGTACCCAAGGATTTGTGTGCAATGGTGAGAAAATAGAGCATATGACATGATAGCAGATAGCAGGCCGCCTCGACTGACTCTCCAGCTTAAAAACTCTTAGAATCCCCATGGGGCATTTACATGGAAAAGGAGAGACATGCAGATACAGTTTGTCTGTCCCTTGTGAATGGCAAACTAACTTTTCTATCTGCATCTGGACACAGTTCAGGCCACGTCCATCACTGGGTTCCAGAGAGTTTACCAATATTTGTTAGCCTCATGCCAAAGCTGCCCAATGACTGTTCCCCATAGTTCATTAAAATGCCTCAAATGCCGCAGGCAAATCAAAAGTTCTTGGAAACCGCTCACAGAAGCTTCCGCGAAAAGTTTGCCAGGGGACGGACTCGAATCGAATGTGTGGGATGTGTGGGTGTGTGTATGTGTGCGAGCTTCCGCTCGATCGCACCGGGACCATGTGAACTGCCTTTGTTGCGGATGATGGACATGCGCTAACCTTTGGCTATCGGCAGCCACACAGCGAGAAATAAGTGCCACAAAGTGTCATGTTTCCTTAACAGATTCTACCTATAGATTAGTGTATGATATCTTTAGCTATTAGGCTTCGTAATTAAATCAATAAATTACCTGAATCTTATTTCATAGCTAAATGGTATCGTATCCAAAGCAGCTCAGACAAGTCTTCATACAAATTAATTTATTGCCTCTCCAATTTTCTTCGAGTGGGCTTACTCGACGTCCCAGAAACTTGGAATTGGAATGCTGTGGCTAACCGCGACCGGACCACAACTAATTGAGATTGTTTTTGGGAGGGCAGCTTGATTTGTTTGCAATTTGTTAATGCAAAATACTCAAAATGCCATTTATTTTGTGTTACGACAAATTTGGGGAAAGCCCAACAATTGGGAAACTTTATTGAGTCGAGGCCGAGCAAAGGGTCTTTTACCGAATATAAAGTAATACATTTTATGTGTGATTAACTTACAGCATGTGTGTCTATGCTGTCGGCTGTGCGTCCTGTGGCTTTGCGATGCTTAAATCATAAAATACGCTTTTATGTTGCCAAACACAAACGGGCCACGCGTCATGCCATCTGGCCTCTGGCGTTGGGTTGCAAAGTGCGGGTTTGCAAACGAATTTGCCCGGCCTGACGCCCAGCTCGAAGATTTATTGCCATGGATTTGAACTGCTAATAGGGCCAAAAACGGTCACAGCTATAAACAAATTATTTTATGAGGCTGATGGCAAAATACCGTTGTCGATTCTGGTCGTCAGGCTGGCGTCGCGGAGCACCCCTTTCTCTCCGCTCCAGGGGTCGTTGACACAGCTTCATGATTACAAAGTGGTGGCGCGAAAACGGGGCCAACAAGCATTGCCCTTAAAGTGTTGATTACAGCGATGATGGCGGCTCTTTATGGCTCCGTCTAACACACCACCAAAGCACAGCACACATGACGCTCCCAGAGGTGTGCTTGATGCTAAATTCAGACACAAAACTCTCATAATCGCCAACCAGAGCTGCACTGAGAAAAATCAAGAAGTCACTATAATTTTACTCTCTGTAATTGTAACAATTAAATTTATGAATACTGTTTAAACAAAAGTAAATAGGAAACATTTTGTCGGCTTCTTGATGGTCACTGTGTATGTTGCTCTTTTATCCGCTCAGTGTAACTTGAACTCTTTCCTCGCGGTGGCTGGTCTTTAAAGCCTTTTTCTCCTCTTTCTGGCTCAATGGTGTGCGGAAAATGGGTCACTAGCTGTTACATATTTATACTAATCACAGCAAATGACCGACGAGAACGAAAAGCGACCAGGGAGCTAGATCCAAGAGTGTTCTCTGCCATTTCTCCTCCTATTGCCTGGAACTCCCGGCGAACGCCTTTTATCTGCTCGACTTAAGTGTTATTAAAAACTTTGCTGAGGTACTCGTATCTAAAAATAGGTGGTGAGGGTGCGAGGTCGCGTTACTTTGACCGCTTGCCACTTGGGCAAACACTTTACACTAGGAGCGTTCTCATTATGCTATCCGGAGAGGGCGAGAGGGTGTGAGTCCTTAGCGAGCACTTAATGAGCAAACTCTGCAATTGCCACAACAGCAGCCAACTCGCAAAATTGTAACTAAAAACGGTGGAGAGTTGGAACCAGAGTTTGATGTAGTTGGGATACAAAGCCATGTGGCTAATTGGAGAGCGAGCAAAAAGTCAGCAACAGGAGAAGTTCCGATAATTGAGTTGGTCGCTCGAGTGCCATTAAACGGTGATTACATTTTACATTTTATGCGGTGTATATACACCTCAATTTATTGCTATTGTTGCTCCTATCGACAGCTGCAATCGGATCCTAATCGAATTCATAGCGCTTTCGCAATCAAGAAAAGGTTTCCTGGCACACGCAAATTTCGTAATCAACTCTGTGCGATTTGTGGGCTGCTGCTGACGATGATGGTAAGAAGTTTCAGCTGGTGGATCCAACAAATCGGATTGCAGCTGAAGCGTGAAAAGCCAGCAAGGCAAAATCTGGCAGAAGCTGAAAAAGAAGCTGCCAGAGGTGGAGAGTGGAGAAAGGTCAGTAAACCGTTGGGTGCACGCCAGCCAGCCTCAAAGCCAGAGCCCTGCCATGCTGGTTCTACAGCTTCCACAGCTAATAGCTAAGCAAACAAGACAAGGCAGGGCAAGGACGCAGACGAGGACTAGAGCGCCGCTGAGGGGAGCGCAGCAGTGGGGAGCACATCATTGAGGGTGCAAGAAAATTAATGCAAAAACTTAATCAGGCGCAAGAAGGATCTGATTGGTGCAGTGGCGATGGCGAGGGCGAGGGCGGTGGCAGGGGAGTAGAGCTGGGGCAGGTGCAGATTGTTCGCGCTGCAGTCGGTGCCCAGAGGGGCAGCCCTGTCATCGATTGTCAACATCTGTTGAACCGCAAATTAAACACAAACAAACCAACCAGTCACACTGGTGGGGGCGGCAGTCGGGCAAGGGGTGTGTGGAAACGGGTAAGTGTGATGGACGGGGAGGGGGACAGACCGGCGAAAAGAGACTTACTCACTTGCCGCCACTCTTTGTGTTTGCCCTTTGGCCAAAAGAGAGCAAACCTTGTTCACGATTGTGCCCGCCGTCGGTCGTAGACCCATCCACACGCCCGTGGGGCATGTAAGGCTGTCTGTGCAGCTGCTGCAGTTGCATGTCGACCCTGCCACAGACGTTTACGAGTGGCACACGTCTGCCTGTTCTGCCTCCGCGGCCGCCCTTTGTAGGTTAATCGTAAAGCTCACCCACAAAATGACAATGGAAATGGCCATGTCTGTGTCTGTGTTTGTGTCTGTATCTGTGTGCAGAGTGCGTCTTGGCGTCAATTGATTTGACTTGCGCCCCCGTCTCCGAGCCACTTGGGGCACTTTCCCCGTGTCCCGTGTGTCTGTGCGTCGAGCGATTTTGGCTGCTTATGTGTGTTTACATGGCGCTCGCTCTTTCGCTCTCTTTGTTTTTGAGAGTGTGTTTGTGTGTGTGTGTGTGCCTGTGTCTATGTCAAAAGCGATAAAAATGTGTTAGATACCCCTAACAGAACTTGTTCTCCTCGAGTCCAAGGAGTTCCCTGCTTGCGTGCCATGTGTCCTCCAATTTATATGCATGGTGCTGTTCGCTTTTCATTCGAATTCTGAATAATAGAAACAATTGTGGAAATATCGTCGTGAACTCAGGCAACTGTATCCCGCCCCCACGCAACTGCATCATTTAGTGCCTCAACCGGAACACAAACAGAATGCAATTCCCACAAAAATTTAAATCAGTTGCAAATATAATCAAGACTTTTAAAATTTGCCAAATCAGAGGAGAAGCATCAGGATTGCATTTTGAGTGAATAATATTGTCATCGCAATATTATAGATATTTTTTTACGATTTTTAAAGCCATCGCCTGACATTTACTTTGTCAAATGAATTTTGTTCGCATCCTGTTCATTTTGCCTGTGTCGCTGTGTAGCCAAGCATGTCTCCGTCTGGGCGCCTTGCCTTGGTAAGTTTCAATTAAAATGGGGGAAAATCTGCACTCTCAAAGAACTGCACACCAGCGGGAGAGAGCTGAGACAGAGGCATGCAGAGACTATGGCACAGGATAGAGCGTTGCCATGGCTTTGTGAAATTCGAAATTCCTTCCAGGATAAATTGAGCTTATTTATCAAAGTTTTAATTAAAACCTTCAACGAGGAACTCCAAATGGGCAAGTGTGTAATTACAACTGAGACGACAGCCTGCTCTCTACCTGTGTTCCGGCGAATCCCAGATCTTCAAGACGAATCTGAGACCAGGAATAACCACCTTAATGTATGCAACAAAATAAAATTCACACAAAATTGAATTAGACTTAATAAACAAGAGTGCCGGGGAAAGCACAAAAGGCGCTGCAGAAAATAAGCCCGGAAATAAGTGGGAGAACGTAAAGATGGCGAGAAGTACATAAAGAAGTTGAAGCTGTCTAGAAGGTAATAGAGAAGGAACCCAGGGCAGATTCATAAAGCACGCAACGCGCCTTACGCTTGAGTGACTTTCGGAGAAACGAGAAAGAATGAGCAGCGGAAACACGAGCGCAAACAACCAAACGGAGTACGTACAGCCAAAGAGAAGTGTAATGGGTGGGTGGGTGTTGGGTTGGGGCGAAACAAACTGCTACGACACGGTAAAAAATGTGAAAAAAAAGAAAAGGCAAAGCAAGAAAAATCACAAACAGCATTCCCAGCATAACAACGGACGAGGCACGAAACGACAGCATGAAGGGAAAACCTATTTTATCCAATACTCTCAGTATACCCGTTGAAGAGGGTCCGTCGAACTTTGAAATCACAAAATACATATTGCGCATACGCATCGATGTCAGTTGCTCAGAAAAGCCCGGAACACGCAGCGCTAATGACGAGTATAAAAAGATGACAATCAGATCATCATATCAGACCTAATGAGCACATCTCGGACATAGCCCACTTTGCTTTGTCAGTTCCATGCTGTCAGGACAACAAAGTGGACATAATTTGATTTGGCCTCTCTGCCAGATTACACTCCCACCCATACCACCCCCCACCTATCACTGAAATTCCCTTTGACGGGATTCCATGCCCACATTGAGGCCTCAAAACTTTCTCAAAGTGTAGCCAGCTGGGAATGGCAGCACGACGCTCTTCCAACCCGCCACCCGCCAGCCATTGACAGAGCCTTTGAGCAAACCAACAAATGGACCGACAGACAACCTGGCTAAGGGACTACTGGCGGACAGGCAAACGGTTCTTTTTTTGCCCGCGGACAGCATTCGTAGGAGTTGCCACCGCTAGAAAAGATATAAAATAAATTGCGGAATGCCAACAAATAAAAATTTATAAGTGTAGGCATAAAAACATCCCTCATTCTGCCCCCCATTCCCACAGCCAGACCACGGCACGCCCCTTCTGGGGCAACCTCTCTTCCTTGTTAAGATTTCTGCCGACCGAGCCAAGACGATTATAAAGAGATTTGTGTGTCTGTGTCGCGGCTGTAGTTTGAGTTGGAATATGAACAGAGACAGGGGACAGGGGACAGTGGACTGGGACAGGGACAGGGACAGGAGCAGATTGTTCCGTGCCTGATGAGGCGCTGATGACTGTCATCATAATCTCGATTAACATAATAATATCAGTAATCGTAATCATCATTGAAGCTGCCCTGATTGTGTCTGTCTGCTGTTGCTGTTGTCTAATTTTATCATCTCATTCTTTCGCTGGCCCCAAATTGCCCATAAGTTCGTTTGGTCTGATGTCTTTTTTATGTTTCATTGTTTGTCCTTTGCGATTTGAATTTAATTGCTTTGGGTACGACACCCATGCCCATTGAAGAGGAGGTTCCCGATCTGTCGATTGCTGTAATCGCCCGTCGGGTCAACCATTTCCTTGATTTTCCACTTTCGTACTTTAAAGCAGCTTAAAGTACAGCGAAAAGAAACGAACTCAATTTGATGTTATCATGGCCATTTCTGGGTGAAAAACGGCCAGAAATCAGGGAAAAAAAAACAAAAGAGAAAAGAGAAAAAAGAAAAAAAAAAAAGTGAAATGCATAAAGCGGCGAGGAAACTTTTAGAAAATTCATTTGGCCCCTCGAAGCATCCAAGCGACTGCGGAATTGACGGAATATACGAACCTATTGATTGTGCTGTGCATGTGGCACCGCTGCGGGGGGATTGGCCCTGGACTTGGACTTGGACAGGTGATGGGGTGAACAAAAAATGGCAACAAAAAGTGGCCCACAGTGAGCGGAAGTTTAGACGAGATTGTCAATGACCAAAGCCAAAGCCCGAGAAGAGGGAAAGGCGAACGCACTTGCGGACATTCTGAGTGATTCACTGAGGCATATGCCATAATTTTTTTTTTGACCCATACCCATAGTGTGTGTCGGACAGACAAGTCTGCTCCTCCCATTCGGCTTCAAGCTATCAGAGTTAATGTGCACGTTGTACTGACTGCATATGACACTTTCAAATTGAACCAAAGAATGTTTCGGTCTGTATCCTAGTGCCATTGAATGTCCTTCCAGTGCTGCGGTCAGTTATCTTGAGCTGGTCACTGATTTCTTCGTGGAAACTCAGCTGCCCTTCAATTGAGTTTATGGGTTGTTTTCGGTTTTGGTTCGTGATTTTCTTTAGTTTTGATTTTCCACTTGATCGAGTGCAAATTTCAGGCAACAGCCCCGCACTTGCCTCCGCTAGCGACTCAGCAGCTGTTCACTCAACCGTGTTATCAAATTATGAGCATTTTCAACGTAAATATGCATTGCTAATGTGACTGAATTGTTCCCGTTAATTAGGTTGCACCAGCAACCTGGCTATGGCTGCGCCTGGTCTTGGTCCTCGTCCTACCACATGCCTCAAAGACCACCTGCCCACCCAACTGCCTATCTGCCTAGCTGCCGCTCTGGGACTGTTGGCGTTTTGCATAATTTCCTGTTTGTGGGCAAAAAGCTTTCTGGCTGCTTGAAATCGTTGTGCAATTACTGCAAATTGTTCAGCACATTTGTGTGTGGCTCATTCTGCATATTCTATGTGTCAGCAGCCCATTATAATATCAAGTTGAGGAACGTGCTGCAATCGCTTTTCCCCCCACACACACACACACACACACACACTCTATGGGCTCGACTCTCTATCTGGGAAGTAAGTCAAATGGGCATTTTGTAGCTGAAGTTGAAATGGCTTTTAATATAATGCGATATTTGTTTGCTTTCCATTGGCCCACATTCCTGGAAGGCTTCACAGTCTTGTAGACAAAGCGTTTAATGGTCATTCAGTGCCCTTAAGCGTATCCCATAACATCCCATACCCCTACCCCCTACCCAGCTACCCAGCTTGTTGAGACACAAATTCCATGCAATAAAATTTCAATAAAGTTTCAAAAATACAAGTCTGTGAAGTAGAGGCGGGGATGGGACAGAGAAATGGGCGGAGAAAGGCCAAAAAGCACAATCCGTTGGACCATAAAAACAGCACAAGCACAAACATGACCATTCCCATCGGTGTTCTCATCAATGAGTGGAAGACAACGGAAAGGGTCGGACTCCGGGGCCGATACTTTAATCAAATGCGACCGCAGCAACAAGAGGCTACAGTGCCCCCGAAAAGTGTATTGTGGGTGACAATTCAATGAAGCCAGTGGCGGGCAGGGTTGTGGGTGGCTGTAGGCTGAAAAGTGCTGCCGCAAAAAAGGAACAAAATACTATTAAAGTAAGTGGAAATGGAGGCATCAAGGCGTAAACACGAGGGCCACACGCACATGGGAAAAGAAGGGACCGTCGCCGTTGGCCGTTGGCTGGCCAAGTGGAAGCTTTGAACCTTTTATGTGATTTTAATTTAAGCTTAACAACAGACCGATTTCCCAGCCTTAAAGTGAGCTCTTTTGACAGCATTTAGTGGCAGGATTTATCTTATTCTCTGATGCCCGCACTCCGACTGACGTGCACTTCCTGTGAAAATTCACTTTGCATAAGTATTGCAATTTCCAGCAGCTGCCAGAGCACATCAGCAGAGCTGAGGCCCTTTGCGTATGAGTGATATGCAAATAAGCGTGGTGTGCCAGTCGCAGGCAGACAGAATACCGCAGTAGCAGTACCCAGCAGCTGCCAATTAATTGCAGGTCCTCAAAGGTGCCACTCACATATCCTATGCCCGAATATGCCCCGGCATTCACTTTATCAATTAGATGAGGCAAATATAATTAATAGACGCCACAGGCTCGGGCTCCTTTGTGCCTGACAAATGATAACGATGCGGTGGAAGTAATGAACCACAGGAGTCACAAACAAAGGCCACCACTGCAACACAGACAGACACACGCATAAATACGGGGAAAACTTGGCTTGGCTTTGATATCATGTTGATCGGAGCAGAGTTGTTCCAGAGAATAGTCCATGGCAAAACTATGGCAAATGCCGCCGCACTTGTGGCATCCGGTCTAGACTTAGTTATCACATAGCGGGCGTTCGGTGGGTTGTGGGTGGGGGGTGTGGGTGAGTGTCCCTGGGGGGTTGTCGTGCAGCTGCTGGGCTCTGCTCTGCTCAAAGATTCAATGAATAAAACACACAAACTCGTATATCTGGCTGCACTGCTGTATGTGGGTGTGCGTTATCCCCCATTTACAGTTCGGCAGCAAAAACATTTAATCCGGCATAAACATATGGAACAGAGGCATACGCGTACATTAGGGGATGAAGGCGACAGGTGAGCAGTGGGCTTTGGCCAACCTCCCCCATTCCCTTATCCACAGACATCTGCCAGAATGCGCGTCCTGTCAGCTGGAAGCCACAGCCAAGGAAAATCTTAGCTTTAAACGTCGAATTATTCATTCATACTTGGGAGTGAGTAACGCAAACAATTTGCGTTTTTGTATTCGCTGCCGAATTCCTAGATACGAGTCTCTAAGGTCCCGGACCCCGGAGTGATAAACCTTTTTTCCCAACTCTCTGTTTGCCTTTCATCAGAAAGCGCAAAAAACATTGCCAGATACTCAGAAAAATATATGGAATTACAAATTGAAAAAAAAAATAAATTAAATGAATGAATGAATACGCAGATGAGGATTGCCTCTTTCCAGCGAAATTTGAGACCAAATTAAAATTCTATTGCCACAAAAAAAAAGGTGATAGATAGGGTGTGTGCTAGGCAACGCGCCTACTACAAAATTCATCTGTAACATCTCTGGCACAGCCTGGCGGCTTCAAGAGTGCTTTGAATCACAGTAGAGAAGCGCGTAACGCAAGCGTAAGCCTGCCATGAAACTCTGATATGTAACATGGCTAAATCCGATTATAGAAACCCAAAACCAGCTATGAATAGATTGGAGGGAGAGAGGATTTTGATTTTGGCTTCTATTTTGGCTTTGACAAATTTAGAATTTATGAGATATGCTTCAGGGGGGAGCCAGCTGCCCCTGTCGCCATGTGCGAGCCGTGTGTAATCGTAATAAAAATGCACAACATGGCACAACGACTTTTCCGTCCAGCTCGGAACACACAAAAGGCAGATCTACAGGCAACTTAGAGTTTACTTAGAGATGTTAACTGCCGTAAGGACTCTTTGACTCTACTCCTCCAAAAACACAAATAAGAAAAAAAGAAAATAGCCTAAAGAGTCGGAGTAAAAGTTGCGGCAGCTACAAATTTAATGCGCTTACGATAAATTTTTATTATTCCATCGGATGCTGACGTTAAAATTGGATATTGAAGACACCTATGTATGGAAGGGGGTGGGGCAGGGGCAGGGGCAGGAACACGGACACGGAGTATGCGAAAAATTTGAATTTTCCGCCATAGCCGTTACTTTTGCTGTTTCCCACTTTTCCCACTTTAAAGTCCGCTTTCCTTTTCGCACTTGCAAGCAGAACGTGCCTCGTCGCTGTTTCAGCCACTGCCTTTGTTTATGTTTTAATGCGGCCATAAAATGCAGGAGAGGATGGACACGAATGGTGCCTGGACGCATTCCAAATGACCGCACGTTGCCACACATACACACTGTACTACTGGGGACATGTCCTGCAGGCCTTTGTAGGTCAAACGTAGAAGCCTGTGGGTCGGCGGGCTCTGAGCCTCTGGCTTACCTGGCGTATACTTAATCACCTCGAAGTAACTGGCAAAACTGGTGGAAAACTGCAAGTCGGCACGTGAGATTGATTAAACTTCTGATTTATGTTCGCGCGAATCTCTCCGATCACGAGCACACACAGCCAGAGACAGACACCTGGAAAATGCCACTGGACGAAGAACTGCAAATGTAACCGTCGCTTCCTCAGCGTTTCCTTATGGGGAACTGTCGATCTCGGAACACGCGCGTTGCTGTCAAGCTTCAAACTGCTTGACTGTCAGCTCGAGTCGTTCTTTTTATAAGGCTCGGGCAGGGACACGGACACTTGCCGCCAAGGCATTCAAAACACAACATGTTGCAGGTTGGGCATCCAACCTAACAAGTCTTGCAACCAGCCAAGGCGCAGGCGTCGGCGCAGGACCTCTCTAGGAATAGTCGGGTTCAGAACCAACAAAGCTTTCGACGTCTGATGTCGTCTGTGGCGGCTTATGCCTCAAACATGCTGCAAAGATTGCGAGCTGTTTATCCTCCCCTCAGGCATTGTCAACCGTGTTCGGCTGATAATAATTCCTCTGACAGTTGAATTTGGTAGAAAGCCAAAGAGCGTTCTGGGGAATCGGCAGAATTATCAGCGAACAATTCTCAGGGGAAACCCTTCCTCGATAGTACAATAGTTCTGCAGAAGCTGTGCACCTCGGGCTGTATTTCAGCTCCTTGCTACGGAATTCCTAATCCTATTCCAATTTTTTCATTCTTCCACTTTGTGGCGGTCCATTAGAGTAGCAAGGATTGTGCAGAAGCACTCCAAGCGGACAGCAGCCTGCAATGCTTGGACACGCACCTGGAACGGAAATGAAAGGCAGGAATCAGGCTGAAAGAAGACTCTCACGTGACTTGCACAGATTTTCATTTGGATTTTAAATGGTTGAATGGCTCGGCCAGTGCAAATATTGGCATACAAATGCTAATTAACAAAGAGAGATAGTGAAGGATGGAACAGCGGGAGAAGGAACAGACGATGAGAGCACTGCGTATGCGTGATAATTGCCCACCTCTGAGCGTATACTGCACTCTTCGTTAAAATTCAATAGCAGGCATTCATTTTAAAATGTTAACAAACTTTTGCACTTTTCCGCAGCGCCCCGAGAGTCAACCAAACATCCTCCCACCCACAGTCGGTCAGGGCAAGCAAAAAAGGGACATTCGCTAGTGGAGCATTGTCCTTTAGAAAGGCTGGCAACTTTCAGCTAAAAGGCTGAAGTATTTCATTAACCTGCCTCGTCCAGATACGCACATTGGCAGCTGATGTCCGGCTGTCGGGCTGTCCGGCTCTCCGTGCGGAAAGCATTGGCTTGTTTGGCCTGACGCTTCGTCCCCTCTGGGTGCTGCCCCGTTTTAACCAGCGATGGAATCAGCGATGCCTGGAAGAGCGGTAAATTGTGTCCAGTGGCCACCGAAGCGTGTTGGTATTTTATTATCATTTTTGTGGTTCTCGTGTGGTGTGGTGCGGTGCTGTGTGTGTGCTGCTGGAGTTTACACATCGGGTGGTCCTTGTCCCTCGATTCAATGAATATTTCACTTGCAGCTGGGAGTCCTTACAGTGCCAGTCCGTAACACGATTTAAGTTCTAACAGAGTAACTTCTGAAAATTAAATGCCAATTGCAAAAATGCAATATACAACGCACAAGATGTGTGGAAAGGCATAACAACCAAGGTAACCGAAAGCAATCAAGATATGCATTGGCTCCGGCAGACATATTCGTCTACAGTACATGTGTAAAAAGAGTTGAAAGTGGTAGACGTGCGCTTGACATAATTCCTTAATTACCAAAACCAGTCATACGTCCTGGACAGAAGTTACATATACATATACAATGTGGGCAGTTTGTCTGCTGCATATGGAATAACTATTCACGTACATTGGCCACCCGGGCGGCTACAAGGATTTGTAGGATAGAAAGTTTTGCGTTTTTGTGGGCACTAGCTTATGTGCAAGAAATAAATGCACAAAGGCAGTTTGCTTACACTTTGAGTGCACCTGCAACTGATAACTGATTGCACAATTACGACTGCCATCAGCATTCGCAATTCACCATCCCCCATCCTCACTGTGTCCTGACAGCTGCAGTTACTGGATCAACTATCAGCCCATCAATTGGGCAAAATGAGCCAGAGACATATCAGGACTGTCAAAGGCAGCAAGGCCTACCAGATGCAGGACCCCCTAGGGAGAGATAGTAGCCCCGGAAGCTCGGTGAAGCGCACCAGTAGCTCTTGTCACACCACCACCTGCAGCATACTCGTAGCTCTACTCGGACCCCATCAGCCCGAGCCTTGGCTGTTGTCGTGATTTTCGTGATTTCTTATTTGCAGATTCGCGAGTTGCATTTCCTTTTCATTTCGCACTGGTTGCTGCGGTTACTCCACCTCCTCCTGTCGCCTGCTGTCTCGTGCTTCCGCTCTGTCCCGTTGTCATTTCAATTTCAATTTGCTGACGGAAACTCGAAGCGTTGCCCAGCACAACGCTGTCGAAGTTTTGGCATTGCCCTAGCCACCAATTAGCGACATTTTCTGGGAAGGAAGAACACGTAGCTCATCGGCCTTCGACAGTGGTACAGAGGTGGGTGAAACTGTTGAATTCAGAAGGTAACAACATATAACAAAGCAACAGTATGGATTTAATTGACATTTTTGTAAACTGTTGGCCACACTCTCTGGCATGTCAGCTGCAGCAGTTCGACATGATGCCACAAACAATAAAATTTAATTATGGCCTGCCTCCAGAGCTGTGTAAAAGTAACAAAATTGAATTAAATCTGCCGCCGGTCCGGTCCGGTATCACAAGGACATGGTAGGAAGCCAGGCTACGCTGTCCTGCGCTGTCCCAGGCAGCCGTAAAAGTTGTCAAATTTAATTTACACCTGTTTAGAAACATGCAAATATCCGACCACAATATCTGGCCAGGTCAAAAGTTCCAATGAGTGTCGTGTGTGTGTGTGTGTGTGTGTGGTATTGTGTCTATCCTGGACCATCATCTGTCAAATGTTTTGAGAAATGCTCGCCAACGATTCACGGTCCATAAAGTAGGCAACAAAAAACGTCGACAGCAGCAATCTAGATGCACTCAGCAAAAACAGGAGGAGTGGGAGTGCTGTATGCAGCAAATTGCCAACACAGTTTCGGCCATTTGCGTGTCCATCTGTCCCGTGTGCTCTTGTCTCGAGAGCTCAGTCTTTGGCCACTTACCACTGCCATTCGAATTGCACAGCTCTTCCCCGAGCAGATTCTCGTCTTTCTTTCCGCCCTCAGTCTCTCCATTTGCTGCCTGCTGTGTCATAGATTGATAGCTGCACTAACTTTGATATATTGCCCGCTGCACATACGAGTACACACCCCGTCGGACTGATACAATATTGCCAAACTGTCAGGCGGCGGGCACGCGGCCAAGAGCGTAGCAAGGCCACATCCTTTGCCTCCCAAATCAATGTCAACTGCACCTCGGGAGAGTTTAATTACAGCCACAGCATCTTCACGTGGCCCTCAGCATTATGCAAGCCCGAAACTAATCAACGACTCGTCTGTCCTTTGCACTTGTCACCGAAGATGACATTTATTGACTGCAGAAACTTGCTAAGTCTCAGTCAATTTATTGGGTAAACTTTTCGCAGCTAAACTTCAAACTGAGGGCTGGTTAACATGACCCAGGAAGTAGGTGCTCTGCGCGTCCTTGATGGCAAAGAAAAAGGGGTGGTCCGCGGTAAACTGTTTTACTTCTCCCACGAACGCGGACTCCAGTGAGAACTTGACAGCGGTGGCCGCACTGGCAGTGGTTCCGTTCTCGTTTACCTCGATGAGAGCCTTGTGCCTCACCTCGGATATCGTCAGGGGGTCCGGTGTCTGCAGCAGGCTACTGAAGTTAGCTTGGGGACCGAACGGGGTCTCGATGCCCATCTGAAGGGATAATCCATCGGTTACACGTCGGTTCACATCTCCTCCTTCCCCAGCTCATACTCACCTTCTTCAGCACAGGCTTCAGGGAGACATCGAACTCGAACTTGAATTTGGGCAGCTGTAGCTCCACCATCTGCCTGCTCAGCTGCGAACTAATCTCGTTCAGGTTCAGTCCGCTCAGCCTTTGCTCAAGTGCAGGCAGTCCCTGCTCCTCCAGAGGCAGTATGATCAGGAACACAATGTCCGTGCCCTTGTAGGGCAATTCCAATGCCTTTGCTTTCAGGCCGGGCAGTTCGCCGTACCTGAAAAAGTCGGACTGATACATGGTGTTCACCTTGACCTTCATTCCCGTAGGGCTGGCAAAGTCTTGCAGATCCGTCCTGTACTCGGCGAAACTGTTCACCCAGTCGGCTTTGAAGTAGATCGCATTGATTATGATGGCGACCGTGTCCGCGTCGAGTGTGTCGGCGCTGATAAGGTCCTTGATTTGATTATGGGTCTGCTCCTCCACCCAGGAATTGATTTTCAGGGCCACGCTAGCGCCTTGTGCGAAGTTCACATTCTCGGCAGCTGCGTTAAAGTCTTTAGCGGCCAACTCTTGATAGCCTTGAGCCAGCTTAAAGCGCTCGGCCACGTAGATTCGGTTCGCATAGTTGAACTGAGCGCCATCCTCATCCTGCTCTGCCTTTCGTTGTCCTTTCGCCAAGAGCTGAGCGAATCCTTGGGCCACCTCATTCTTGTCGGCTCCCTCCAATGCGAGGCCTTGTTTCAGCTCCTCTGCAGTGGTGCCGTCGGAGCCCAGATAGGCCAAAGCCAGGCCTGTCCTGATGGACGATGGGGAGAACACAAGATTTCCACCAGCCTCAGACTTCGCCAGGTGACCGAATAGCTCTAGGGAAAACTTTCCATCACCTGCGGAGCCGCTGGAATTGTTAATGGACTGGGCCATGATAAGCACAGCGCTCAGGAGCAGGGGGAGCAGTGAGAGCGTCGCCTTGGATGCTGGGGAAAGACAAAGGACAGAGGATTAGACAGAGCAAAGGGAAGAGCTATGCGTATGTGAATGTCTCCTACCTAACATGATGAAGCTGAATGAATTAGCCGAGTTCCGTGTTCCTTTTATATACCCCAAGATCAGATTAGTAATTTGATCGTTATCTGTGTCGATTCTGGTTTGTAGCATGCTATAGCTATAGCTACAAATGTTTGTATATTATTTCTCTTAATTCTCAGTTTCAAAAGCGTTTCAACTAAATGTGAATTTGTAGAAGCCAATTTAATTTCTCGTTCATAGAATATTCGAGCATTTAATTAAGAGCATTCATTCCGTCATACTCTTACAGTGTTTTCCCCCTATTTAGCACTCTGCACGCACTCTCTTTTGTCATATTTATGCTCTCTGTTATGTTCTCTATTAATGCTCTGTTGTTGACCTGCGGTGATGTCATTGTGTTTACAATTAAGTATAAACAATACTGATACTGAAGCAGTTCTCGGTATAAATATATAAAAATCACAGGTTACACTTACGAGATTCAAAGAATTGATAGTCGTTGCTCCTAATACTGCAATGCTCGTACTGGTATACAAGTTTAAGCAAGTTCAACCACAGCGATAAAGACTGTCCGACGTTATGGAGACAACTGAGCCACTTTGTCTTCCCTCCTTTCTATATTTAAATATTTATGTTTGTACATATGAATGTATGTATTTTAACTGAAGCAGTTACAGACATAAATAGACATACAGACATAAATAAATATATATTTATGTGCATACGTGTGGATGATAAGCGGATGTACCTGCCTCCACTACGCTGTGAAATTTGAAAACACCCTTCAAATATTTAAAGTATCCCCAAAGATAGTCACCACATAGAGTGCTAGAGCATAAATAAATAAATACAAATACATACATACATATGTATGTATGTAAATGTATATTACATACTGTTCAAGTAGCAGAAGATATTCTCGTTACTGAGAGTGCAGCCGCTGCAAATTATTGCAATGGAACATTAGACTACTGCATCATAGTGGGCATAAGTATAAACTTCTTGATGTATATTTTAATTTTATTTGACATTCGTACAAAGCATATGTAGGTATTACTCAGGGGCTGACCACATGACCCTGGAAGAAGATTGTTCTCTGGTCGCGTATGACGAAAGCAAAGGGACGATCGAACGTAAACGACATGGTGAAGCCCGACCGATTGGTAATCATTCCATCTGTGAATCACCAAAAATCAAATAAATATATGTATCAGTATTTATGTACACACATAAGAACAATTATGGAGCAATAATTAAGTCTGATATGCAAATCGCTACGTACACGTGGCGGCAGTGGCCTCGGCCCCCTCCTCGTTGACGTCCAGAACCGCTTTGTGGGCGAATTTGCTGATCTTCCCATTGGCCATATCAGCGAATAAGTCGCTCAGATCGGAGTGGTCGGTGAACAGCTCTCGGATGCCCAGCTGAAAAGGAGATGTAGAGCGGTGACTTATGGCTTAGTGGACGCTTTTACTCACCTTTTGCAGGGTTTCCTTGAGGTCTTCGCCGAACTCTATTTTGAACTTGGGCAGCCTCACGACAGCCTCCATATGATGCAGGCGCCGCGAGAAGCCAGAGATCTTCCCTTCCATAGCGCGGAGGCCATCGCGTGTCCTGGGCAGGAACAGGAACATGGACAGGTTGGAGTTCAGGTACGGCAACTCTATCACCCCTGCCTGGAGATCCGTGAAGTAGCCAGCCTTGAACTCACCCGTTTGAGACATCATCTGAACGGGAATCGTTTCTTCGGCCGTCACCCAGAAATCGGCCTCCTGGGTGTCCTTGGCATCGAACTTTGACTGCCACTCGCCCTTGAAGTAGATGGCATTCACCAGCACCGCCATCACGTCGGACGTGAGGCTGTTGGGCGACAGGAGATCCACAATCTTGCCGTTCGTCTGGTCCAGTACCCACTTGTTGATGCTCTCTGTCGGATCCACGCCGCCGTCGAGTCTAAACATCTGTGCATCAGCGTGAAAGGCGTCACGAGCCACCTGGTTGTACTCCTCCCTCAAACGAAAACGATCGTTCACATAAATGCGGTTGGCCAGCTTCAGGGTGGGACCATCCGCTCGTGTCTGGAGGATGTCGTCGAGGACCGCCTTGTATTTGCTGGCCACCAGTTGCTTGTCCTTTGACGGTAATTTAAGATAGCTTTGCAGCTCTGTGGCCGTAGCACCTGCAGCTCCCATGTAGACCAGGCTGAGTATGGTATCGATGGAGAAGGGGGAGATGATGACATTCTCGCTGGCATGATCCTTAGCCAGCATTTGGTAAATCTCCTCCGAGGCTTGGCATGCCACAAGGGCTGCCAAGAGCGCAAGGCCTGCGGCGAGATAGGAGTAGACTTAACTTTGAAGTCAACCTGATACAGATCTCAACCCCCAACTTACACAAGTAAAATCGCATTTAAGTTATTGCCTCTAGCGAACTGTTCGCCGGGGAGTGTGTCTATGAACTGATCTTGCTCTGAGACGTGTTTTTTATGGACGGAGCTTGAAGATTGCGGCTTCTGACTGCAACTGAATTGAAACGATTGATTGGGTTTTTCTCAATTGATTTTTATTTGCTCTCTTGGCTTAAACTAGCACGACTCGAGTTGTCTGGTGATGCAATCGAGTCTCTCTTCAGATCACTGGTGGGGCAGACGACGCGACCGGCGAAAAACACCGCCTGACTGCTGCGTATATAGAACAAGAAGGGATGGTCCACTTTGAACAGCTTCTTTTGCATGTTCAGACTCATCGGCACCATCTTCATGACTGCAAGGGAAAGCAAGAACTTAAAATTAGCCGAAAATGGCAGTGAAATCGGGGGAAAATCCACTCACACGTCGCTGCCGCTGCCTCAGATCCTGCCTCGTTGATGCTGATGTAACCGCGATGCTTGGCCGCCGAAATCTTTTGCCCCGTCTTCGTGGTGAAGAGTCTGTCCAGATTGGCTTCGTTGCCAAAGACCTCCGATATCCCCAGCTACCGCAAAAACAATCGAATCCGTTTAGTTCAATCATCAGAAGGTGACTCCTCTATCTCCACTCACCTGCATGAGTACGTCCTTGAGATCCACATCGAATTCGATGGTCAGCTTGGGCATGGCTATGTCCACATCCTCCAGTGTCATGGCATCCTCAATATCGGCCAGCTCCACCGAGCTCAGCCGTTCCTCCAGATCTAGAATGCCGCACGTGGTGTCGGGCAGGATGATCAGCATGGAGATGTTCGAGTGCTCGTAGGGTAGCTGCACGGCCCGTGCCTGCAGGTGGGGCAGCTCGGCGTACTTGAACTTGTCCTCCTGGTACATCATGTCCACCTTCACGCGGTCTCGCAAGTTCAAGTAGAAGTCGTCCTGCTGGGTGGTCTCCGGTGTAAAGGGCTTCCTCCACTTTCCCTTGAAGTACAGAGCGTTGATGAGCACTGCACTCGTCTCCTGGTCGACTGCATCCGACTGCAGCAGCTCTCTGATTTTGTCTTCCGTCTGCTCCTTCACCCAGGAGTTGATCTGCTCCGTCACGGCCACCGCGTCGGAGAACTTTACGGCCTCTGCCTTCGACTGGAAGAAGTCCCAGGCAACCGCATTGAACTCCGGCTGCAGTTCCAGCGTATCGTTCACATACAAGCGGTTGACAGACTTCAGCACGGGTCCCATAGCGCCGTAGTTGCAGCTCATCGTCCAGAACTCGCCAAAGGCACGGGCAATGTGCGCCCTGTCGCCTGGTCCGAGGTGCAGGCCCTGCCGTAGCTCTTCGGCCGTCGATCCGGATGCCGCCATAAAGGCCAGCGTCAGACAGCTCTGTATGGAGGCCGGCGAGACGACTGTCGTCGGACTGATACAATATTGCCAAACTGTCAGGCGGCGGGCACGCCTCCCAAATCAATGTCAACTGCACCTCGGGAGAGTTTAATTACAGCCACACCATCTTCACGTGGCCCTCAGCATTATGCAAGCCCGAAACTAATCAACGACTCGTCTGTCCTTTGCACTTGTCACCGAAGATGACATTTATTGACTGCAGAAATTTGCTAAGTCTCAGTCAATTTATTGGGTAAACTTTTCGCAGCTAAACTTCAAACTGAGGGCTGGTTAACATGACCCAGGAAGTAGGTGCTCTGCGCGTCCTTGATGGCAAAGAAAAAGGGGTGGTCCGCGGTAAACTGTTTTACTTCTCCCACGAACGCAGACTCCAGTGAGATCTTGACAGCGGTGGCCGCACTGGCAGTGGTTCCGTTCTCGTTTACCTCGATGAGAGCCTTGTGCCTCACCTCGGATATCGTCAGGGGGTCCGGTGTCTGCAGCAGGCTGCTGAAGTTAGCTTGGGGACCGAACGGGGTTTCGATGCCCATCTGAAGGGATAATCCATCGGTTACACGTCGGTTCACATCTCCTCCTTCCCCAGCTCATACTCACCTTCTTCAGCACAGGCTTCAGGGAGACATCGAACTCGAACTTGAATTTGGGCAGCTGTAGCTCCACCATCTGCCTGCTCAGCTGCGAACTAATCTCGTTCAGGTTCAGTCCGCTCAGCCTTTGCTCAAGTGCAGGCAGTCCCTGCTCCTCCAGAGGCAGTATGATCAGGAACACAATGTCCGTGCCCTTGTAGGGCAATTCCAATGCCTTTGCTTTCAGAGCGGACAGTTCGCCGTACCTGAAAAAGTCGGACTGATACATGGTGTTCACCTTGACCTTCACTCCCGTAGGGCTGGCAAAGTCTTGCAGATCCGTCCTGTACTCGGCGAAACTGTTTACCCAGTCGGCTTTGAAGTAGATCGCATTGATCAGGATGGCGACCGTGTCCGCGTCGAGGGTGTCGGCGCTGATAAGATCCTTGATTTGATTATGGGTCTGCTCCTCCACCCAGGAATTGATTTTCAGGGCCACGCTAGCGCCTTGTGCGAAGTTCACATTCTCGGCAGCTGCGTTAAAGTCTTTAGCGGCCAACTCTTGATAGCCTTGAGCCAGCTTAAAGCGCTCGGCCACGTAGATTCGGTTCGCATAGTTGAACTGAGCGCCATCCTCATCCTGCTCTGCCTTTCGTTGTCCTTTCGCCAAGAGCTGAGCGAATCCTTGGGCCACCTCATTCTTGTCGGCTCCCTCCAATGCGAGGCCTTGTTTCAGCTCCTCTGCAGTGGTGCCGTCGGAGCCCAGATAGGCCAAAGCCAGGCCTGTCCTGATGGACGATGGGGAGAACACAAGATTTCCACCAGCCTCAGACTTCGCCAGGTGACCGAATAGCTCTAGGGAAAACTTTCCATCACCTGCGGAGCCGCTGGAATTGTTAATGGACTGGGCCATGATAAGCACAGCGCTCAGGAGCAGGGGGAGCAGTGAGAGCGTCGCCTTGGATGCTGGGGAAAGACAAAGGACAGAGGATTAGACAGAGCAAAGGGAAGAGCTATGCGTATGTGAATGTCTCCTACCTAACATGATGAAGCTGAATGAATTAGCCGAGTTCCGTGTTCCTTTTATATACCCCAAGATCAGATTAGTAATTTGATCGTTATCTGTGTCGATTCTGGTTTGTAGCATGCTATAGCTATAGCTACAAATGTTTGTATATTATTTCTCTTAATTCTCAGTTTCAAAAGCGTTTCAACTAAATATGAATTTGTAGAAGCCAATTTAATTTCTCGTTCATAGAATATTCGAGCATTTAATTAAGAGCATTCATTCCGTCATACTCTTACAGTGTTTTCCCCCTATTTAGCACTCTGCACGCACTCTCTTTTGTCATATTTATGCTCTCTGTTATGTTCTCTATTAATGCTCTGTTGGTGACCTGCGGTGATGTCATTGTGTTTACAATTAAGTATAAACAATACTGATACTGAAGCAGTTCTCGGTATAAATATATAAAAATCACAGGTTAAATACCTCACTAAGGAGTACACTTACGAGATTCAAAGAATTGATAGTCGTTGCTCCTAATACTGCAATGCTCGTACTGGTATACAAGTTTAAGCAAGTTCAACCACAGCGATAAAGACTGTCCGACGTTATGGAGACAACTGAGCCACTTTGCCTTCCCTCCTTTCTATATTTAAATATTTATGTTTGTACATATGAATGTATGTATTTTAACTGAAGCAGTTACAGACATAAATAGACATACAGACATAAATAAATATATATTTATGTGCATACGTGTGGATGATAAGCGGATGTACCTGCCTCCACTACGCTGTGAAATTTGAAAACACCCTTCAAATATTTAAAGTATCCCCAAAGATAGTCACCACATAGAGTGCTAGAGCATAAATAAATAAATACAAATGCATACATACATATGTATGTATGTAAATGTATATTACATACTGTTCAAGTAGCAGAAGATATTCTCGTTACTGAGAGTGCAGCCGCTGCAAATTATTGCAATGGAACATTAGACTACTGCATCATAGTGGGCATAAGTATAAACTTCTTGATGTATATTTTAATTTTATTTGACATTCGTACAAAGCATATGTAGGTATTACTCAGGGGCTGACCACATGACCCTGGAAGAAGATTGTTCTCTGGTCGCGTATGACGAAAGCAAAGGGACGATCGAACGTAAACGACATGGTGAAGCCCGACCGATTGGTAATCATTCCATCTGTGAATCACCAAAAAATCAAATAAATATATGTATCAGTATTTATGTACACACATAAGAACAATTATGGAGCAATAATTAAGTCTGATAAGCAAATCGCTACGTACACGTGGCGGCAGTGGCCTCGGCCCCCTCCTCGTTGACGTCCAGAACCGCTTTGTGGGCGAATTTGCTGATCTTCCCATTGGCCATATCAGCGAATAAGTCGCTCAGATCGGAGTGGTCGGTGAACAGCTCTCGGATGCCCAGCTGAAAAGGAGATGTAGAGCGGTGACTTATGGCTTAGTGGACGCTTTTACTCACCTTTTGCAGGGTTTCCTTGAGGTCTTCGCCGAACTCTATTTTGAACTTGGGCAGCCTCACGACAGCCTCCATATGATGCAGGCGCCGCGAGAAGCCAGAGATCTTCCCTTCCATAGCGCGGAGGCCATCGCGTGTCCTGGGCAGGAACAGGAACATGGACAGGTTGGAGTTCAGGTACGGCAACTCTATCACCCCTGCCTGGAGATCCGTGAAGTAGCCAGCCTTGAACTCACCCGTTTGAGACATCATCTGAACGGGAATCGTTTCTTCGGCCGTCACCCAGAAATCGGCCTCCTGGGTGTCCTTGGCATCGAACTTTGACTGCCACTCGCCCTTGAAGTAGATGGCATTCACCAGCACCGTCATCACGTCGGACGTGAGGCTGTTGGGCGACAGGAGATCCACATTTTGCCGTTCGTCTGGTCCAGTACCCACTTGTTGATGCTCTCTGTCGGATCCACGCCGCCGTCGATGCTAAACATCTGTGCATCAGCGTGAAAGGCGTCACGAGCCACCTGGTTGTACTCCTCTCTCAAACGAAAACGATCGTTCACATAAATGCGGTTGGCCAGCTTCAGGGTGGGACCATCCGCTCGTGTCTGGAGGATGTCGTCGAGGACCGCCTTGTATTTGCTGGCCACCAGTTGCTTGTCCTTTGACGGTAATTTAAGATAGCTTTGCAGCTCTGTGGCCGTAGCACCTGCAGCTCCCATGTAGACCAGGCTGAGTATGGTATCGATGGAGAAGGGGGAGATGATGAGATTCTCGCTGGCATGATCCTTAGCCAGCATTTGGTAAATCTCCTCCGAGGCTTGGCATGCCACAAGGGCTGCCAAGAGCGCAAGGCCTGCGGCGAGATAGGAGTAGACTTAACTTTGAAATCAACCTGATACAGATCTCAACCCCCAACTTACACAAGTAAAATCGCATTTAAGTTATTGCCTCTAGCGAACTGTTCGCCGGGGAGTGTGTCTATGAACTGATCTTGCTCTGAGACGTGTTTTTTATGGACGGAGCTTGAAGATTGCGGCTTCTGACTGCAACTGAATTGAAACGATTGATTGGGTTTTTCTCAATTGATTTTTATTTGCTCTCTTGGCTTAAACTAGCACGACTCGAGTTGTCTGGTGATGCAATCGAGTCTCTCTTCAGATCACTGGTGGGGCAGACGACGCGACCGGCGAAAAACACCGCCTGACTGCTGCGTATATAGAACAAGAAGGGATGGTCCACTTTGAACAGCTTCTTTTGCATGTTCAGACTCATCGGCACCATCTTCATGACTGCAAGGGAAAGCAAGAACTTCAAATTAGCCGAAAATGGCAGTGAAATTGGGGGAAAATCCACTCACACGTCGCTGCCGCTGCCTCAGATCCTGCCTCGTTGATGCTGATGTAACCGCGATGCTTGGCCGCCGAAATCTTTTGCCCCGTCTTCGTGGTGAAGAGTCTGTCCAGATTGGCTTCGTTGCCAAAGACCTCCGATATCCCCAGCTACCGCAAAAACAATCGAATCCGTTTAGTTCAATCATCAGAAGGTGACTCCTCTATCTCCACTCACCTGCATGAGTACGTCCTTGAGATCCACATCGAATTCGATGGTCAGCTTGGGCATGGCTATGTCCACATCCTCCAGTGTCATGGCATCCTCAATATCGGCCAGCTCCACCGAGCTCAGCCGTTCCTCCAGATCTAGAATGCCGCACGTGGTGTCGGGCAGGATGATCAGCATGGAGATGTTCGAGTGCTCGTAGGGTAGCTGCACGGCCCGTGCCTGCAGGTGGGGCAGCTCGGCGTACTTGAACTTGTCCTCCTGGTACATCATGTCCACCTTCACGCGGTCTCGCAAGTTCAAGTAGAAGTCGTCCTGCTGGGTGGTCTCCGGTGTAAAGGGCTTCCTCCACTTTCCCTTGAAGTACAGAGCGTTGATGAGCACTGCACTCGTCTCCTGGTCGACTGCATCCGACTGCAGCAGCTCTCTGATTTTGTCTTCCGTCTGCTCCTTCACCCAGGAGTTGATCTGCTCCGTCACGGCCACCGCGTCGGAGAACTTTACGGCCTCTGCCTTCGACTGGAAGAAGTCCCAGGCAACCGCATTGAACTCCGGCTGCAGTTCCAGCGTATCGTTCACATACAAGCGGTTGACAGACTTCAGCACGGGTCCCATAGCGCCGTAGTTGCAGCTCATCGTCCAGAACTCGCCAAAGGCACGGGCAATGTGCGCCCTGTCGCCTGGTCCGAGGTGCAGGCCCTGCCGTAGCTCTTCGGCCGTCGATCCGGATGCCGCCATAAAGGCCAGCGTCAGACAGCTCTGTATGGAGGCCGGTGAGACGACTGTATTGATGCCTGGCTGACTGCTCTGCTCGAGAACATTCTTGGTGATGGCATTCACCAGTTCCCGAGAAAACTGATTCCGGCTAACCTCGGCCAGTGCCATCTGCAAACATTAAAAGTTTTTTTTTTTTTTTAATTTTTACAATCAAATTTTTTTATTTTTTAATTTTAAATGTCATCGAACTTCAGCAAAGGTGAGTAGCCAAAGCATTTTCACTAGAAATATGTTCCCATTCGGTGTTAATTTCAGCAAAATCCTCTGAAAATACTTTACTATTAAACAAATTAATTTTCGTACCACATTTGCTATCGTTGTATGAAGTTGCCTTGTGGGCGAAATGCGAAAGCTTATTAATTAATTAAATGATTAATAATCGCAGCAATAGATGATAAGTCAAAACATTAAGCACCCACTTTTGTATGGGGAATAACACTTCCATGTACTTTCATTTTGGTATCCCAAACGTGATTGGAAACTTCTGTCAATTTTCGAGCCTGTTTGTTTGTTTGTTTGTTTGTTTGTGTGGCGAAGCAATTGTTCAGGCTGTCCGATTATCCAGTCCACCGACTGGCAGGGAACGAAAGACAAAAGTCGTTGACGCGCACCGATAGGAGTTGATTGGTTTCAGCAGGTGAGAATACTGTCTCGCTGTCTCTCCACCCTGTCAGTGACGTTCTGATTGATTGTTTACTTACTTCTCAACGAGAAAATAGAAATATAATTAAATATTGGTAACGGAATCAAGCAGTGGAGCTCGCGGTGCTAGGTGTTCGGCTGACGGCACGGGGCTGACTAACGCACTGCGGAGTGGGTGGTGTTCTTCGTGACTCAGACCCGAGCGCCCGACATGCCCGGTGTCGGTCTCGATTAGATAAATTCCCAGAGAGGAGCCAGCGCTTGAGCGCGTGAGAGGAAACAAAATTCCCACATCAGAAGATAATGATTAAAAAATAGTACCTGAGCAATTCAGATTATATTAGCATAGGCGGCGATAGCTAATCTCATTGCTGGTTGGTTTCCACAGAAAGCAGGTAGAAAGAGAGAAAGCTTCAGGGAGATATTATTGAAAAGAGTGACCAATAATATTCCAGGAAAAGAACTTTCTCCGATAAACAACAATGGCAGCTCCAAGTGCAACCAAGCAGCTAGAGGAGGCGTTCGTCTATGGCCTGCATGAACAATTGAGCAATGCAAATCCCGGCAAGAATCTTATCTACTCGCCCCTATCCATTGAAGTGTGTGTGGCAATGGTGCGTATAGGTGCTGGGGAGGGAACGGCCACTGCCCGGGAATTGGACGAGGGACTGCGGTTCAGTAACAGCAACGTGGACAAGATAGCCGATGGGTTCGAGGCTGTTCTCTCCGCCATTCGTAAATGCAAGGCCCTGAAGATGGCCAACAGGTTGTTCATCATGAAGGGGTGCAAGCCCAATAAAAGGTTTGCCAGCATTCTGGAGAAGAAGTTCCACTCCAAGCCGATGAGCATCGATTTCGGGAGCAGTTCAGCAGCGGAGACCATCAACAGTTGGGTGGAGGAGGAGACCAGCAAGCTCATCAAGAACATTGTCAGCCCGGGAGCCCTGAACGACAGCACTCGCCTGGTTCTTGTCAATGCCATCTACTTTAAGGGCGTGTGGTCCATAAGGTTCGATGAGGAGGACACACGCGAGGAGGATTTCTTTCCGGAGCAGGGCAATCCGTTCAAGGTGTCTATGATGAAGGTTGTGCATTCGTTTCAGTATGCGGAGCTGCCCCAGCTGGGGGCCACAGCCCTCAAAATGTTATACACAGACTGCGATCTATCCATGATTGTCATTTTGCCCAATGAAAATACGGGTCTGAAGAGTCTGGAGCAAAAGCTGCCGACCACCTCCTTAAAGGGCTATCACATCCGACATGTCCCCCACGAAAGTTGATGTCAAAATCCCAAAGTTTAGAGTCGAATTCGAGCAGGAGTTGTCTTCAGCCTTTAAAAAGGTTAGCCTGGCTAAGCACTAGTGGGAAAACAGTCGATGTGAACTACTTGAACTACTTTTTAGATGGGCATGAAACGTATATTCAGTGACGAGGCCGAGCTGGGCCAGACGTTGGAGTCCCAAGAGGCCATCAAGGTCTCGCAGTTATTACACAAGGCCTTCATAGATGTCAACGAGGTGGGCACGGAGGCAGCCGCAGCAACGGGTGAGTCTACAGGTGTGTTTCGTAGCGGTCCGATGGTATTTTGCCTCTTTCCACCAGCTGCTGTCATGTTTATGCGAAGCCTGCCCGCCACCCCAGTGGATCGACCAAAGCTCTTCCACGCCAACAGACCCTTCTACTATACGATCTGTGATCGCAATCAGGGCATCCTCTTTGTGGGACGCTTCACAGCTGGAGGGCTAACCTGAAGTATTATTCTTGGTAAATTTAATAATAATAAAACTCTTATCAACAAAGTACATAAAGTTGCACTGTTCCAGCCATACCGTGAAAACAAAATCATTGGGTTTTTTTTCTCTTATCAGCATTCTAGAAATATTTAAGCGGAGCTCGCTGGAACAGAGGCCGACTTGTGCAGATAACAGTACTGTATGAAGTCAGTACGAAACGTACTTTTGTGGAAATAGGTTGATTGAATACACTAATTATAGCGATAGAAAAGTACACCTTGGAGAATGCATAAACACGTGGAATTAATTGGTAAGCGGGTCACGTAAGAGAGCGCATACGTTTAAACTTTCAAGTGAGCTCACATGAGTGTCCACATTTCAATGTCCGCTGCTGTACATAAGAGAGCTAGCTGTGGATATAATACAAAGAGAAGAACCAGTTTAGAGAGTGATTGTGGTGTGAAATATTGTTAAGAGAGCTTTCTGGGAATGCGTCAGCTAGATTAGTTCACTTTGGATATACACATACTCGCAGGCATATGTACATATGTAGTATGTGTGCAGCAAGAGAACCAATTGTTGTTGTGGTGTGGCCAGATATAAAAGCATAAAATCAATGAGCACTCGGAGAGAGCATTCATTTGGAACCAAGCAAGAACGCGCGAACAGCGGACCAAAGCAAGCAAATCGAAAAGGAAGAAGGCGAACAAAAACACTGCTGGAGAAAGCTCGAATCAACAGTTAGCGGACGGACGCAGTAAATATTTCAGATAGAAGAGGCGTATAAATCCCCAGCGAGACGGCAAAACCGAGTGGAATAGTGACAGACATTTGTGGAGGTGACTCATCGGTCCACAACAATTACATAAATAAATATTGTATACAAATCATCATATGAAATCAAAGCTCATTTCCCACTTTCCCTTGCAGCTTGCTGGCTGCTCTCGCTGCTCTTCCTCACCCTCACCCTCTCGCCAATCGTCGAGCCGGTTCGGGCCGCCAGTGACGTCACCATGCCACAAACCACGGAAGTGGAATTCTCACGCCGGCTGGCCATCTTCGCCCTCAACGTGCACCAGAAGCTGTCGCTGCTGAATCCAGACCAGAACGTGGTCTTCTCGCCCTTCTCCATACAGACCTGCGCGGCCATGGCACGCCTGGGCGCCGAGGGAGAGACGGCCGCGGAGCTGGACCGAGGCCTGGGACTTGTATCCAGCGACGCTTCAGAGATAGCCCAGAGCTTCCACCAAGTGCTGGCCGCCTACGAGGGGAGCCAGATTCTGCACATAGCCAACAAGGTCTTCGTGATGCAGGGATACCCGCTCCGCGAGGAGTTCAACCAGCTGCTCACCAAGGAGTTCCTCTCGGCGGCGCAGAGCGTAAACTTTGCCCAGAGCGCCGAGGCAGCAGGCACCATCAACGCGTGGGTGGAGCAGAGGACCAATAATCTGATCAAGGACCTGGTGCCGGCTAGTGCCCTGGACGCCAACTCGCGCCTGGTCCTAGTTAATGCCATCCACTTCAAGGGCACCTGGACGCACAAGTTCCCCCAGCAGGCCACTCAGCAGGAGTTGTTTCACCTGAACGAGGGGCAGAGCACAATGGTACCAATGATGAACTTGAAGAAGAAATTCCGCTATGCAGATCTGCCCGAGCTGGGTGCCGCTGCCCTGGAATTGCCCTACGCGGACTCGGACTTGTCCATGCTGGTTGTTCTGCCCAAGAGCAGGACGGGTCTGCCCGCGCTTGAGGAGAAACTGAGGGGTACGCCGCTCTCAGTGATCACGCAGGCGCTGCGGAAGACCGAGGTGGTGGTCAAGCTGCCCAAGTTTAAGGCCGAGTTCCAGGTGGAGCTGACCGAGGTGTTCAAACAGGTGAGAATCGAAATCGAATCGAATCTAAGCAACTTCTAATGCCTGCTGTTCACTATCCAACCACCAGCTGGGCATGTCCAAGATGTTCGACAACAAAGCAGAGTTTAACAAAATGCTTCAGAGTCCCGAACAGTTGAAGGTGTCGGCTATCATCCACAAGGCTTTCATCGATGTGAACGAGGAGGGCACCGAGGCAGCAGCAGCCACTGGTGAGTGCTTATCCAATCCAATACATTCCATTTACATTCACCGATCTCCGAGCTCGCATTCCGTCCCTTGCATGCCCTGTGTCTCACTTCTTCATTCGTGTCTATTGTGTTGTCTTCTCGCATCTTCCCCACAGGCGCCGTGGTGCGAATGAAGCGCAGTATTGAATCATTAGAGGAACCCGTCGAGTTCCATGCCGATCATCCATTCATCTATGCTCTGCTCCATCAAGCGGACCTGCCACTGTTCTGGGGCTCTGTGGTGCGGCTCGAGGGGATGTCCTCTGAATCTGGTGCAGCGCACAACGAGTTATGATAGCATCTCATTCAGTGTGGACTAAATAAAGGCAGCTAAATTTTAATGTACATCAAAAGATTCTGGGGCAAGGGCTCCCCGTAAGTTAAAGCATTTTGTGTGTTTCTTCTGGTTTGGGGTTGTTCAATCAATCAAATGGAATCTTTAGAATCATTCATCTACTTATATTTTCCATTTGTAATAGAGTGCACGCTGACGTTCATTTCCATCTATTTATATGTCTAATTCAATCATGCGAGTCCTTCCTTTTGCTCCATTTTCAGGAATGATAATGATGTTGTGTTCGATGCCCATGTCCCAGCCGGAACGCATACGATTCTATGCCGATCATCCATTTAACTATTACATTATCAACAAGGACTCGACCATTCTCTTTGCCGGCAAACAGATAAAGCCCTAAACTTTGTACATACTCCAGTTGTCAGTATAATCCAGGGATTCAATTCATCTAACTAGCATCTAACTAGCAACGACTATTTATATTTTCCATTTCTAATAGAGTGCACGCTAACTCTAATTTCCATTTATGTCTATTTCTAATTTATGTCTAACATCCAACAAATGCAATCCTTTCAATCATGCGAGTCCTGCCTTTCTGCTCCATTTTTAGGAATGATAATGGTTATGCTTTCGATGCCCAGGCCCGACCCGGAACCCAAACTATTCTATGCCGATCATCCCTTTAACTATTACATTATCAACAAGGATTCGACCATTCTCTTTGCCGGCAAACAGATAAAGCTCTAAGCTTTGTACATACTCCAATTGTCAGTATGATCCGTAATAACTTCTAATATCCAACAATTTAAATGTCATTCAATCATGCTAGTATCGTTTTTTTTTTAAATAAACCAATTTGTTTGCTGGAAAATGTATAAAAATCTAAGCAATTAATAGGATCTACATATTAGATCAACAAATGTAATTCCATTCCGATCTTACGGTTAATGATGCCATTTCGGATTCCCAGGATCCAGCCAGATCCCAGGCGCTTCTATGGCGATCATCCATTACAATTTTACATTATAAACAAAGCCGCGACAGCTCTCTTTGCTTTACAAATTTTGAAACTTAAGACTGCACAAAATCAACGATCTTCTATACAAGCATTTTTACTAACCCAGCAGATAAGAAATCCTTTTTCAATAAAGTTTCGTCACATATTTAATCCAGTACCTCGTTGTTTCAATGGTGACTCATCCCTTACTTTTCGATATGAAGGCACAGAACGATCTGCTGGTACTTGGGCTACACTTAGCTTCAATGTTACAAAAAATAAAATAAGATAATCGCGCGACACTTAATAGCTGTTGTTTTCGTCAACTCCAAGTAATTTATAGAAATACCTTTGGGGGAGCGGGAACTCATCCATGCATGAAAAATGAGCATGCAATCAGTGACTCTGTATCGCCAATCGATCAAAGATTCCCGATAGTTGATCTTGGACTGCTTAGTGGAACACACCCAAGATGCTCCGCTTGCTGCAGTCTCTGGTTCTTCTAGCCTCCCTCCGTCTGGGCCAGGGAGAGGCCATCGTTTCCTCTGTTCAGTTTAATTGTAAGTGCGCGCTTCCCATCCTCTATAAAAGGATAATCGAGTGCAGGATCATCTACAGTAACTCTATACAAGCGGATGCCCGCCCTGTACCAGCTTGACGACTACGACCTCTGCCTGGGAAGCGACTCCAGCACCTACTGCCTGGTCTATGCCGAGATCGTGCCGAATGCCAGCTCCACTCTGTGGCAGCAAATCCATGGTCTCTCCGGGGATGTCAAGCATCGCTTTCGGCACGATCGCCTCTTCAGGGGTATTTGCCTGGAGCGCTGTCAGTTCAATCATCAGCACTTGTACGAGGGAGGGGTCCTAGACGAGGACCTGAGCTCCTACTATTCCAGAGTGCATGGACGGTCTGCGGTAGAGCGCCTGCTCAACGATCCGCTGGTCAATAGCTGTTTGAATCTGGAATTTAGCCAGAAATTCTCGTTGCGTGTACGCAGCCTCATCGAGTATTGCGTGAAGTCGGGCGAAAACTTGCCGCACGGCAAGTATCTCATCGAGTGTTTCACAGTGTTTCCTAAGTGGACTAACCTTCCAACTTCTATCCTACAGATGCCCTCGATCTGACTGTTTACGCTCTTGTGGCTTCTATCCTGTTGATTACTGTATTATCCACCCTCTACGATCATCTTCTAAGAAAACGCGACTCCCAGGCGGGCAATCTCTTCTATCAGCAGTGCCGACAGCATCGGAGTAGGTAGTCCCTTCACTGGGAGCGAGCATGCTCATTAGTGTTGCTTGATCTTAATAGGGGAGCAGCTACTCACCTCCTTCTCGCTGGTGCGAAACTACTATCGCCTGACCCTGGCCCATAGCAGCGACTTTGCACGCGATATTCGATTTTTCGATGCCTTCCGGGTGATTGGAGTGTTTGTTGTGATCTTGGGCCACACACTGATGGTTTTCATGACAGTGCAGATTGAGAATCCGGAGTTCTACGAGCAGTTCCTCTACCGATTCGAGACCTCGATCTTCCAGAATGGCAGTGTGTTCATCCAGATCTTCTTTGTGATGAGCGGCTTCCTTCTCTATGTGAACTTCACCGAGCGCCAGCTGGTGCAGCCAAAGTCGGGGATCCTGGAATGCATCGGCGCTTACTTTCGTGTGTTCTTCTACAGATACTTTAGACTCTTGCCCTCGCTTCTGGCTGTGATCCTATTCAATGGCTCGTTCCTGGCCCGCCTGCAGAGTGGTCCCTTCTGGCGGCACCTGACAGAGGCCGAGCGAGTCTTCTGCCGCGCGAACTGGTGGAAAAATGTGTTCTTCGTGAACAACCATATGCTGGAGGACAGTGTGGGTACTACGTCAGCTGATCTACGCCTTGATCCATTTCATTCTCCTTGCAGTGCTCCCACCAGACCTGGTATTTGGCAGCGGACATGCAGCTCTTTGAGCTCTTCCTGATCGTCATTGTTATCAGCAAAAAGTAGGAGAACTTCGCTGGTATTATCTGCTCTCACCCAAGTGTTCTTTCAGGCATCCAATGCTGGCTAAGCCCATCTATATTGTTCTATTTCTGCTGGCTTTCGGTGTGCCTGCCATTCTCACATATCTCCTGAAACTCGACGCCGTCTACCACATTCGACCAGAGTGAGTTTTCTTGGCGCTCGCCACGCGATCGTTCATGGTTTTCATCTGATCCTCTTAGGACATATCGATACTTGTACTTTCGACAATCGGACACCTTCTACCAGATATATCCGCCCTTCTACGCCAATCTGGCCGGGTATCTGCTGGGCTTCATTTGCGGAAACCTCTACCTGAATCAGCGCCACAGTGCCGTCATCTATCGCGGACAACGAAAATACGAGCTGGGCTTGTGGCTGCTGGTGCCGGCTGCTTTGGGTCTGCTCCTCTCCGGCTACATATTCATCAGGCACGACTTCGAGAAGCCGTCGCTGTGGCTGGCCCTCTATGCGGGCCTCTACAGGAACCTGTGGGTCCTGATCTGCGGCGGATTCGTCTACTTCATGTGCTGCAAAGTGGGAGGTGTGAGAAACCGGTGGCTTCCATTAACTATCTCTCACCGTTTCGATTGCAGGTATCGCCTATAGATTCTGCACTTTGCCGGTGTTCCGTCCCCTGGCACGGATCTCCTTCCAAGTCTTTCTCTGGCACATTGTCGTCCTGCGCGTCGTGGCCGGGTACTTTCGGCAGCCGGTCTACGTGACTAGTTTCTCCTTGGTCAGTAATTTTATCAGTTCAATTAACCATTTTACATAGGTCTATGTTTGCCACTTAGTTCTCCAATGTTGTGGTCGTGTTCGTTTTAACTCATGCGGTTGCGGCTTTTGTAGCGCTGCTGTTGGAGTACCCCATGGTGGAGGTGGTAAAGTGCCTTTTTATGACAAACAGAGGTGTGTGGACACGGTTTCCTTGTGCATTAAATTCAAACAAGTAACACAACGTTATTTCAGGGAAAACGAACCCGCCAGAAAACAACAAAACAACAGAAATTCAAATGGAAAACGCTTCAACAGCTGCTTAGTGTTCCAGGGCTGCAGCATTACAAATATGTAATAAAATTCGACATACAAATATTTGATATTCGAGATCGGTTTGAAAAACATAAGAATAACGGGTATTAGATCATATTCATAGTTATTCCGGAAAATGGTACTTTGAACCATATTTATGATTGTAATTTTGAAATAAAACGCCCAAAAGTTCCGCTTATCGCACAAAAATATCGATATTTTGCATGTGTATCCATGAAACAGAATCAAAAGTCTCAGGGTATATCTTTTCTAATGAAACAACAAAGAAATAGTTTTGATTTGCTCTCGACTCATAGAAGTATTCAGATTTTTCCCAAAAAATATATATTTAGAGGTGCAAAAAATATCATATATATATATTGTCAACAAACTGATATCGATAGATTGATATCAATATATATTTAACCAGTTGGAAAGTCGGCGCATTTGACTGAAAAGTCTACAGCTAGCTGTTCAATTCAAATTATTGCAAATCCGAATCTGCAGTGGGAAACCTATTTGGAAACCGCTGGCAAAGGTAAATCTCCAGATGAGTGACGAGTGCGAGTGATGATATTTTGGTTTTCTTGCGGCGACTTCGCGCTGCCACACTGCCAGCAGCATTAAATGTCAAGTGAAATGAATCACGCCGGCTAAAATAGAGGCAATTTGTACAGTGGCAACTGCAGAACTTTATGTTTTATCAGAGAAAAAAGCGGCCTAATCAATTGAATACTTCAGCAATAAACGCGCGTATTACAAAATCATTAAAAATCACGGTAAAAATATAAGTGCGAAACTGCGTCAGTGTGCGTGCGTGTTTCTTGTGCGAGCGGAGAGCACAGTGCATGTGAAGAGTGCAGCTATAAAAATTTTACTACTTCTCTCCCACTCTCGCACGGTGTTATATGAGTCCAACACCCAAAAAAGGGAATAAAGAGAAGCAGCGTCTTTGGACGCGCCGCCGCAGCAGCAGAAACAGAGACAGCGGCGAATGCCGAAAAATGTGCAAAAAGAAAAGAAAATCAAACAAATCGGAAAGCAAGCGAGCAGCAGCCGAATTTGTTGCTTCGCACTTAACTGTATTAATTGTTTTTTTCTTGCTTTTGACTGTAATTTGTGTTAGTTTTCCGGCTAACGTTTGGCTTGTTTATGCCCAGAGAGAGTGAGTGAGTGAGTAGTGAGAGAGAAAGAGCCAGAGAGGGACTGTGACCGAATCGCATGAGCGGGAAAGAGAAAGGGGATAGAGAGAATGTGCCAATTGTTGCTTGTTGAAGCAACAAGTTACACCAGAGGGGGGCCCGAAGAGAATGAGGAAGCGTTTTGAAGTGCGTGATGTGGGCGCCAACTTGAGACGATAATTTAAAATTTGAAATATTTGTAGCAAACGGAGCCACAAACGTGGCTCCAAGTTGGTCAACGAGTAGAATATCAGACACAGCATGTGTCTGTACTGGGCGGAAGTGTGTGTGTGTGTGTGTGTGTGAAACAAGTGTGAAAAACGAGCGACCTCCAGCGGTGGCGGTGGCGGCGACGACGTCGTCGCGACTGCGTCTTAGAAAGTGCGAGCTAGCCCCCCACGCACAGTTATTTTTGTTTTTGTGGCTGCTGTCTCTGTTTCTCTTGGACGCGCTTCCAACACCAATTAGTGACAAAATATTTTCTGAAAAACGCACTCGCATCAAACACAACCACACACACACACATACAATTAACGTTTATACGCTGGTGTAGATGGTGATCTCCCTCTCCTCTCACGCCACTGAACAGCTGTTCTTGCATATTGCGGTTATCAGCTGCGACAAGCTGCATATCGCCGTACGAGCAATCGCATAAACGCGTTCTCAGCCATACACACACACACAATCACACCGAGATATTGAGAGAGAGAGAGAGAGAGAGGGACAGAGAGAAATATGCAAATTAAGCGACAGTGTCCAAAAAGACTAGCAAACAAACGGCCTGCCGCCCAGTCTGACTAAGCAGAAAATAGCAACAAGTAGACAAAACGGTGGGGAAGAAGCAGAGGCTGCATCGCTGTGCAATTAAGACAGCAGCAACAAAAACAAGCGACAGCCGCTACTCTTGTGGCAGAGGGGAAGACAGATCACTGGTGGGGTCGGGCGGCGTGCATATGCAAGTAGTTAATTTTAGCAACAGAGTTCCACTTTCACTCAAGCAGCAAAGACAGCGGCAATGGAGACGAAGACGAAGATAGCCACGGCGACACCCACCAAGCCGACACTTGCGCGGTTTTTGTCAAAATTTCCAGTTAATCCCCAGTCAGACATCCAGTACATAGAGGGGGCAAACAAACAGTTTGATGAACCTTAAACGAATATCCAATGACGTTGTCCCAGTGCATCAATGACATCATCGTCATCGGCAGCGAAAGTTTTCAATGCAGCTGACAGTCGATAAGCAATGTGGCCTCCCTCCCCCACCATACTTATCGAACATAAATGGTGGTTAGTCGATTGACTCATGAATGCATGCTGCGTGCCTCAGCATTATGAGCACATATCATGGTGACACCTTCGCTATTGTGAGCTTATTAGATGCCGCACTGCCGCATGCACAATGGAACATTGTAACGGGGCCTCCATTGGCGCAACTGGAGCACTGAAGGCATTCCCCCTCCTCCATCACTTGAACTTTATTTCACTTTACTTGCTGCATTGCATTTGTGTCGGCTGCTGGAAATTACTACGCTTAATTGACTGCACCGCCAAGTCATCTGCGCTCTCTTTCTATCCCCGCAATCCACTCTCCCGCTGAGAGGGCACTGGGCGCTTAAGTCACGCCGCCAAGCAGCAGCGACACAACCACATTTGTTAGCAATTAGAATTGGCCGGTGAACAAAGCGCCAAGATTTGCAATCAAGCATTAAGTCGATTTGTGGCCAGTGCCGCTCGAGAGATCGGCAACTAGTTAGCCCGTTTGGCCGCTGGACCATTGCAATCAGTTGGAGACAGCCGCTTGAGGCAAGGGGCATGCCATGCCCCTAAGCCAACATCATCATCAAATGATAAAAAAAGGCTGCTGACACTGTAAGTTAAAAGTCGGTTGACAGGTCCCATTGTTGTTGCAAAGAGAGTGGATAAATCAGTTGAATACGGTTTTAAACCTATATCTCTCGCATAAAAACCATACATGCGAGAATTCTATTTGGGATCAGCCAAATCCTTGCCGTATTTCCCCCCTATATTCTGTACACGTGTCACTTTCTTCCATCAGATTTTTGCCACCAACTGTAATGCATTTATGTTTAATCTGACGTTAAGCACTAAATCACACCACCCCCGATATTCGTATAAAATTCTTTATACTATATTTACATACATATGTATCTACATATGTATATAGATTATGCATAAGTATGAGTAGCAACTTCCGTTATGACCCTTATCGCTGCTAGGCTTCGAGTTTGAAGCAAAATCAAGAGCAAGTGCAAGTGTTGAATATCCGATGATATGGGCACATTTTGGCATTTGGAAATTGTATTTAAAAATGCATTGGAGGATTGGGGCGAGGCTGATAGCTCAGGCATGGCAAATGCCAGCGATGCCAACGAAATGAATAAACACATCAAATGCGATTTACATCGCTTCTCTCACTGTGTGTGTGTGTGTTTCTATATGAAAATTAAATAAAATTTCGCCCGAAGATGATTTAATTTTCTATTAATAAGTTTGACCTTCAACCAACAATTTTTCCCGCCTGCAAACGAAGGTGTTCGGCATATAAACACATAAAATATCCGATACATGCCATTTATATATACATAGATATTTTTCTATATGTATACAAATTCTGTGCTAGTTTTGGAAAATAATATTCCAAATGGTCTTCGAAAATTTCAAAGCTGCTATAGACGGTCTGAATCACTTGAACATTATCTTTGTTGTATTTAGGCAGCTCCTACTTAGCTGATATATCTTTATCAGCAGAGAGCCCGCCACGATAGGGGATAGGTGCCGCCTCTCAAACACTGGAACTGAGAACTGGCCAACACCCAAGAACAGATACAGATACCGATACAGTCACAGCCAAGAAGGGCTAACCTTGTGGCCAGAAATACACGTACATACATATTCTTTGATGGCTTTTCGGTTTTTAGTATTTTAGCGGGTCAATGACAAACTTTTGTGGCTGTGCCCGAGTAATAAATATGAATGAACACTTTTAAGCAAAACAAAGCATAAAAGTAAAAAAATTTTGCGGCACTTTTTCTGATTAAAAACGAAAGCTGGTCGGATCGAAGGCAGAGGCAGAAGGCAGCCCAACCCAGAAATTTATAAAATACGAATTCCGGGGCTATCTAGAAGTCTCTCCCGAAGTGTTAGAGTTTTGTCAGATTGTGGGCTTGGGGGTTTGTGCCATAATTCACGTGTTGGCAGGCGATTCACTATGGATATATTTCAGCATTATGATGTCATATGATGTCGTAAAAAGGGGTTCCGAGAGGTTGGCTTGTTCTCTGACTAAACTGACACTACACGTTTCGGCTTGGCTGGTGGTTCATTGAAGAGAGTGGCGCCATTTGTGGCAGGTGTCAGGTGAAAGCGTTGTTCTAGGTGTCCCCTTGCCGTGTTTCCAGTTCACAATTTCCGGTTTCAATCGCGCAGATATTGATACTATAAAAACTGATGCTATAACCGATTTCGATGCCACAATAGTTGGTAATATTCGAATGGGAAAGCTTATTGATTTTCGCAACAAGCAAACAGCATTAGCATATGCAAATTTATAAAACAAATCGTGGCTGCGAAACGGGGAGAAAGAAAACGCGTTAAACACATCGCCACACTCAAGCGCAGCTAATGATCGTTTATGCGTCGCTCGAAGTTCAGATTGGCCGGCTATGTTTGGCTATGTCTCTCCTCCCCCCCTGAGTATGCGCAGACAGAGATAGAGAGTAAAATACATTTTCTCTTCTTCCAGAGCTTTAGAAACACAGGAGAAACTCAACCGACTGACCACTGACCACTGACCTGCAGGCAACCCATCGAACCCCAAGAGAGCCGACACCAGCACAGCACCAAGATGTCATTTCGGGTGGTACGCAGCTCAAAATTTCGCCACGTCTATGGCCAGGCCCTGAAGCGGGAGCAGTGCTACGACAACATACGCGTCTCCAAGTCCAGCTGGGACTCCACATTCTGCGCCGTCAATCCAAAGTTCCTGGCCATCATTGTGGAGTCGGCGGGCGGTGGTGCCTTTATCGTCTTGCCACACAATAAAGTGAGTATGCGTAGCCAACCTGTGTCAGTGTAGGAAAGCCCTATTATAGATGCAGTTGTCTGTCCGTTTATTTCTCTATAAAAATATTCACTCGGCGTAGCCTGTGGCCGAGCATGTCCGAGTATTTTTAAATCGGACAATGGGCAACTATTTATAGTGTACTTTTTTGGCATAAAGTTTGTAGCCATTTGGGGACTGGACGACTGGTCGACTCGCGAGTGACGTCGATGGATTTCGCTTGATTCCCTCCTATTCGCAGACTCGGATACTCCCATATGTATTTATAGTTATGAATTCTGCAGATGAGTCTCTCTCGCTCTCTATCTCTATCGAGTCTCTCGCAGCGATGTTCGTTCGGTTGGCGCACTTTTGTAATTTGGCCCAGAGCCAACATGACAAACCAAATTGTCTAATTTTACCAGCAAAAGAGAGGCAATGGCAATACACAACAGGAAGACAGAGACAGAGGAGGCGAGAGAGAGATAGAAAAACCAAAAATTATATTTACGAAAATGTTTTCATTGCAACACCCTCTGCTGGTGGGAATTATTTGGCCATAAAGAATACACATATTATTCTCATAATTTAAAATAAGTTTCGTTTTCACTCTTCATTGGGGAAAAAGCATCTATTCCAAATCGAGCTAAATGCGCATACGTTCGGCAGTCGCTGTGTAAATGGATGCGTGGGCAGCACAGTTCCACTTGCCATTATTCGCCACCTCAGCCACGATGATCCATTGGCCGCATTTGGTCAAAACGCATTTGTAGGCTGTGGCCTCTGGCGAGTTTTATTCTTCTAATTGGAACAAATTTGTATGCAAAATGTGCGGCGAACATCTACGAAAGTTTTTTGTTTTATTATTCTTGCTGCCGACGATTTCTATGTGGAGCGGCTTTCACACGCTCTATTTTACATATTTTATGAGTACTGGATTTGGCTCGGCCTCCAGGTTGTTCGCTTGGAACGAACGAACGAGTGAGATCCGTCAAGTAGTCAAGGTTCTCAGGAGGAAAGTGAATCACTAGGATATATTATCATCAGAGATTGCAAGGATTCAAATACAATTCGAACTGAATTGTCTCTTGTGGAAACAGAGCGGGGGAGAATCGGGAATGGCTTACTAATAATCTTTATGCCTATTGTAAACTCTATCCCCCTATCTACATTGATTACAATATTTTCGCGCATCTGTTCGACCTATTCCCGCAAGATTTTCCATAACTCGAACATTTTGCTTGCTTGCCGCCGAGTGGCAGCCAGCATGAAGTTTATGAATTACGAAATGCTTTGGAGTGCGTCGGAGATTAGCAGAAATGAATGCAGCCGGCTATGGAGTCGGCTATAAATAATGATCCGAAAATTAGGCCAATGGGTCGCGGGGATGTTGGTGGCTGTTGTCAGTGTCTGGCGATGACGCAATGCAAATTAATTACTAAATTTGGCAAAGCGTACTAATGGCAATTTCGTGGACTGTTTCAGGTTGGACGCATTGCGGCCGATCATCCGCTGGTGGGCGGACACAAGGGACCAGTGCTGGACATTGCTTGGTGCCCACATAACGATAACGTGATCGCTTCCGGCTCCGAGGATTGTGTGGTTAAGGTGTGGCAAATACCCGATGGAGGACTGTCCCGCACCCTCACCGAGCCCGTTGTCGATCTGGTGTTCCACCAGCGTCGCGTTGGTCTGGTTCTGTGGCATCCATCGGCGCTCAATGTTCTCCTCACCGCCGGCTCGGACAATCAGGTGAGCATGTCAAGAAAAAACATTCTTTTTGGCCTAGCTCACAGATGGATTGGTCTCCCTAGGTTGTCATCTGGAATGTGGGGACTGGCGAGATCCTCGTCCACATCGACTCGCATCCGGACATCGTGTACAGCGCCTGCTTCAACTGGGACGGCTCTAAGCTGGTCACCACCTGCAAGGACAAGAAGATCCGCATCTATGACCCGCGCACCGCCGAACTGGAAAGCGAGGCCATGTGTCACGAGGGCTCAAAGGCGACACGCGCAATCTTCCTGCGCCACGGCCTCATCTTCACCACGGGCTTCAACAAGAGCTCGGAGCGCCAGTACTCGCTCCGTGCCCCGGACGCCCTCAACGAGCCCATTGTCATGGTCGAGCTGGATACGTCCAACGGCGTGATGTTCCCGCTATACGATGCAGACACGAATATGATTTATCTGTGCGGCAAGGGCGACTCAGTCATTAGGTACTTCGAGGTGGGTAAACGGAACCGATCGCACGTTTAAATGAATCTTTCATTCAAACTCTTTTCATTTGCAGGTTACGCCCGAGCCACCGTTCGTTCATTATATCAACACATTTCAGACGACAGAGCCTCAACGCGGCATTGGCCTGATGCCAAAGCGTGGCTGTGACGTGACCACCTGTGAGGTGGCCAAGTTTTATCGGATGAACAACAACGGCCTCTGCCAGGTTATATCAATGACCGTGCCCCGAAAGTCTGACCTGTTTCAGGAGGATCTCTACCCCGACACGCTGGCGGAGGATGCCGCCGCCACGGCCGAGGAGTGGATAGACGGCAAGGACGCAGATCCTCTCACATTCTCGCTCAAAGTAAGTGGTCATTTCGACCCTTCAGCATCTGCACATTCTGCCTACCCAACGTTGGGAATACAGCGCTCACAGCTGGGTCCAGGAAAGCCTTGGCCTCACTGCCAGCTGATCTGCCCGCAACCAGAGCGTACAGTTCATCGGATATATAGGAACCAGCATGCGTGCATTCTCGAGGCTCACGCACAGGTGGCAATGCGGCTCGAAGTTGTTGAGGCAGCCGCTGCCCCTGTGGAGTGGCCCCATCTCAAATGTATTCCAACGGCTTGTTCTAGCTGCCTAATTGCTCTGCTCTGCCTGTCAGTGGCTACCCGATTGTCCTGCCTTCGCCTGCTTGCTTTCTCCGAGTTCTGAGTTATCTACGTTAGTGTCTCGTCTGCCCAGCCACAGCCAGTCACAGTCACAATCTAAACCCACAGCATACAACATACAGCAAACAGCTACAGCACACGAATCCATCATCAGCATAACAGACCGCACTCAGATGAATATTTTGTTCTCCTCTTGGCTTACACTCGATCCTAATACGCACGCCGCGTGGCGCTTGTTGTTGTGTTCATTGTTCCTTGTTGTGTTCCGAAACGAACAGATATTCTAAAAAACCTAATCAGGATCGCGTCTCTATTGTACAGGGTGGCTACGTCTCCTCATCGGCCAGCAAGTCGCTGTCGGTAAACAAGAAGGCCAACATTCTCAACAAGCCCAGGGGAGGCGGTGGCAGTTCCGGAGCAGCCAGCAGCAGTTTGAGCATCGGCTACAGCGCATCTGCGAACAACAATGATGCCAACGAGGGTGGACCTCCGGCAGCAGTTTTGTCGGTATGTACTTGGACACGAGGTCGAAACTCTTCCACTAACCAATCGCTTGAATCCTTAAAGGAAAAGGATCTGCGGAGCATCCAGGATGAGATACGAAAGCTCAAAGCGATCATCGTGAAGCAGGAGAACCGCATTCGGGCCTTGGAGGCAAAGGCCAATGCAGGCAATGGTGACGAGACGGATGCGCGCAACAAGAACGGAAGTGGAAGCGGCCCCTCGGCGCCAGCGTCCGCTGCAGCATCCGCCTCTGACAGCAAAGCCAGCGAAAGTGCCAAAGACCATGCGTCCACGTCAACAGCAGCAACGCTACAGGATGAGGACTAAGACTACGACAGGGACTGGGTCTGGGTCTGGCTCTGGGACTGGGAAGGTTGTGCAGTTCGAGGCAGATAAGGATGGATGGAGAGACAGAGAACTGCTTGTAGAAGCTCGTCGTTATCGCTTAAATTTCTCTAATGCAAAATTATGGTTACGTTGTACACGCAGAAGGAAGAGAAGAATAGTTATTGTCGTCTATTATGATTATGATTTCGATTATTTATTTTATATAATTTAATATTAGGTCATTTAGCGAGCGAAATCAGTTGAGCGTGAACCGAAACAGAAACTAAAAACTAAAAACAGCAAGCAAAGCTAAACGCTAAAAGTATATAACATAACAATATAACAAAACATCCTGCCAAAAATATATAAAAACCTAACGAACTACCTACAAGTTGCGCCCAAAAACAAAGCAGAAAGGGCAGCAAATGTTAAACTGTTGTAAATTTTACAAAGGCAAAGCATAGACTTAACCGCAATCATCTAAAAGTTAACACCTACCCATCAGATATTTACAAAATCTTTCTATAAATAGCTTCATCTTTGTACGCCTCACCGCGGGAGATATTCATGACAATAGCATATCGTAGATTCGAAGCGATCAATCCTAGCAGATGCCCGCCCCCTCGTTCATCCGACTTCGCCAGTAAATTGTCATGTAAAACATTAAGAATTTAGTGAGCGAAAGAATGGACGATTGAGCGGCGGCAGACATGATTCGCTTTCGAAATCAGTAATTCTCGTTTTAACTAAAAAATAAGCTGTAATTTGGAATAATTTGAAATTGTAATAATAAAGCAACAAAGTGGAAATAAGAAACCAACAGAAAATCAATCTACAACGCCTTCTTTTAATTTTAATTTCTGTTTTATTTTTGTTAAGCAAACAATGGTTTCCCGCCACAAAGATAGCGAGCGATAGCATCTGTAATTGCCTACCGATTTTGTAACAATATTGAATTGTAAAATGCAGACTATATACAAAAACAAATTTATAATGTAATCTATATATACAAATAATTTACAATTTGATACGGAATAAAACAATATACAAATTATGCCCGAATAATCCCTTTGAATTTTGAATGTATACCTATGTACATAGTAAGTTTATTATGCTGACAATTTATGCTGAATTATAATCCCTTTTTCCTTTCAATATTTTCTGGGTCACTAAATTTGATAATTATCCACTTTTAATTGCTCAATTGTAGGCCATGTCCGGGCTGCTTTTTCCGTTTCTATTGAATATGCAAATATATTTAATTTCTGCCTAAACAGACTTTTGAGTTATAATATTGATCATGAACCAAAAACTGTAATTAAAATCTGTGTGGACTATGCTTCTGACATTTTAATTAAACTCAACCTTGGATGTGTGGGTATGTTATGTAATTTGAATTAATGAAATTTTTAAAAGTGGCTAAAATATAATTTGTTGACTTGGGAACCTAGCAGATAACAGAGCTCGAGACATTGCGCAGCTGAGAGAGCGCATACCAATGCCGGTCTCACTTTAACAGAGAAACTAACAGAGAGTGAGAGAGAGACAGCGCGGGAGAGCACTCTGGCTGATGACAATATTCGAAATTTATAGCTTACTTTATGGTGTCATTATCTGCATTGTAGTCTGCGTTTAGGAGGCCAGAGTACCCAGCAGATCGTGATATTTTAACATTAAAAATCAAGACCTTAATTTACATCCGCTCCCTTATGCTCGTATTATCCCTCCGAGTGCCTTTCATTAACGCTTAACGCTCAATGATTGCCAGCCAACAGTTGCAAGGCATTTGTTAATTAAAAGCAAGTAGAAAATCCACCGTCTCCTAGGTGCTTGGCGTGGGAGGACATGGGAACACGTGCTAAATAAATACGCCAACTTGCTAAGTACGAGAAGACAGACAGACATTCCAGTCGTAAATTCACACGGGCCTCCTGCTCAGTGTGGAGTGTGCGGCGTTCCCTTAGTCGTTTTAATACGTAAAGAAACAAACAATATATATGTATACGTATACGTATGCTCAATGTACAAAGGAGCCGTCAAAACATTGAGTTCCTCCTCTGTTTCTTTGGGGCATTTGTTTATTTTCACATGAAAATAAATGCGTTTAATGTCGGAAGTTTATGCGTCGTAAAGAGAAGTTAATTAGCTTTCTCGAGTATGAAATTTGTTCCGTATTCCGTGCTGTACCCAGCCCACACTCATCTATGCCCAAGCAGTGGGTTTCCAATGGCAAATTGAAAATTTCTCAATAACATGCACACACGTACTTTTCTTTTCATATATTGTTAGAAAAGTTGACTAACTTAAAGGCTGAACTTGTTGTTGCACAGTTAACACATCAACTTCCTGGCAAAATGTCTCTCCAGGTGGGTATTGAAGTCATAACTTGAGACGTGCTTGCATTCATGCCACAAAGGCAAATATTTACAACAGACCCTTTCAAAAGGTTGCTGTGGCCGGGAGCCCCGTCCTCTGGGACGACTTCGTGCATAGTTTCCCATAGACAAAAAGTTAGAGGGACAACATGAGCGCCCGAAACTTCAGGAAAAGCGCACGCAGCTAAACAACATGGAAATAGTTTTTCTTCTACCACATTTATGAAATGTGCACCGCAAGGGTCGTGGTGATGTGTGTCTGTACGATAACTTTCACTTTGCAGACACACAGGGACCGGACGGTGGGACCGGAACGCTAAACGGCTTAAAACTTGCGCTAGGAAGCCCAAAAGTGTCGAGCTGGCAACCTCTCGCATGAGACCGGCAGGAGACGACTGCCAACTGTCGTACTGAGCAAATATTTGCACAGATAATGAAAGTGCAGCCGCCCACAAACACCCCCAAAAAAAACCAACACCGACAAACAATCATTTTGGTATCACATACATACATAGTTACTGGTAGTACTAGTTGAGAGGGAACGGAAAAATGTGTTGCTTTTCATTTGAGTGGAGGGGAGTCTGACTCTGTTGACAATTCAGTTTTCAGCGGTAATTGACCCTAATGCTGTTGCTGCTGGAAAGCCAGACCCATGATTCTGTGTGGCCCCCTCCCTTCAAATATCAAATCGATATCATTTTTGGCAGCAGCAGAATTCAATTTGTCAGAGCACCCCACATATGTGTTGCACGTTCCCAAATACATTGCAAAATGTCAAAAGGCACGTTTCAGTGTTTTCTGATTTTTGTTGTTTTTGTTTTATTTGTGTGGCGAAACAAAGCAACAACTTTGCATTTTGCGAGCATTCGTGGCTGTCGCCTGGAACTCTTGCCAACTACGTGACTATCGGATGAGCATTTACTCTACCAATGAATGCCAAAAAGGAGATATGCATGTGGTAGTAGCATCCATAAGCAGAAGTGCCAGCCAGGACCCAAAAACAATCCAGTCTAATTCAATTACAATTATTCCAACATCGATGCCCGCCAGCATCGCTTTAGTCGCACAGACGAAAGCCCTGAAATATTTAAATGGGAATCGATTTGCCTGTGATTCCTCCCTCCCACTCCAAATCCTGCAACCAATCGTACCTACTTCCCTACATCTCTCCCAACCCTGGCCAGGCTTTGTTTCAGTGCAATCGTCTGTGGCTAATCGTCTGCCATTTCGCTCTACGAGTATGTCTGTGCGGACCGTCTGGCCACCCAGCATTTACATTCGCATCCACATCCTCATCCCCATTCCCCTGTGCATTGTCAGACAGGACCAGGACCATAAATTAGGCAGTTGCTAAGTGCTTCGATGTTTGGCTGCGGCTCTGGCTCTGGCTGTGCCTCTGGATATGGGCTGGGTATCCTACACCCGCTTTGGTTTCCGGCTCCGACTCCAACTCCGCGTCCGGGTTTGGGTCCCAGACAATGCTGCCCCAAGATTTATACTTTGTTCGCACTTTCTTTTCGGATAGCAGCAGCCCACGTCGCACATTGTTCAATGGCGTTCATTGTTGCCATATTCATGTGTCTATATTAAAGCCCTGCCATACGAAATGGCCATAAATTGAGTTTAGCAGTTGAAAAGTCCCAATCAAATATTTAGCACTGTTCAACATTTGCTGAAACATCGGTGAAAGCAAATATTTCATTTTCGGGAAACATTTTCGGGTATTACGAGTATGTACATGCCCTGATAAAAGTCAAAAGATAAATTCATTGCTGAATTTGCTGAATATTTTCTATCATCATCGCATTTGATTTTCACACATGCGATTTTTGTACATTTATTTTTTCTGGAAATATTCGCATATGTTTTATTTTAGCAATTTTCTGGAAAATGCAATTAATGCAAGCGACAAAGCACGAAATTACAGTTCCAAGGACAAGGGACGTTTTTGCAGTCTATGGAAAAAGCAAAAACCCCAATTATCACATATTCAACTGAATTGCTTGTCCTTCATCGTCTTCCTTTTCAGCTGCGACTGTGACTCTGATTGCGATTCAGATTTTACCTGGAAACTAATTTACCTGGATGAAATTGAAAAGGATGGATCTCTTACGGTATCGGTTCATGGCATTGGCAAATGTTAATTGAAAGGGCCAGTGGACACGGATGAGTGAAAGATGACTCCAGCTTCAGTTCCAGATTCTGGCTTATGGTCATGGATTGGCCAACTGAAAACCGTCCGCCCTGGGCAATCGGTATTAGTAAGCCACCGCAGCCAGAGAGCTCATATTCCCAAAAGTCACCCAAAAATCGAGCCTGGGCAGAGGCAGGGGCCTTAGAAATTGCTATTTCGCTTGCTCTTTTCTGTTTGAATTGCTTGTGCCCTGGCCTGAACGTGCACACACTTTTAATTACACTGCACATTTGCACTTCAGCTGCAGGTGCAGGTGCAAATGCAGGCGCAGGGACAGATTGACAGTGCTGATGGATGGGGTGGGGGTGGGGGCAACAGTTGCTCATTCATGCCACGTTGCACAAGCACAAAACGTCGAGCGTCGCATCCTTGCATCCTCAACCTTGGAGCTGGTAGTTACACATTCCGTTTGATCCAGTGACTGTCTGGGCGGGGATTAAAGCTGCAAAATATGTGATAACAAAAATGTCGGCCACTGTTGTACAATTTAAATTCAAAACCATTTATATGGCCTCACCCACCTGCGACTCGTTTTGGACTGCCTTACCGGGAGTCAATGTCGCTGTTTACCTTCCCTTATATTTTTATTTTTATTTCGTTTGCTTTGCGGGTCGCCTTCGCCATTGTCGTCGCTTCGTCCAGCATTTTTCCTAATTTTTCAGCGTTTTATTCTAATGAGAAGTCATTTATTTTCATTGCGATGCCTCACCAGGCCCCTGCCATGACACCCGAGTTGGGCCAACGATTTAAGACAAAAATTTAGTTTACAGAAATTTAAGGCTCCTTCCGTCGATAAACTGCTTTATTGGTTTACTTAACCAAGAACTCCTTTGACCGCGGAGAGCCAGAAGAGCCTTAAAGCCAGAAGGCTACTGTGAATAGATAGCGCAAACATCAGCGTCCCACACAACTCCGCCCCCAAAGTTGGCGTTGAGGCTTGATTCTAGAACGTCTTGAGGTGTCGACCTTCAGCTGGCGGTTTGGCACTTGGCCCGGACTCCAGAGTGTTTGCCCAGTAAACACTCCGTTCAAAGAGCTTTGAATTTAATATCACGCGTTCGCCCAGATGTGCGGTAGAAAATCACGAAACTTCTGCATTTGCAATGGTTGCGGTTGTTGCAATCGAATCAATTATCCAGATAACAGACGAAACACGACCAGGCCAGACCCTACCAGAACAGACCAGACCATTGCTGACCACAAATGAAAAATGAATATTCTCTCAATGAAAACATGTTTCTGTGTTGATTTTGTGGCCAATCAAATAAATCGTACACATCTACTACTGCGGCTGCTGAAACTTTATCTGCACTTAAAGTAATGTTCAAGTCGATGTGGAGAAAGAGTACATATATATATAAATATATGTATGTACACATATAATGATAGAAATGCCCCAGTCAGCATATACTGTGACTACAATGCGCCGGTACTCCACTCAGCGATAAGCTCGATTTGCGTCGGTAATAACTCTTTCACTGGAAATATGTTAGGGCAGGGAGGAAGACATCTTCAACGAAGCAAGTGGCAACAGCAGAGGCAGCAACAGTATTCCAGCTAGACAACCTTTGGATTTTTGTATGCCCGGAGCGAGGCAGTGCATTAGCAAATTGAAAGCAGAGCACATTGCCTTTATGTTCACCAAACATGAATGCAAGACACTAACATAAATAGGGAATAAGAAACAAGGCGCACCCCACTACAGTACATTTCTGTATAGCAGCAGGCTCCTTCCATTCAATCAGAACATGTGGAACACTTGAGCGCACTATGAACGATTGAGTATTTGATACGTTCCTCCCAGACAAGAGAAATCAGAAACGCACCTGATTTAATAATGTGCTCATTTGTGAAGTCACATGAAACTAAAGCTGAAGATTGATTCCGAGCTGAGCAGAGCTGTAATGGATCTGGCCCACCCAAAGACGAGATGAAGTGCTGGAAAGTTTGAAAGTGCATTAATTATGAGCAGCTTGTCAGGTCGGGCGATGGCGATTCGCCTGACGCAGCACTTTGGCCGCCGACTTTCTCGCACACTCAGTGAAGTGTTCATAATGCTCCCGAGTAGACCCGAAACTGTCAAACTTAACACTTTGCTATTAAAAAATGGATGGTAATAAAATAAAACACAAAAATAAGAAAGGGCACAGTGCAAAAGGCAGCAACTGCCGAACCAAAATTAATCAAGCGTGAAAAAGTGTTTGCAAAGAATTTTTGTGCCGCCATTTATAATTTTTCTTTCTGCCCGTGGCTCTCCCTTTTCCTCCCCATCCACTCCTGATTTTGTTTTCTCTCCATTTTTTTTTTGTCATGAACCATTTGGAGAACTGTGGGATGTTGTTGCTGTCTTGTTACTTACAATTAGGCGCACGAGTCAGCAGAAAGCTGGGAAAAGCTGGTAAAGTGGAGCTGGTAAAACAGAAGAGAGAGGAAAATGGAAAACTAAATGAGAAAAGCAAATTGGAAAATTACAAGACTCGCAAATGTATGGGGTCAGCGTTTATGGAAATTGAAAAGAATTGAAAGGATTTTAATGCACATTACGCAAAAGTTTTCAATTTCAGCAAAAGGTCAGCAACAAGTCCCGGGGCATAAAGAGGTTCTGGACACTTGCCCATTTTATATATCCTTCGTTGTGAATCCATTCCTGGTAATTGGACTAAAATTATGATGCTAGTAGATGCAAAGTTTAATTTCTCTGCCCACGAGGCTCTCTCTGATTGAATGGATCTGTTGGTTGCTCTATTTGGAATAATCTGCTAGGACAGACATCCCAAATCCCAAATTGAAGAAAACTGAGGTCATTTGAAGGCTTTTTCTATCCCATGCCGATGGCCTTTTATGTTCAATTATGGGCGAGAAAAGATGGGGAAATGAAATTGCCAGGACAATGGGTTAAGAGAGGAAAAGGCCCGATAGTGAGCGCCTGGCCTCATGCCGAAACTTTTGTTTTTGGCAAAACAATAAACCGAAATTATGGCCGCTGACAGCTGACATTTAAGCCAAACACAGAGATGCGCACAATGGAATCGAAACCAAACGGAATCGAAGGCATTCAAACGGAAAACCCAATCCCTTATAGAGCTGTAAGTGGCATACACTAGGGGGAGATGGGGCTGGAGCTGAAGCTGACCGGTCGAACAGGCAGGAAGAGAGCACAAAACCCTCAATCAATTTTTCAATGAAGTTCTTTAAAGTTAAACCTTAATTTGCAATAACATTTTCGAGCAATTTGACCACGACAACGAGCGAATTCTGTGAGAAGAGAAACGAGACGAAAAACTAATAATAAAAATGTTAAAATAAATCTCTCAAACGCTCTAAGGGCAGAAGTCTTTCACCATCTCGCTGTGCCTCACCTCTCTCTCTGTCTCTCTCTTCAATCCGTTTTCTTTGTGTACCCCGTATTCCATGTCGCTTTTTTTCTTATGCCAAAGCAGCATAGATTTATGCATCCATTGTGCTGGGTATATGAACAACCCTCTTATATTTTATGCGCATAATGGCCAACTACAGCAACACTTAGACACATACAGTTACAGAGCCACACACACTTACACGTGGACACAATTTGTATATGTATAGATGCATAAAATATAGAATAAAAGGTTTGCTTCTTTGACCGAAGCCTTTTGATACCCTTTCTAATGTGTTGTTTATTTTCAGCTAGTACATGTTTACATATATGTATGTACAAATGTATGTGCCAATAATGATAATGATCAAGCTCATTCTCATGTGTGGTTCTCTTCTGGGAGAGTCTGGGATACCCGATGCAAGAGTATCAAAAGGCAAAAGGCAATGGTAATGGACCCAGAAAGGGGGATGGGATGTCCTCGCCTTCGGGCATGGCACAGAGAGGTCGATGCCGTTGTTTTTGTGATTTTCTTGTTATTTACACAAAATTGCGCCTGAGGTCACACGGTTGGCTGTCATGGAAGGTGTTAAAGTTCAAATTGTGTTGCCTGTGCACTGGCAACTTACAGAAGTTTGGGTGTGCGTGTGTGTGTGCATGCGTGAGACGTATGTGTGTGTGTGTGTGTTTGTTAGCCATGATTGCAAAGTAAAAAGGCACAAAGCGAGCGAGCGCACAGACTCTGACTTCGGCTTTTACTTTTCATCAGCTCTATGCAAATAGTGGGGCCGTCCCCCCACTCGACCGCTCGGCAGCACCGTTGCCAGCTGAATGGAGATTAAAGTTGCCAGGCTTCATGTATGGGTTGGCCCCAAAAATTGCCGCCAGTCAAATCACCTCAAATCGATGTTGCAGCATCGAAACCACACGCACACGAGCACACGGATAAATGTGTTTTCAAAACGTGAACATGGCCGTTAGAGTTGTGGTTTCCTTGGATTTTCAAAAAACCCCCATACGGGAGTAGACTGAAGCACGATCTCGGGGTACAAGAGTGGTAGAGAAATTAAATGAAATACATTTTCGGTCGATGCAACGCTGCGGGGCAAAGCCTTCGCTCATTCAAGAGGAAGGGAATTTTCCGGTTCGAACAGATTTAAGAGCAATTAACGTGTGTGCTCAGGACCATAATTGCATATGAATGCACATGAGTGGATTGCCAATGCCATAATTGGACACCGAAGGCAATATTTATATTCGCAAAGTTGTTAAACGTCAACCAGTTCCAGGACCAGGTCCGAGCCGGAACAGGTCAGTGCAATCAGCGCGATTTAATTAAGAGTTTCGGCATTTTGGCATGCATTCCAGGCGTGTCCAACAAGTGGAGACCGTGCCCGGACCGGAACCAGACGGGGCGGCTGGGCTGGCCGCTTGGACTCGACCTTAAGTAATTCTCTTTAGGGAAAATATATGTTCTTTCCTCTCGGCTGTCTACCAATATGTATTTACTTTCAATTTTAGGCACAACAGTCATTTGTTATACGAGCAGAAGGGAGCGGAGAGGGCGTTTCGGTTTCTTATCTGCTATGGGACCAGCTTTCGTCTACCATTTTCATTTGCATTGGGTGTCGGCTTTGGCTTTGGCTTTTCTTTGGAGTTTTTAGGACTGCGACGGGGCAGGGGTAGCAGTGGCAGGAGCAGTAGCAGGCAGTGTGTCTGTGCCACAAGCAATGCAAACAAAAGAAGCAAAAACCAAACGATGGCAAACAAGCCGCCAAGCGTCTGCCAACAAAAATATATACAGACAAAAAAAAAAAGTAACAAAAAAAAAAAGCAAAAAGAAGAAGAGCCGGAGCAATAGCAGAAGAGGGGGAACATAAAGCGAAAAATGTTCTTGTTAACAAATTGCGAAACATTTGCTTTTTGAAGACAAATTACTCGTGGTAAAACAAATTGCTTTGCTCCTCTTCTGCGTCTGCGTCTGCCTTTGCCTTAGCAGCCGCCTCAGAAAGTATGGGGCTTTAAGATGTGATATATTTAAATGAGAAACAATGCACTCGAACCATCCTGTTCACACCCCCAAGCCTAACATATCATTGCACTTGAGCCCCGAAGGGCTGGCTCTTAATTAGCCTTAATTCCTTTGCCACTGCCCACTGGACCCAAGCTTTGCCATCCCACTCACTCACCCACGATGAAACGGAAGCCGCAGGTACTACTCGTAACAGATTAAATGTAACTTAAAGCGTGCTAATGAAGACAATTAAATGGGCTTAGGTCGTGGCCCCGCGGGTATGAGCGACGTGGCGCTTAGCAGCCATGGAAATGTCACGGTATCACACCCATCCATGCGCGGATTGTACGGTTCAGTATACAATTATGGATTGTACTGTCCAGCGGAGCGTGCCCCGTTAATTGCTTTATGGCTTTTGGACATCGCGGCGTATGAGAAATGGACAGAATACCACAGAAAAAAAAACAGAATTCAGAATACCACTGCACGAAAAACGTTTGCTAATTTGTGCAGGCACTCGATCAAAATTAATTTAGCAGTTGGTACACCACTGCCTGCACCGCAGCTCTCCTCGGGGAACTCAGTGGCCTTTCCAAGGGAGACGACACGACGATGGCTGCAATGCTGCTGACCATATTTCGCAATCTCGCTGCTCGTTTTTTCGCCATAAATTGCAACCGCGAATCTGTAATTAAATTTTAGCCTTCCCTGAAATAGTGTGCTGGGTCCCTTTCTGGGAAACGGCTTTAGAATTTAAAGGAAAGTTCTGTTGAAACAGGTTTGATTCGCATTAAAGCTTCTTGGCACCTTCCACATGCCTGAACGTGTGCATAAATTTACCTCTAAGTGATATACTCCTGTTGGTGTGAAGTGGAAGCGATACGGACAGTTTAACCTAAGTAAACAAGACGCTTAAACTGGACATCCAACCATCTATCTATAAAGTCGGCAAAGTTCAGCTCAACTTTGGAGGGATTCTATAGCGATTAGCAGGGGGTATACAGAGGGCAATCAGTGATGGGAAAGAGTTAAGCCCTTGGAAATACAAGGCATTAATAAGTTAGGTCAGAAAAGCGGTTCAAGGATGGTTGGTGTAAAAAATACAGGAAGAAGTGCACGCGCCAGCGCATATCCCTGCCTGGGGGCCGGTGGTCTGGATGTGCCCCGTAATAAGGTCTCCGACGGCCAGTCGATGGCTGGCCAATTCGGCAAACAATACGGCAGCGGCAGCGGCAGCACTATGCAAATGAGCAGGGGCATATTAGCAAGGCCAGCCGCTCAATTTGCATGATTTTGGGCACTGTTGTTCGTCGAAAAGTTGTCCGAAAGAAAGGGCTGCGAATAGTAGCTGCAAGCGTTCCAAATTTGAAGGATGTTCTCAGCTGATTTGCGGGCAGAGTGAACACGATCCTAAACCCCAACCGTCGATTCTACCAGAAACTCGCATTAGCCCGGCCGCATACGGACACAATTTGTATTCATGCCACAATGTGCATAAATATAATTCCTTCTGCTCTCCGCTGTCGCGATGCGTGATGCTGGAACTGGAGCTGTGTCTAGGACTGGGACAAGTACATCGATTTATGCCGGGCACGTGCAGAGCTCCCATTCGAGCACTTCCCGGGCACGCGCTTATTGGCATTTGTTGCACTCTATGAAATCCGCTTACCGGTTGCCATTGCAATTCTCTGGATGCAATCAAAGTACAAATACATCACCATTAACGGGCGACCGCAGGAGCTTTGCCACGTCAGAGATTGCAAGCTCAATGGGTTGTGCGGCTCCAATGAAATATCAATTATTTTGTGTCCAGTGCGGTTCAGTTGAGCATTAAACTGCCGCTTAATTACGTTGCGTGCTTGAGAGCGATATACAGCTTGCTCCTAGACGGGCGAAAGCAGACAATTGCACAAATGTAAATATACACAATTAATGAAAGCATAACAATGTTTGTGTACAAGACTCGTACTACGAGTGTGTATGCTTCCGTAATTGTGCGCTGAACTCTGAATTTGAATCGCTGAACAGGCGGCAATCGGGCTAAAAAGCATGGCCTACTTAGTGCCTGTGATGAGGCCCTGTCACGAAAGTATTCCAGATGAATTTGCCAATTTGAGCAACACTGATTTGTTGGATAATTTCCTAGGGATTACATTCCACATGAATGTTTTCAATGCTCGAGTATCAGTGGATGCTTTCTGTCGACTCGGAGACCCAATATTCCCAGCATGCCCTTTACCACTCGTGGATACGTATTTTAATTCCAATGCTTTGCTGAAAATCGATGGAGAATTAATCTTTAATTTCATTCGTTTTCTTTGTGCAGACTTCCTCTTGACTCGGATACATTTGGCCACTCTTTCCATCAGCGCATTGTTCGCATACACAAAAACCAATTTGTCATAATTATATGTAGCTTTCGTCTGCCGAAAGGAAGCTGCTTCCATAAATATTCGATATACTTTACACTTTATACTTAATCAGAGCATTTAATAACTGACACGCGCAGTGTCGCAGACAGCACGGAATTCAATAACGAAAGGAAAATAATAATGAAAATAAAGAATTTGTATCGTCAATCACAGCAGAGCTGAACCAGAGCTCAACCAGAGCTGCCCCCAGCAACAGCGGAAGCAACAACACCCTGCCACGTCACCACCCACAGGGCCACTCACACGCCCACTCACACCCATTCAAAGTCAATGTTGATGCCGATGCCGATGCGGATCCGATGCCTCCACTTGACGGGCATGGGCATTATTCAAAAAAGGGCCTCCTGTCACGGCCGCCGAATGTCACGCGCACACTTTGAGTGGCTCTGGTCCTTTGTCTGGGTTTCCCACTTCGGCAGCCACTGCTGCAGGGCTGCAGCAGGTGCAGCCCCGTGACAGTGTTAATGCCCGAAGGTCCAATGGGGGCAACGCTGGAGCATATTATCAGGCACAGGTCCCATTACGTGATCCCGGCAATCCTTTCAGCGGAAGTTATGAATGCTGAAATGAGCAAAAACCTCTACTGTAGGCAAGCAAATTTATAATGCCGCTTAAATGCTTTATTAAAATACCCAAGTTGGACGACGGCAATTGCCCAATGGCGAAGCCACGCTTGGTCGCTGGGGTTTGGATGTGCCAAATAAGTTTCTGACTGCCCCGGAATTTACGGATGGAAAACGATTAAAAAAAAAAGAACCGGAGCAACGGGTTGTAAACACATTTTGGTAGCGCTGCTTTACTGAAAAGTTTTTATGGCCCGTTATTTAATTTATGGTTGAAATACATTTCCAGCAGCAAGCAAACTGTTAAAGCTGCCGAAAGGCACCGCGCACCTGTTACACATCATCAGGAGCAGAATAACCAGCAGCACCCAAAAATACCGTGGCAATTAGACGTGGGAATAACATAATGTATTCATGGGTGGATTCATGCCTGATGGTGGTTGGCATTCAAAACCCTTGTCTCTTATCAGCTGAAAAATGAGCTGCCAAAAAAGCAGGCGAAACTTTTCGCTGGCTGCATTACAGCTCCACTCGCATGTGCGATTAATTATAGTCAATTAATCAGATCTAATGTGTGAGTGGAAGCGAATTCTTTCTTTGTATAATGCGAGATTATCCCACAGATGCACACCCAAAGAAGGGAGGGGTGTCGGCAAAGAAACAGGGATACAAACGTGCCTGCGCAATACAACAGCATTTGTGTCAAGAAGATATCTTTTTAAAGCACATTTTGTAAACTGTTAGTCCGTGGTATCTTGAATTTTAAGCAAAATCGTAGAAATACCTCTTCAACTCGAGCATCTCAAAAAGTCTTCAATTTGTAAGCTACACAAAAGAAATTGCAAGGTAAAGAATGAACTCTCCAGTAGAGAGTCTTAAAAATACAACCGAATTTCAAGTGCCTAATGCGAGTGCAACTACAGCATCTCTGTGCTAAAAATGTAGCTGTTATTCTAGAGGGACGAAATTTATAAAAGGTTTATATGTTACACATATACTACTAGTATAAGTATACACGTTTTTGTTTAGCCTTTCCTCCGACCACCACCCACACACATCCGAAAAGCTGGCGAATGTCAACAAGCAAGTATTAAAACAGCTACAACTCAAAAAAATACACACACATACACACACCAAATAATAAATAGACGCACAAAGATGTCAACTGCACATGCAATATGCCATACACGAAGAAAAGTTGCGCTTGTGCTGCTGCTGCTCACAAATAAAATTTAATAAGCGCCAGACGAGCGACGTCCCACATACATATTAAACCCCTTACGACACAGGAAAAAATAACAAAATAAAAGCTTGCCTTTGAAGCTACAAAAAAATTAATACGAAATTCAATCAAGTTTGTTTACTGGAATTTCATATGTGTACGTGATGTATGTGTCATCCGGACGACCCTAAACATATCGGGGAGTCCGGAATCGACAGCCCAGCCGCCATTGCAACTCAACAATTATATTCAGATGGAATTCCTAAAGTTTAAGTATTGTTCTGACAATTGTCAAATGTAAGACTATCACAGGGACAATTCGACATTCGGCAAATTCATTTAGCATTCCGAAGACTTTAAACTAAATCAAAAATGTTGAGACTAATTGAAAACAAAATCATGCATTGCTTATTGAAGTCTGTTGAGTTGTAGCCAACGAATTTTCGAATATGTGAAATAATATACGAGTATTTCATTGAATTGTTTATTGCATTTTGCACAAATAAGCTTCGAATATTCCCGACAAAATCAGTTGCTCTTGCTCCAGGAACACGGAGAAGAAGACTTTCCTTACCTACAGAGGAATTCTCAAGAGATATTCGAGCGAGGACGAAACTCGAGACAACTCATTTTGCTCCCCGCTCGCGCGATTTATATTATTACTGATTGAGTTCGAGGAGCGAGGAGCGAGCCCCACAACGGGAATGTTAGCAGCGAGTGCATCGTCCTGGAATGCCCTACCTGGTGGAGCTGCGGCTGAGTGCGTGTTTTGGATGTGTGTGCACTCGAACTCGATGGATTCAAGCAATTTAATATTCATTTGTGCGTGTAAATCAGATTTGCACATGCAAATACCCAAAATCGACAACATAATTGATTGAGCGAACAAAGCAGAGAGCAAAGCAGGGCGCCCGAGCAATGAAGCACGCTATAATCATTGCAAATATAATTTGATTTGATAATTTGTATTTGAAAATGCGCGAACAGATTGACAACAGCGCCCTGCATATGAAGATAAGTGACATGACAATAACCAGCCTCCTGTGGTGTGGCCGGGTGTGCCTGACGTTATTTAATTACTGGAGAAGAGCGTGTAGGGAAATTGAATTCCATTCAGATTCTTCGCCATTGATTTATTAGATCCGACCGGCATGCATTAATCAATTTCATGCAGACCGACTCCGAGTAATCGGGGCCTAATTGGATTGTGATTTATGGCCACTGCCTCACTTCGTGAGGACGAGAGACAAGATGACAGAGCAACCTTGCTATAAATTGCAATTATCAAGCATTAACCATAACTCCGTACACGTTGCACCGACTCAGATAATAGCATCACTCAGAGAATAAATGTTCGGGTGTCGTCGCTGACCATAACGCTCTCCGTGTGGCCAAAATTCAAAGTCAAGTCAGGGCTTTAACAGTTTAATCTGGCTCTTACTCCAAGGCATAACTATTTTTAGCATATCATAATTATGCATTGGGGGTCAGAAGTTGTACGGGCCTGCACGTCTGTTCGTCCAGAACGATGGAAATCATAGTTATTATTTATATTACGTATACGCAGTGATATCACTGCGAATGCTGCTTATTGAAAGCCATGAGCATGACTATTGTGGACCTTGTGAAGCTCTATTCCCATTTGTGCATACAGTGCGTATCACATTTATATGCAGTTGTCTATTTCATTTGAAAACTAATGTGAATAAAGAGATAGCAGAGAAACTACAAGAATCACGCACTGCTCATAAATTAGGAATCCGATTCCTTGATTCCTTTGCTAATTTATTGGATAAGCTACGCAACTTCTATCAAGTTATGATTAACCTGATAACTGATTCGTTCCAGTGGGTGCCTCAATTCAATTTGCCCGCTTTGTGCTACATTTCTGACACGCACTGTATGTGAAATATGTCTGACGTTGCCTGCGTGTGTGTGGCAATTTATTCGCCACTAAAACTCCACTAATTTCTCATAGCCAGACCCTGCTGCCTGCTGGCTGCTGGCTAGACCCCATCCACCCTTCGTCTCTCGGCTAGGCTCCATCCTGGCAGCAGTTTCTGCTTCCGCTTTGTGTTGAAAGCAGACGAGGGCAGCCTGGTTTATTTATTTGCCTGTATTAAATGTCGCTTTTGGCAGTGAAGGCCCCTCTTCCCATGTATGTATAAGGTCTGCTGTCCGAAATATTAGCTTGGCTCTGAAATTGTTGGGTTCCAGGGAACCACATCTTCGTACAGATGGAGGCCCGCATGTGCACTATCTGAGATCTTGAAAGCATAGTTGTGACCGGGCAACTTTGGCAATTTCACCTGGCTGACGGTGATGACTTTTCCCCAGTTCTCTTTGTGTCATTATCTTTTGATTATTCCATTTCCCTTGCCGCAAAAATAAAAACAATTTATATTTTTCTGGCAACCACCACAAAGGAGATCTTAAGTTTCTGTCTGCCGTACTCCTGCCAAATTATGAAAAGCCTAAGCCACGTCGACTCCATGGCAGTTCTGGGTAACCTTTCGTTTAGCCGGCAATCCACTTTGGCAACTCTTTCGAATTCCTCACTGCTCGTGGGGTCGCCATGGGCGTTGGAGTATGTCTCTCTCTCTCTCTCTCTATGTCTCTCTATCTCCCTCTTTTGGACTGTATGTTGAATGACTTCTTGTTTAGTTGGCAGTTTTCAAAACAGATCCAGCCAACTTTTTTCTTCTCCAAATTGCTTACAAAGTGCTTTTTTGTGGCGCTCCTTGTACGGGGGTTTTTATTTTTTGGGTCGCTGCAAATAAATGGCTAAGCAGTAAATCTTTGTCGGTTTAGGTTATTGAATATTTCATGCCCGAGTTGATTTATTATTTATTTCCTTTTAATGCCTGCCGAAGGTCAACAAAACAGCTCTCCTTCAATGAACCCGTTTTATGGTCATTACTTGGGCCAAAGCAGAGAAGAAGAAAGAACAGATCTGCGCGAAAGGGAAGTGAAATGGAAACCAAAACCCTATTTCTAGCTGTGAGCTAAAAACAAAAGCAAAGCCAGTGATTCGGAGGCGGTGGAGACGGTTTAATTAGAGCACAGTCCTCTTGTCGGGTCGCGTTGCAAGCCTAATGAGTCCGGGTTCGGCTTTTAGCGCGCGCTGCAACTGATGGCCGTTGGTAAGCGGAACGCATTGTCGTCGGCCGACCACTGGGAGTCACCCGCAAAAAAAATCTGTGTATCCACCCACATGCCAAACTCAATAATGCACAAGGCACGCTCGCCTCTGCTCGTTTTTCCCACGTTGTCTGTCCCCATTGTTTGCTGTTGTGGCGGAGTGGCACGGGTTGGGCTTGGCAGCTGAGGCAGGAGCTGGGTGGCGCCACCGAAATTGGTGGCTTTTGGCCTCCGCTTTGTGTTCCGTGGGGCATTCCGGCTGTCCACAAAGTGCTTCCTGCAAGTCGGAAGTATATTGGCACCAAGCACGGCCCAGGGGTAGAGTCGAAAATCAGTCCAGACTGCGACTTCAACACTTTGCTGCTGAAAAAATTATTATTATGTTTGCGTATTGCGAAGCGATATTTAATATTTGCTTTTGAACATTTGCAATTCTTTTTCAGTCAGAAGTACATTTGTGCTTGGAAAATGCACGTAAAATGTTGGCCAACAACATTTTTTCTGACACAATAGTTGCCATGTTTCGAGTGTGTGCGTGTGAGTATCTGTTTGTATGGGTCTGTGCTCTGTGTTCTGTCTGTTTTCCGTGCTTGGGTCTTTATGTAAATCGGTCATTGTTCCTCTTAGTACTCGTCCCATGCTTTTCACATGCTTTTCACCTGCTTTTTACCAGCTTTTTACCAGCTTTTTGTGCTGCCAAAAGTGTTGAGTGTTTTGTTATTGAAGCATATTTTCTTCATTTGTTTTCGTAGCCGCGCTCCCTGCTCCTTCACTCTCCTGTCTCTGGGCCAATCGTTATTAGAGCTAGATGGAGAGAGGGAGAAAGAGTGAGAAACAGCAGGTGAAGCTATGATGAAGACTAAGTGTAGGTATGAGTTTCTTAGGTGTATGTAAAACTTTTGCTCCTGGCGGGACCCCCTTCAGAAACGACGAGCGAGACGAGACGGAGCAAATAAAAGGCTTAATGTGTGTATACGCTAAAAGCTTGTTTCTGTTCATGGCAACGAACGGCACACTGCTGCTGAACTGGCTTGCAACAATTGGCAGGCACTGTATTAAAAGTTTTACAGGCTTAAACTTTCGTGAACAAACTTGTGGCAGTCGCATAAAATGTTTCTACAACCTTTCCGGGGTCTGAATGTATGCAACATCAACACACAAACGGACACGCCCACATACAAACATACAACCAGAGAGAGAGAGTGAAAGAGGCGGTAATGGTAACGGTAACAAAGCCAACTGAACACAAATTGCGCTTTTGCATATTTGCGCGCTGCTGCAAAACAAACCAAAAATTCCGTGAGCAAAATCAAAAGGGGTGAAAGAGCAAGCGAAAGGATGCATCCGGTTGGGCTGGTGATAGAGAGAACTATTCGCGTGGATGTGTGTAGAACCAGGTCAAGAGCTATTATATAGAAAATTACACAATTTGTCCACTTCGTACTGCAACTTACCCGAACTTGCCCGACAGATAGGGGAAATCTGTATCCACATGCAAATATATCCGTCTTTCTTTTAAAGTCTATACATATCATATCATATCATTTTGACCACATCAACAGGCCAAATTTTACGCACTCGACCATAAACTGAAGTTGGCCGACGGGTAAAACGAAAATCAACAACACAGTGAAGACAGCAAACTGAAGCTCATAATTTCTGTGCGTAATTAAAGAAACCAGCAAAACAGACGATTCCTAACGAGGGATGAAACTTTGTAAATATACTATAGAAATACCGCCAGTGGTATCACCAAACCATCTGGTTGGTTCTGTCCGGACGGAGAGACCACAACATCGGCAGGGTCGACAACAGCTGGGACCACACGACTGGACTGTTGGCATACACACAGTCACCATAAAGTCACTAATTAAGAGCTGGTTTTCGCTCAACACTTTGGCCTTAGTCCTCTCATTGAAGCTGAGTAATTTTCGGACTCACAGATAACAAAATTGAAAATTCTTAAAATCAGATTTAGCTAAATACTAACTTTATATATTGCAGCATTGGAAGAGCCTATTCGGAATGATAAATTTTAGTTTCTAGCTTCCATCTGCAGTGCTTCACTGATGGGGAGTACTTGGCTACACCTTCTCTGCCCTGATTTGTATACGTATGCTAATACCATAATTGTATTGCACTTATGTACGTTTATCGCTTCGAAACTATTTTGGGCGCTTTCAGCGATGCTTTTAAATGGAAAACTTAAGTCTAGCCCCGAAGCCGTGTGTGGGGAGGGCAAAAGAAGATTAATTTGTGTGCTCGGCTTTAGGCTGCCACTGGAAGTCTCGCCTCCAACACAAAGGCACAGCTGTTCTTCTCTGCTCCGTCGCCCTGCCCTGAGGTAGCAGACACATCACAGAGAGAGATACGGAGAGGTACGAGTGGGTGTAGGTGTGGGTATGGGTGTCGGTACTGCGGAACAATGGGAGCGTTAGGCATTTGTGAAATTCCTGTTCATGGCTCAGACACGCTGCCAACTGAACGATGAATGTTTATAAATGAGCATAAGGGCTACGTGTGACCTCTCCATATGTATACATATACATATACGAGTGTGTGTCTGTTTATTCCGCAGGTGGGTGACCAAAGGTTTTGGCTTTAAATACCAAAATATGCCTGCTAAGTAAATTGCCTCCAGGTCGTATACTTAATTATTCAGCTTGTTAATTATAATGCAATGGGAAAATATCAAAGGAGGTGAGTCGGTTTCCCGGGGCACGGAAAACAATCGCACACCTTTCCCCAGCCCACCAGAATGCCTCCCCTCACCAGCTGTCTTCCCCTTTCGTTCAGTGTTCTATTTCTCAAGCAGCACAAGGGAAATGCATCCTGGAATATAATTTCACTCATGTCATGTTGACCCAAATTGCTTCCCGAAACATCTTCGCGAAATTAAACCGCTTGCCTCAGGAAATCTTCATTTGATATTCACGTGCATGTACTACTATATGTAGCTTGTGCCTGCGCTTCGGTGTGGCGTCTGCATGTGTGGGTGCTCACACTAATTAATGCGGCACCTCCCTCATGACACGTTCTATTAAGCCAAGTTTTTTTTTAATGATTGCAAGCGTTTTCAATTTTAATCCGCAAAGGCCACAAAACTTTGGCTAGCCGCCATCATTAGCCGTTGTCAGGCAGCAGGCGTCAGCCGTCAGAGCCTGTCATTAAAAATGGCTTAAACCGGCGCCTCCGTGGCAGGCCGTGGGTGTGAAACCCTTTTTCAACACGTGTTCGGCCTAAATAGGAAATATGATAGCTTGCCGTGCCATTAAGTGTCGCTATTTAAGAGCAGACCAGTTGGACCAGTTTTGGGAATATTTAAAGAATGGAAAGCACAAGCACAACCTAATGAATGGCGTATGCTGTGGATAATCTACTAAATACACTATCACTGAGGTAGAAAGTCAAAGGGAAGTCAATGGTAATTGAAGATGCTTCCAGTAAGAAATCGAGCAAGAAATCAAAGACCAGCAATATGCTAATGGCCACAGGGCATATTGGTTTTTCAACTTTCTTTGATTTGCGTTTTGTATGCAGAGAAATGCATTTTCCCTTTCTGTTCGCTGCTTACCCCTAACATCGGGGCGTCCCTTTGTGGCGAGTGCCCACCAGTAAGTATGCTATGGATCCGCTGGAGGCAGTGCCCAACACTAATGCAATGAGATTAAAGTGCTTGTGTTTGTGTGAGTGTGTGTGTGTGCATGCAACGAGGTCACTGGTTTGGGACAAAAGATGTCAACTTGAAAATTACACATTCTGAAAATCAGTATAAAAAATATACATGCAGTCGGATGTATGTATGCGGACAATGCTGGGCTCTGGTTTTGGTTTTGGCTTTAGCCCCCGCACAACTGTTGCCTTTATTCTGACTTATCAGCCTGTAAAATGCGCAATTCAAATGCAAATGTACAGCGTAATTAAAAATGCGCATATTGCACGATTCGCCGACACCCAGATATGCCCCAGCCAAGCAAATTTCCATATAGTATTTACATATATATATGTGTGGGGATTTAATTAGCAGAGACCTTCGGGAGCAAAGAGAGTGCCGAGTGCCTCTGGTCATATTAATAATAATAATGCCGTGCATAAGCTCGGGGCAAGTAAATGCGGTTAAAAACTGAACTGGGAAATGCATCCTGGCTGAGGTCTCTTTACTGGTTTCCATTTCAAGTTTACTTTTTGCCATTGAATTTGCAAATCGCTTTGGGCCAAACTATTCAGTGTCCCTTACTGAAAGGGCTATCCACGCGAAAAAAATCATGCTGTAAATATTTAATTTCACACGCAACATCAGCCAGTGAGGAGCGAACCAGCCAGGCAAGCAAGCAACCAAGCAACTGACCAACTGGCAGAAACCAGCTGTCATCCGGGCTGGCCACAAAAATCGGCTTGTCGCCCCCATCAAAGTAGAGTCGCACACATACCTACATATTTTCAAATAAAGCTGCCGCTATCACAAATTGACAGCAAAGTATTGTGTGGCCTGCTTTGGCTGCTTTCGAGGCAAAGTCCTTTTTCTGTGTGTGGGTGTGGTATACGAAGGTGGGGGGTGTCTGCCCAAAATGGCAAAATGGCTTTATGCGGTCAGTCAACTTCGGAACTGGGAAACGGGATGGCGGGACTGCCGTTTCCGCTTACACATGCACAGCTGGAAAGTGGAAAGTGCCCTGCGGTTTTCTGCCACAGCCACTGCCACTACCCCGATTGCGTCGAATGGCAGCCACCCAATCCCCCACACCCTTGAAAAACTAATAAAACCCGAATATGAGTGAGCGTTATTGGTCCCCGTTTCGATGTGTTTTATTAAACAATATGAAGCAAGCAATCTGCGTTTGGCAATTTCCGAAGTCGTATTGTATTTTCTGGGACTGTCAGCCCCGATCTAAACAGTATGTGTAGTTCAATCGAAAGTTGATTCAGACAAAATCAAAATAAAAAAAAAAAAATTCTTAGTAAAAAAGTAATTGTTATCCCTATTTGGAAATACCTTTTCATTCGGAAACCTTTATCCATTAAGCCATTAATCTAGCCATGGACGGCAGTGGGGACAACCAGCTCTCGATGCAATTGACGCGCGACCTGGAGGCTCGCCAGCGCATAATTATTCGGGCTGAGCGGGAGCATCAAGCAATTGCTGCCATGGCCGCTGTTGCCTACCTACCGGGTCATCTACATGTGCCACTTCCACCTGCACACGTGCCCTTGCAACGCGCTGTGCTCCGTCCCGATCCACTGCACAACGGGCTGGACGAGGATTCCGGATTCGAGTCGGGAAGCGAGAGTGATTGAAATTTAATTGTCATGGATATATGTGCATATACCCAGTATTTAGTCAGCGAACTGGTAGTGAATAAATTAATTGGGAATTAAAAAGTTAACCTACCTTTTCATAGGCTTAGTCATCGCCCTTTCAGACCCGAAAAAAAATTGAAACAATTCGCATAAGTCCTTAGATGGGTTTCAGTTTATTCACGTCAATTGGATTTCAATTTGATTCAAACACACAAAATCAATTTAAACGCACACATACTATATGTAACTGTATCTGTAGATGTATATGCATATGTATCGTGTATCTTGTGTTAGTAGAGAGCTTTAGCTAGTTACATTTATGTTACACAAATACCATATATTTATATATGTTCAATTTGTTCTATTTTGTTGCTCTTATTCTGTGGAACATCAATATTAAATATTTATGCATGTGTATTGCATGCAAGTACGTATATTTTCGTTTGATTTTCAGTTTGATTTTAGATATTTCAGTGTTATGTGTTCTCGACTAGACCTGGTCGAGCATTTGTGTGGGTGTGTGTGTGTGTACGTAAATCTCCATGGAGTTGGCCTTTGATTTGTTTTTTTATTCGAAATTTAGATGTCTACTTTTCAAGTATAGTTCACTTAATTTTACTCTCTCCGCATTAATCGATGGTTATCACGCCAAAACTTGCTTTGAAATTAATGTAAAATGAAAACAATTTTTTAAAATCTGCATTCATTCAATCGTCAAACTACTCGTATCGTATCTGAGACTCACTAAGTATACATACTAGTACATACATATAATCGTCAGCATATGTAAATATACATACATGCATACATATGTATATTGTGTGTGTGTTTTTTTTTTCTTGTGTCTTAAAACTGTTAGTTTTACTCGATATGGTGTCTTTCTTTGCTCATTTTAGCTTTGTTAAAACAATTTCCATATTTACTCATAATATATTGTGTCATATATTTTGTGGTTTTCTCGTTACGTATATTTAAATGCCTAAAGGAAGCGTGAAAAAAAGAGATTTTCGTATGCAAATAAAAAATACATTGTTCTGGTTTTGTTTAACAAATAAATTATAATATTACACAATTCATTATTTGTCATTGTTCAGTTTTTTTCGTTATAGATTTAGTTGCCTATATTTGCATGTTTTTGTTGGGTTTCAGCCTCCAACCATTCAATAAATTGTATAAGAAAAACCTTGCACTCCATTGTCTCAGTCATGAAATAAATTTGTGTCCAAAGTCGAAACTGAATTCAATACATACATACTTTTAGATATAGTTATAGGTGTAGATATAGATATAGGTATAGGTATACATTTATTTATATATATGTGTAGTGTATATATTCTGCTGAAGTACATCTATAAATTCTTTAAAATTTCTACTGCTGTATACATCAATGGGTTGGTTGGTAGGTTGGTTGGGGATTGTGGTGTTTGATCTCCACTACATATGAACGAGAGAGATACTTCGCATTCTTATAAAATGCATAAATATTCAGCTTACAAACTACATTACGCCCGTCTCTCTCTCTTTCTTGGTTGATCGGTATATGTGAAGTATATGTGAATCGTATATATGTGAATTAGTTATATGTTTGCTGATAGGTATTCGTTTTTAGAGAGTGCCTAGAGACACTCGTGATAGGGAGGGCTTTACATTGAAATCCATACAATTTATGCTTAAGTTAGTTGAGAGACTGACTGAAAATTGGCTCTACCCAAAGCACTTCCTCTGCTGCAGCTGCGGCTTCCACATCTCAATCGAATTTACTGTTTGATCAATGCAATCATTTCGTTATTGCCGCCATCCCGGTGACCGGAAGCAAGCCCGGCACGGCACCCAGCTTACAGCACCAGCCCGTAACCTCAGTAACCAGTCGCATCGAACAGATCCGGCAGCACCAGGGGCGGGCAGTTGTGGGGGCTGCAGGTGACGCTCGGTATCTCGTCGGGCGTCACCGCATCCGTGCAAATGCACTGCAGACAGTTGCCCGTATCCTGGGGCAGAATGTCGCCAATTTTATACAGTTTGCCTGCAAAAACAAATAGAACGGAGTTTGGATTGTAGTTGAAATGGGATTAGGAAGTGAGCAATTGTGTGGTGAATGAAGGGAGTGAAATGGGATGGGATGGACAGGGAATTATTTTCGTTAGCAATAATCTCCGGGGACCCCGTCGATTCGACTGTCTTGCTTACCCAAAACATTGCACATACGCCCTGGTGCCAGCGGCGTTGTTGTTATAATCGTTGTCAGCGTATACGGTGCCACCACTGGGCTGCCACTCGCCAGAGGTTGATCCTGATTGTCGCTGGTGGGGGTGCTGATGCTGCTGCTGCTGGTGACGGGTACGGGTACGGTGGTCCTCCTGTCGTTTGCCTGTTTGTCCATTGTTGTCCCTGCTGTTGTTTCTGGCGTTTCAGCGATGCCTGGCGTTGCCACCGTACTCACACATGATGTTCTGTTGCCATTTGCAATTAAATCCGTTTGGCGTCGGGGATGCACATCAACTGCAGTTAGTGTAATGTCAATGTTGACAACGCTCCCATTGAATTCGCTGCTGTAATCATTGTACGAGCTGCGGAAGAAGACAGCATCGGCAACGTTGTTCCTGGCATTGTCTTTGCTGCTGCCCCCTCTCCCACTCCCACTGCCATTGCCTCTGGTGGCGCTGTCACTCTTGTTACTCATGGCAACATCATCGATTATTGTCGATGCTGCTGTTTCCTGCTCCGAGGCATCGTCCGGTGTGTTTGTGCTGTCAGCATTCAGCTCCGTCGATGTCAGCCACCGATGAAATGCATCGTCCAGGTCCTTGCCACCGCTCTTATCCGGTTGCAGCTGGCCAGCATTAAGGGAAGAAAAACAAAAACAAAAACAAAACATACTGTTAATTCAAGTTGACTGCATAATAAATAATAAACCAAGTCAAGCTCGAAAAAACACATTACGAAAGCCCACTTTCAGGCTCACTGGTCACGGCGCGACCAAAAAACTCTGGCCTGTCAGCGGTGTGCACCGATGAAGTGGCCTGGTGAGCCCAAATCCTAATTGGGCTAGCGTCTCCATCTGGCTTAAAGCCACACAGCAAAAAGTACAGTCAAGCAGAGGAGCCCTGCTTCAGCTCCGACTACACTCACATTTGTGGCTGCAGCTGTGGCCCCATATCCAGCTTTAGCTCCTGCACTGTCCTGACTAGACAGTCTTTCCGTCGCCATGGCATTTGTTCTTGTCGTAGTCATCGTTGTGGATGTTGCTGTCTGGTTTGTCATCGACGCCTTGGCCATGCTGCTCCTGGGGCTGCTGCTCGTTGTCCATTGTGTGGGTGCCGTTGCCTTGGGGCGCTTTGTTGGCGGCTCTGGCAAAATATCGCTGTCGGTTTCCGCCTCATCAAAGTTTTTATCAACGCCCAAGTCGGTATGGAGTTCAACGCCTGCATCTGCTGGTGGCTTTTGTCGGGCCAACGCCTCCTGTTGATGTTGCAAGCGTTGCTTTTCATGCAGCAAGTGCTGCTGATGATGCTGATGCTGATGATGCTCATGCTCCTCCGTCTTGTAGTCGTAATAAAGCAGGGCCGGCAAGTTTTCGGGAAAATTTAAGATCTTGCTGGACGAATGCAGTGGCCTCTGTGGATGGGAGCTATGTTGCTTCTGTTGATGCTGCTGATGCTGCTGCTGCTCCTCCTGCTGGTGCGAGGGCGTGGTTGTTGCTGGCTGCTGATAATGCGTTTCATTTGCTGCCGCCTGATTAACTGGCGAAGCAACCGCACTATGGTCCTGCTCGTGTTCCAGCTCCTGCTCCTGCTGTGGCTGCTGCTGCGTCGCGGCCACCTTCTGATGCTGCTCGTGTTTGTGTTGCTTGATTATATTGTAGTTGGTGGCATCGCGATTCTTTTGTTTTTGTATCTGATGCTCATGCTGCTGCTGTTGCTGCTGCTGTTGTTGTTGTTGTTGCTGGTTTATGGCTGACTTTTTATAATCCGTTGGCTGCTGATGCTGCTGCTGCTTGTGGCTGTGGAAAACTTCGTAGTCATTAAAATTCTTTTGATTCCTGCGATGGTTGCGCCGCTTGCCAACTTTGCCAGCCGTTTTATGCACTTTTGTTGACTTTCTCGTGCTGCTCTCATAGCGATATGGATCTGAATAGTCACCAACACCAACAGCAGCAGCAGCGCCATCGCCATTGCCACCGCCAAAGCCGAATCCAACACCAAAGCCACCTCCTTTGCCTTTGCCTTTTCCATTGTCGTTGGCGTTGTCGTTGGCGTTTCCTGCGGCCGTTGCCTTCACCTTGTTTGCATTGGCCTTATCTGTGGGAAAAGTAGGGAAAAGGCAAAGTTTCTTGTTATATTATGCATGGCCCATAATGGCGGGAAAACTAACCGCATCGCTCCCACCAGCAGAATATCTCTCCATCCATGCAGAGGCACACCTCGCAGGCGTCCTGGCGCGGCACCTGAACCCAAAAAGCGGATGAAAAAGGTTACGACAAATGGTTGGAAAAGTGTGAAAGTGGAAAATTTAAATGGTTAGCAGCTTGGGTATTCAGAATAGCAGCTATCAATCATCTGGATGGCGTCGCGTTGCATAATAGATGCTTAAGCGAAAGCCACGAGTCATCCACAGACAGCCGCAAATACCAAATGATATCATGTGGCGTCCTAATTGAAGATACTTAATCCGAGTGCTCACTTCATTTTGAATAAACCAACGTGGGGGTGCGATAATCAAGAAGAAAACATGTTCTGTGCTTGACAAAGTGAAATGAAGTGCTCTCTGGCCGATCAAGCGAAAGGAAAACCATTTTCAATTTCACATCTCCTCTGTGCCCACTACATACTTTCATCCTCACATTCTTACCTTCTGTCCATGTGTGTACTTGTGGCCGTTAGTGAAGCAGGCGGCTGCCCGACTGTGCGGCTCCAAATCCTCGACTGAGCCATCAGAAAGCCCTCCCTGAGGTCTCACCGTCTGTGGGCCAGTGCCTCCGGTCTGCTGTAGGAGCTCGGCGTCGCTGAGCATTTGCTGGGATAGAAGACGGGCGTCGTACTTGGCCTGGGATTGGGCCGTGTCCAGGTCATAGTTGAAGTCATCGTGCTCATCTAAATACTCGAAGGGCAAAGCTGCGAGAAGCCAAGAACAAATGCGAAATAATCCCGGGTTGATTTGACTTTTCACGCCAGACGCCACACACACACACACACCCACACAGACTCACAAGAAAAGACATACAAGTGCATATGTATGTACGCTGTGTAAGAGATGGTTCTGATCGGCAGCAGGCTGTTGCCACCTTTCATATGAAATGTTCGCCATAAACGGCGGCATTTTATTATGCATATTTGATAAATTATCATAAAAATAAGAAGCAAAATAAATCACGGGCAACATAAAAGCCAGCACACGCACACACAAACATACATATTTTATATTTGTATATATGTATATGGTTTCCTTTATGGCTGGCAGTTGTCATTAAATCAAAAGGCTGCACTCATTATGACATAAAACTGGCGAAAGACGAATGGCGAGTGGCGAATGGCGACTGGGAAATGGAAAATGGAAAATGTAAAAGCGCAAAATGCTCGTAAAAATTTAAAGCAGAGCGAAACGTTTGCTGTGATTTATGTAATACAGATTTAATATGGCTGTAAAACGAATGCTGTCCTGCCTTTCATTCCGTCTGCCCCTCCATAATTCAGGGAAAGCAATCAGCGGCAAAGAGAGTTGGCTAAGCCGTTGATGCAGATACTCACCCTGGGTCCGGCTGAGTAATCCGAAAATGTTGCTCAACAGCAGTAGACGGAGCCTTAAGGAATTGTCGTTGGTCATGCTGCTGCTGGTGCTGCTGATCCTGTTGCTGGTATTGGTGCTCCTTAGTCTGTAGCTGTGGCAGGGGCTGTTGCTTCTTATAATCCCAGGAAGAATTTCACTTTTAGGGTATTTCACGGATGGCATTTCACTTTAGTTGCAGCACATTACTTTGCACATTTCTTGCACTTGCCTTTCGGCGCTCAGCCACACACCCACATACACAATTCCGGACGCATACACTCTCCGGATTTCAAGGGGCACACCACACCACCGTGGGATAACCTTCACTGATGTTTGTTCGGGATTTCCTTCTGTATTCGTTTATTTGTTTGTTTGCTTGTTTGCTTGTGCCTTTTGCTTTTGCTGAGTTTGCTGTGGCACTTTACACCGTAACCGTTGCTGTTTTTATCCCACTTGTCTTCTTTGTTATTTTTAGAATGCACACTCGTGTACTCGTACTTTTCCGTGTCGGCACTTTAGTGGGAAATTTTACATTTACTCGTACATTTACAGTGTGGCTGTTGCTAGCTGTGCCCGTGCCCCATATATAGGCAACGCTTTCGCAGCCAGCCAATCAATTTATGGAGGCTAAATGTAAATCGAAACTCAACTATTGCCATTACGGGGTTCCGCCTCAGCCTCCGACTCAGCCTCTGCCTATATTCAATTCATTTTGCCAAGTTCGTAATGGCGCAACTGTGATTCGCCCCCCCTCCGAGCTCTGAGCTACGTGCCACGTTCAGCGGGGAAAAAGCCAACCAACAAGTGTTTCCCCCCCCAAGAACGTGCCTTATGTAATCAGTGAAAGGAAGCTGCGGCAGCTGCGATTACTACGTTCTGTGGTGGCCAATTTCAAATGAAATTGAATCCCATTAACTAATCATAAAGAAAGAGCCTGGCTAAATGCACCGCTCCGCACCCCGCGCTTTTTGCTTAGTTTTTGGCAAGAGAACAAATTAAAGCTAATCCAGGCTAGCAGCAAAAACAGCAGCACTCGGGGCTATCCATTCTCACAGTCATAGCGAGTGGGAAGTTGGGTAAAATCAGGGAAAAGAGCACACGAACAAAAACGAAATGGAAGCATCCGCAGCAGGCACAGGCGGAAGTCCATTGCCGGCACTGCCGGGGACGGTAGCGTTTGAAGTGTGAGAAATTAACGCTATGCCAGCGGCACTCTCGCACACTCCCAAGCACACACAGGCTGGCTGTCACCCACACTCAGTCAGACAACACAGACAACACATAAACACACAAGTATCAGCAGCCAGGCCTGGCCTGACCTGGCAGAGTCCATATTTAATTTATGTTCAATTTGTGACTACTTCCGCTTAACATGATCGAATTCCAATTACAATTGCAGTCGTCCTATTAAATTCCATATATTATTCACACGCCTTGTTTCCGAACATTGCCACCGCTGCTGGTTCTCACATAACACTTATTTGCTTTTAATTAAAATTGAAGACCCAGAGAGTACAAAAAATAATGAATTTCTCGAATTAAATTTGATGTTAATTGAATGCACTCGGCTACCGAACAAACTCCAGCTTTAAATATCCACTAGATTCCAGAATCCAGACGATGCGTTGTAGACTGTCTGTCACACACGGCGGCTACGCGATAACTGACTGAATCCTTGCCGAATCTCGTCGACCCACCAAGTTGCGCGCTGCGACATCCACTGTTGCTGCGGATGCTGGATCCTTTGTATTTATTGCAGCCGCCAACAACTCAATCCAGTCTCTCTCCGAGACTGCTCTCCGAGCCGCCTTTTATGAATGAGCTGTGCTGTGCGCAATAAACACACACAGAGAGGGGGCGAGAGAGAGAGAGTCAGAGAAAGAGAGAGCGATAACAGAGCTCTGTTGACTGAATGTTAGGAGAAATTCTTGTTAAATGCAAATTGCATTTAAACTAAATCCTTTGCTCTGTCATTTTGCACTCTTTTTGTGGCAATTGAATTTACCGGAGCAGAGCCTTTAGGCCCGGATGGCATGCATTTAATGTCGAGAATTGCATTACATTACAGCAGGATGCGCCGCAGGCGCCAGGACGCAAGGCACTAGGCAACGGGCAGGCAAAAAGCAAGACAATGTCATGTGTCAGAGCCAGAAACAATTTCTTAATTCCATTTTGGGTTTTGCTCTATTGATGGGACGGGACGCACTCATACGTACAAATATCATAACCCCCAGATGCTAAAGTTCAGTCCTAAGAAGCACAAGTGTGAATACGTAAATGACACAAGGCAGACGAGCACAAGGGCACACATACGAGTGGTGTGTGCATATACTTGGAAGTACTATAGTACGGGTATGAGTACGGGCACGGGCACGGGCACGGGTCCGGATATGAGTATGAGTATGGCCGGGCCTGTCAGCAGGACTCTGAGGCCGTTGAGTGACAGGCGATGTTTGGGGCTGCCACGGATGCCATTGTGAAGCTTGTTAGACATTACAATGCGTGTTTGTGTCAGGATAACTGTCAACAGTTGCCGTTGAATTTGTTCCTTCGCCTTGCACGCTTCCCCTCCTCCGCCGCCTCCTCCTACTTCACCATTTTTACATTTGCTAATTTCTTTTGTACATTCTCTTCAGGCTCAACGGGCTGGCGACATTAGCATAAAATAACAATAACTCTGCTTATTGTACTGCATCAACCAACTGGTTGGAGTGCCTGTCACACTCCCTGGTCTCGGCTCCCACTCGACCGTGTGCAACAGTTGGTGGCGTGGCCCATTCATACTCGTATGAGAGTATGGAGTATGGCATGCATATATCATAGCCATCGTAGATATCGTAGATGTAACCTACACCCCACCCATTGGCTAGTCCATTGATTTATTTCCGGCCACAGTCGTACGATGACACCAATGAAAAATGTCACTTTACTGTTTTATCTTCATCCTGCCGCCAGAAAATGTATGTGGCTCCACAATCTGTTTGCCGTGCATCTATTTGTATTTGCAAATTATGCTAAATAAATTGATATCTCTATCTTTATGGCGAGCCCATCCGATATGCGTTGATATTTATTGTGTGGCAAAGCAATTAACATGTGTGTTTCCCACAAACAGCACGCATGAAATCATAATGATTTATCTAAAACAGTATGTATATCAAACTGTGCTGAAAAAAATTTATTGGCCATTAATTAAAAAAGTTTAAAAGCAAACCGAGATAAAAAAATGCTTGAAAATCAATTATATGACTCATTTATTAAAATGAATTCCTTTATGTGGTTTGGGCTTAACAGTTGCCACTTTCCAATCTTTGAATCGTTTTGAATAGTTATCGGTAAATTAATTATTTTAAAACTATCAAAAATGATTCTCTAATTTCTTTCGTCTCTTTAAAGTAATTTATCGAAAATTTTAACGATTCGGGAAACAGTCAGTCTTTGTTCGTTGGCTTCCTCCGAATAAATCTCGAGTAATTGTGTGGAACAATTTAATAAAACTGTCAACTGCCTTTCCAGCGGATTTTATTATGCGTAATCCTCATTGTGTTGATTATTATGGTTGTTTAGGCGGCCGCTTGGCTAAATCCTTTCCAAGGCCTAGACAAAAACCATCCTCAAAACTTTCGCCATAAATATTAAAATATATTGTTTTAAAATCTGAGCCGCCACCGCCGCCTTCCAGGCAGGCCTTGACTCGCCCATTAAAATGATTCATTTAATTGGACATGTGTTTGGGCTGTGAGGCCGCCAAACCCAAGCGGGGGGATGGGATGGCTTAAGTTTATGCAAATTAAATTACAATTATAAATTCTACGGACTCTGAAGCTTTTCTTGGCCGTGTTTACCGGCCCTGGGCGACTACAAAACAGACTGCTACATCCATCATATGCTTGGCCTAATCTCAGGGCTGTCCGACCCACGGGCTGGCGCATCTCACTTACGAGTGCCTTATGCCATATGACAGATGTAAATATTTAAAATGCTAAAATATATTTGACACTAGAGTCTGTAGCACTTTGACAGACGCTCTTCTCAGTGGCATTGCTGAGCAAAACCCTCTCTCTTTTAGACCTCTTAGCCACTCTGCCTTTGCAGGGGATTTACGAGTATTCCACTCGAAAGCAGAAGGTTGAAAGACCATGCATTGTACGCATGCATACTTACATATAAGCATCTGCAATTGGATCTCCGTATACATTGCATATAATGCCCTAACAAATGTATGCTTGAGATGGCTTATGGTTGTCTTATTTTGCATCCATTGTTTGTCTATCCTAAGTAACTATCTGGGCATTTGTGCCTATAACTATTTGCCTTTGTAGAATGCACATTCATGCATACATACATACATAAGTATTTGTTCATGATGTACTCGGTAATAATTTATAATTTCTCTTAACATACTTCGATTTCTGCTATAATTTAGCTAAGAATGTGAGAGAAATGCATTCAAGTTTGCAAATACTTATTACCTCTGGCTTTCACCTGGCTTTCGTGTGCATTTCTGTGCCAGAGGGCTGGCTGTCATTTCGTGGCACAACACATTCGATCAATTGCAGCACAAATTAAATTTTGATGGCTCTGCAATCAAATTGAATGGCCTCTGCTTTTGAAATTCTCTGTTATATCGATTGGCTCTTTAAATAGTACAAGTCCATACCTTTAAGCAATTAAACGAACATGGCTGGAAAGTTAGGCGACATTTTGCACTTCAATTTTCGGGCCAAAAGAAAAATTGTCGCCGAACACTTGGCATGGTAGAGTCGCCCGAATTGGGGTGTTGAAAATGCTTAAAAGTTGTTCCTTGTACCAAAACGAAAGTTGGCAAACTATTCACACATACAGACTCTATATATGTAAACGTATATATATACTTCGCGAAACTAACAACAATATGAAAATCAGTTAAGAGCAAAAAAACACATGCAGTGAAATGAACTCGGGAGTTCAAAAACTTTTACTTTTTCTACCATAGCAACAAAGCTCTTTGTCGGAGTCTGGAAGCCTGCAGGCTGGTGCCTGGTGCCGCTGGCAGCTTCTTGTTTTTATAGCTGCTATCAAGGCCTTTTGTCTTTTGGCCAACAAGTTTCTCTCTTTGGCAAGAAATGAGCTTGATTAAAGCAAATTTTAAATGCAAAACAGTTGCGCAATATTCGTGATTGCGTTCAGCTCAAAAACGGAATGCAATCCCATTTTACTCCTGTAATTATGGCAACAGAATGAATGGAGAAAGGGAGCGGTAACGCCATTCAAGTGTAAAAGAAAAGAGTAGTGGCAGGGGGAAATATTTCGAAAAGTAATTTGAAAACAACAGAGAAATGGGTTCCCCGTCCAAACCCGTTCGCAGCCAGAGGGGAGAGCTGCTACTGTTGGCATTTCCGTGGCAATTATGAAGCTGCAAGAGGTTGCAGCACGTCGAGAGGATGAGTGGAAAGCCAAGACATCGTCCCAAGGCTATGCCCGGAGTGGGGCGGCGGTATCTCAGTGGCGCACTTAAACGCGGACTTGGCATTGCCTGAGAGCTTTATTAAAGTGCACGTTGAGAGTGGCTCACTCTGTCTCGGCAGCGACGCAGTCACTGGATAACAACGAGTATGATCCCTTTTGCAGTTGCAGCCGTTGGCTGTCTCACCACAATAAAACATATTTACATATTTAACGCAGTCAAAATGTTCGCATCTGAAAGGGGAAAAGGGTTGGGCAGTGAAGCGGTGTAGGGCGGAGCGGAGACGTGAGCTCATCAGGCAGTTTTGTCGTGCAAATTGCCCGAGGTGACCTTTTCAGATGTTAATGAAGGACTCCAGAAAGTCCAGCCCATAACCACCTTAGATAAACACAAAGGTGGGGTTCGGATTGTTGACTTTGAATTAACAAAAATAACAAAATTAATTCGTGGCATACAAAATAAAGGCAATGCAAACAAAGGCTCTGGCACAGTCACTGGTTCACCCCGTAGGACTTACGATGAAAGGCGACAGTATTCCCTAAATACTCAATGTAATGATCAGCTCAAGCTCATTCTTTTGCCCTTCTCGTTTTTTTTATTACTGGTTGGCTGGGTTTCCACTTTTTTTATTGGCTACCATAAAGTGAGTCCCTTTTTTTGGCCCCTGCCACAGGATGCGATGCTGACATGCATGTTCCCGTCTAGCCGCACTTTTATGGCGCATAAATCTGTGCGAATGTCACAAAATTCTTTGGCCGAAAATAGATATCGCCCACCGGGAGATGGGGATATCACTCCCAACCACCCTGCCAGTCCCTGCTAATTTCGACAACAAATCTGCTAAGCCAGCTTATGGTCACACACACGCACTCGCAATCGCAGGCACATTTGGCCAAGTTGCCTGTAGGCGCCCTGATTTTTATTGTTCAAGAAATTGAAACGTAAATCTTGAAGGCTTTGGCCGCAGACCGAATTGATTTTTTATGGCCTGGTAAGTATTTGGCTTTATGAGCAATTTAAACATTGCATATGAGAAAGTGCAGCCAGTTGGATAATTAAATTTTGCCTAACCTTTTGGCAGATGCTTATTGTCGGCATAAATAAACATACACACACGATCCAGGCCTGGAAGTGTTGTCTGTTGTTCCTGGTGTTCCGCCATTGTGCGCACAATTGGCTTTAATTGTGAGCAAAACTATTCGATAATCACATTACAAACGGCCGAGCGTCGTTCTGGAGTCCGTTCAAATAAGCCATGGGACAAATGGAAAAAAGCTGCGATGTTGTGCAGATTGGTGGCTTGCATAAGCTTGTTACAATGCGGAGCAGAGTCCCCTGCATTGGCCGACGGCAAACAGCTTTAAAAACGCAGAGAAAAGTAAATTTGCGTCACGTAGGCTTCATGTGCCAGCTCCGATAAATTGCAGGAATGTAAATAAAATGCAATGGTAGGGATCTCAGTGCGGAATTGTGTCAACAGCAATTTCAGTCAGCACCCCAGTACCTACCCCAGCAGCCCAGCTCACCAGCAGCCATTCCCATTCTCATTTTCAATCCCAGCCGCAAGTATGGGGAAAAAGAATCCGCTTTCCCTCTCACCATATACAAATATATATATTTAATCTTGAATATACTTATTCTGCAGTGTGACTGCTGCCTGAATGCTTGGCTGGATGATGGCTGATGCGGCGCCTGTTTAAGTCCCATCATAATGATGCGGCGCGGCGTCTGTTGCAACTTGCCAACGACTGTTCAGGCCTGATTAAGAGCGCAGCAGGGCCACCGAGTACGAGTATATATGATTTAATGGAGACTATGGCAACGGGGCTTATTGCATACTTCTTTCACTATTGTCAGGCTGCCTTAACTATTACGCATACGACCCGTGGGCCAGATTTTCAGAAATTGTCAGCCACTTGCATCTTTTGTTGAGGGCTTTCCCCAGCACTCTGCGCTGCCTTTATTCGTATAGTTTTGTTGATTTTCAATTAAAAGTTTGCCCTTTTCCTGGTCCAGCACCCGCATTGCAGCCTCAACTGGCCTTCTAGCTTGCCTCTATCTTACCCTTTTTTGTTGCTATATTTCATTGTTCGGCTGCAGCTTCCGACACAGCCTCCCCCAGCCTCTGACAGCCAGATGGACCATCCCCCAGACGATTGCCATTGACGTGGGTAAACCAGTTAGGTAAATAATTGCTTTGCCAGTTTAGTCCAGGCATTTGCGGCATTCAAACAAAAGCCAGCACTTTCGCAGATCCCCAGAGTGCAGCCGCTTAAATGTGTTGCACAAATTGAAATATGCCATGAAATATGAGCTGTGAACTGATCTCTCCAGCAACAGAAATTTAAAATCAAAATGCATGTAAACAAAATCCAATAAAAAAGTCAAAGGCAATAATTTTAAATTGGCTCAAAAATAAACGAATATACGAGTATGTATGTGGTACGAATATAACGTTTCTCATCTGAAATACACTTTTTGTATACTCATATTTATGGTAAATGTGCACTCCCCTGAATGATTCGCAAAAAAAGAGTTTTTCCTTTGCTGAAGCTGGCTTCACATATTCTTGCAATTCCATTTGGTTTCTGGCTGGACTGGACAAGTCGGTCGTAAATTCTGCTGACAAAACTCAGCTCCAGGCACGTTTTATTATCCTGGCGCACTTCTAAGCGTAATTGATTGATTGATGGATGGATGCTATAACGACGGGTTGGCTGGTCGACTGCAGAGGTGGAGGAAGAGGAAGGCCATCACACACGCACTCACAGGGCTCAAATGGAGGATATTAAAGCAAGTTTTGCTGTAAAAGTCCAAACAACTTAGCACATTTAATCTTTAATTAAGCGCAACACAGCCGAGGCGTTATCTGACCCTGATTTCAGAGGCAGGATACCCTTCATCTTCGACCCACCTCCAGGCGGCTTAAATGATGCGTTAAGATGACTCCAAGGAAGGATCGCAAAAGTGGCTTGCGGCTTTTCGAGGTCGACCAAGAAAGCTGGGTGGCGGCCCCAAAAAGCCGCAAAGGACTTTAAGCTGAAATACGCAAACAAACGAAAATGGAAGGAAAGATTGGGGTATGGGGGCAGGAAAGCAGGTCCTTCCCTTCGCGTAACTGCCAAAGGCATTGCAAATGAATTAAATTACCAAAGAGTGCGAAATAATGGTCAACAAGCTAAAGAGTTGCCTGGCCAAGAACTATGCAAATGGCCAACAGAGTTTGCCTTGAGGGCCACAGCTGCCTGAAGCAGCGTCTAAACACAAGGACGGGCATTTTTGCAAGAGCCAAATCCCATTAAAATTCAATTGCCTGTAAATAAAGTGATGGCGTGACGCACTTGAGGGCCTGAAGCAGGGCCAGAAATCGGATTGTTTGTCACTTAATTAAGGTTAATGTCCGCTGCCGGCAGGGATTAACTTTCCACTAGTAAACAACACTCATGCGTAATTAAATTTCCAATGAAAATACAACCCACACTCATCCCGATTGACTGCTCCTGCATGCTGCGCCCCCTCCGGCGGATTTAAATAGTTTTGGGGGCAGAAGGAAGCCATTCTCCCACTCGTAAAGCTAATGGCTTGTGCCGACTGTGTGACAAGTTTATTTCATTATGGTCACAAAGCAAAACACTTCCTGCCCAGCCGGTCCGAATGTGGATGTGGACTGGGCACACATGGAAATGGAATCAAATTTAAATCTATCAAAATGACTGCATAACGCTTTGTTGAAATGTTGTTATCTCCAGTCCGGTATTTCTCCATTTGCAACTAAATTTAATTATGACAACAAGTCACACACAAGTGTCTCTAACTAAACGACAGCAGCTCCTGCTCGCCCACTCCACCACCCACTTTCGCACACATACTCGTATGTACACACACATACGCGCAAATATTTGAACGGCAAACAAAAGTTTTCAGAGACCGCTCCAATGTATGCGCATATCTAATGCGGTCGTGACTCTGGCACTCGCAGGGTTTATCTTATCCAGTACCAGAGCCACGGAAATCGTTTGTTGAAACTTAAAACCAGTACATATCCAGAATCCGTGACCCCCGAATCACATATTTGACAAAATTTAAGGACAACTTTGACTAGTAATCCATGACAGTAGTCCATAAAAGTCACTGTCGAATGCATGGGCGCAGCTGGAAAAGCTACGAGGTGGCTTGGACAGATGCATACCATCCGGGTACGGGGACTGTGATTGTACTTTTGATAACTGCTAATAGCCCCGAGATTTGGGTCGATTTTGCTAAAGGTTAAATATGCCTATGCACCTGACTAGAGAGGCATCATTGCATTATAGTACTTGGCCTAAGAATTCCTTTATCAAGAGAAAGTTGTGTCAAAGTTTTTCCTTTTTCATTCTCCCCCTGGGAGAGGGATGGCCAGATAAGAGTGTGTTATGATGGCTAGAGTTTTTATTGTCTTGGGCGGCTTGCAGCTCTCTTTATGGCCGCCATGATGATGTCCCCCACACCATTAATGCCCCACAAATTGTGCTCCGACACGCCGGCGAATTCAATACGAAATAGGGGAAAAGTTGCTGCAAACTTAAACACTCCGCTCTGTTCTGTTCTGTTCTGGTCCGCTCAGTTATTCAGTTTGTTTCGTTGGAGTGAGGTGGAGTTAGTGGGATTCGGTTGCTCTTGCTTTTTACAGCCGTTGTGTGAAACTTTTCTCATTAGTCACTATTTTTAGCTGCAGTTTAATTGTTACACACTCGCAGCACGAAACTTTTGCCCGGCTGGAGTGCGAGTCCTCAAAGTTGTTTCAATTTTTTATTCTTTTGGGGCAAGTTAAATAACTGACGGCTCTTACACCACACCCCCGCTCAGGGCTGTCCTACCCCGATTCTACGCTTCCCCCCCTCTATCTGTGGTGGCTGCCATTTGAGCCAAGATTTGTGTAAGCAAATTAAATATTCTACAGGACCTGGCATTTTTTCAGCCAGCCATCGAGCAGGTGCCAAATGAATATGCCAAATTTACGCCCAACTAAATTAAAAGTTCAGGGGGTTCTGGTTCTGTGGCAATTAAAACAGACGTGTATGTGTGTGTGTTTGGGGATGGGGGCTCTGTCAGTAATTACATCAAACACGTGAGCAATGGTAGTAATTTGGACTCGAGTCGTGGAACATAAAGGCTTAGGGCCTTTGTCCTTTCCTGGGAATCTGAAACATTTGCTAAACATGGCAACCCAGGACCCATTCCACTTACTGCAATTTCATCGACGTGCATATTTTGGGCAAAATTATACAAGGCTCCCTTGATCACTCTGTCCCTGTTGCGCACACTGTCAGCTGTGAGGGGCCTTTTAATTAAGTGCATGCCTTCGTTTTCGTCTCAAATTTAAGTTGCTTTGACATGACTCTGTCCCAGAGATAAGACTCTCTCAAATTGCAATTTATATGACAGGTTGGCATCTTATTGTCGACTCAGATTAAACCGCAAACCAAGCAAAAGCTTGGATGCGTCAAATATGTGGGTATGTACATACATATACGTATAACAGATGGCTTACAGATTACAGACTTTTGCCTAATAAATAAAGCGAATCAGGTCATCAGAGCGGTGAAATGAATATATAATTAAAAATGCAGAATGGATAATCCTGTTGAAATGTTAAGAGGAGAAAGATGGATAATATAATGCTGGTTAAGTATAAAGATAAACCCGTTGTACAGCAGCACACTTTTGTGTGCTCTCTGCGAGTTCTGTAGCTAGAATTTCTTGCATTTTTCTGTGCACTCTCTTTTCTGTGTTTAAAATACTTTACGCGTAAAATCCTGCTGCAGAAGTACGGGCTAATTACTTGCCTTCTAATGGCTTTGTTAGATATTCCTTTTCCCTCCCCCTTTTGGACAAAGATGGCGCTTTAATTACTCCGTTCAATGCATTTATTGGGAAAAAATAGGTTAAATCCTTACAGAAAAAATGAAGGCATGCCGATAAACTATGCCAATTAAGTTAACTTATAAGCATAAACAGAATAGAAAGAGTTTTTAGGTCAAACTATCAACTATTTTTGGGATCGCTCTTTAAACTTATCTAGAACGTATAAACGGATGGATATAACTGGACTGAACTGGATCGATTGGTATTTGTGGATTCCATTCAAGTGATAGAAATTTATTTTGGACTTCAATGTATTTCACCCGGCAATAACATATAAACATTTCTTAATGTTCCACTCTAGGTAGCATATGTGATAACTTAGTGATAGCTTAGATTTACGATTTGTAGCAAGTTTTGTGCGGCTGTGACGAGCCATGACTGACCTTAAAACGAACGAGTTTTAAATGGCAAACATGATAAAAATATATCCTTAAATCTGTTATTCGGTGAAGAGGCTGAAAGGAACTGATGACACGAGTTCTTCGAGGGGAAAACTAAGTAGATCTGAATAAATATTACAAGGACATTGCCTGGACTTATTCACCTATATATGTATGTACAAACTGCTCCTATAGGATAGGCCACAGACACACTCATCCATCTACGATATGATACAAAAACACTTACAAACTATAGCCTTACATATAGCATAAGTAAAGAGGGGCGCCTGGATCCGTGGTTCCATTCCCTCGCGGCGATATATTGTTGAGTTTTCCTTCTTAAGGCACAGACATTATTATGTACACCTGACTGAACTTAGGTCACTAGAGTGGATAGTGGGGAGCGGTGAGTGGTGTTGGGTGGGTAAGCGGTACGGCGACTGAAGACCTACGAGGCTGGCGGCTTGCCGTGCACTCGAAACCGGTAGAGGCATGTGTACGTTGGCTGGCCATGATTTGTCTCGATGCGCAGCTCGACAATCTCGTATGGCCGTTGGATGTCTAGATTCTGCAGGGTAAAGTACTGCAGGGAGGCACCATTGTCCTGGTACTCGTACTCCCCAAACAGCACTGGCTCCTGGTCCTTCTCGTGCTCCAGCCCCTGCGAAATCAAATGAATCAGAAATGAATTGAGCCGTCTGTTAAATGAGATTTCTCACTTACCCAAACAGTAAAGTTACGTGGAGCAGATTCAATGCGTCCCGTGGGCGACAACGTTTTGGGAATGTGCTCCAGGGTAAACCCAGTGACATACACCAAGGAGTTTAGCTTCAGCACTGCAAGATAATGTTCAATGTAAGGTATGTGTGGGTCACAGTGCAAGTAAGGACTTGCCTAGGAATCCGGGGAAGCCCTGAAAGGCCCAGCACTCGCCTGGCTGGACATTAGGCGAAATGGCCACGCGGGGCGTGTTGGTGGGATACCACAGCGGAATCCCAAACACCGATATCTGGGCTGTTTTGGTCTGATAGCTTTCGGTGCAGCGCGTGGACAGGATCTGGCCACCTGCCGATTCCAGGGCAAAGTCTACAAGGCCCGTCTTGTCGGCATCGTAAGTAGCCAGCACGGTCTTGACAATCTTACGCACTGCCTCTTCGCCGATTTGGCCCTTCAGAGACGTGCTACTTTCATTGTGCTTGGCCTCGACGGCCAGCAGAATCTCGCGCTTGAGACGCTCACTAATGTCGCTCATCAGCACGATGCTGGAGCGTTCAATCTCGTCGCGAATATTGTTATTGGTGCGCTTGTTCAGCTCCAGCAGCTGCTGCTCCAAATAGTCCTTGGCCACGAAGACACTGCGCACCCAATTCTGCAGATCGATGTCGTCTAGCTTGGCCCCAGCCGATTGCTTAAAGCCCAGAATCTCGACAAGTGAGAGCTTAATCTGTTTGTTGAGCAGGGCAAACTGGGAGTCGTTTAGGGCTGCCAGCTTGGTTTCGATCTCGGCCAACAGTCCACTGAATCGCTGATCGTTGGCCAGCTCATGCTGCTGCATGCGCTCCAACAGATCCTCCTGGCCTAGCTTCAGACTACTGATGGACTGTTGTAGATTAGCATTCTCCGCATGGTTGTCGGAGAGGGCCAGCTTGATGAAGGCGATCTCCTTGTTCAGCTGATCGATGTGGTGTTCGGTGGGATGCGACCCAGAGCCGTCTTTCAGCTCCTTCTGCGCCTGTAGGACCAGATTAATTCGTCCGTCCACGAAGTCGGCCAACTTTGGTGAGCCTAAAATGCGTTCCAGCAAAGCTTGCAAATCGATCTTCTCCAACAGCAGCGTGTAGTGTGATTCCTGTAGGTTAACTTCAGCCTTGATCAGCCTGGTGATCTCCTCAAGGTTAGCTGATGACAGTCTCGCCTCTGGCTGCCAGTCGCCCGACCTTTGCAGCTCCAGCCTCAGTTTTGAGGCCAAGTCACTCAGCTTTTGCTCACTGAGTTCCGCTTTGGCCGTAAACTCCTGGAGGTTCTCCTTCATCAGCTGAACGATAATGTGAATCTGCTGAGGCGACAGTTGCTGCTCCCTCTGTGCCTGCGACTGCTGCTGCTGCTGGAGCTTCAGCTCCACCAGTTGCTGGACATAGCTGTTGACGTGATTCAAAATATTCTCGTACTCCTCGGCGGTAAGGGCTTTCTTTATGCTCTGTTCGATGCTAGCCATGTTCGACTTGATGTCTTCTTCAGGAGCCCTGGGCAGCATAGGCAGCTCGAGCAGAGACTTCAGCGAGGCTGTGGCGCTGGACAGATGGCCACGCCAAGTGGCCAGCAGAGTCAGAGGCAGTGGCAGCAGGGCCTGGACATGTTGAACGTAGCTGTGTTGCTGATCCTCCTGCAACAGCGACCAGGCTGGCCAAAAGATAAAATGAAACAAGGCATTATTAGTTGGCAGTCCTTCTACATTTCGGTTCCGCCCACACCCCACAACTTTTAGACAATTCAGGGCATAGGCTACGGGGGAAATTAGATTTTTTGGGAAAATGCCAACACATGCAGAAATGCAGAAGGATAGAGTTCGATACTGGCCAACTAATATTGCTTGTCATTCTACTTACCATTTCGCATGATTCCATCAAATGGCAAATAAAACAAACGATTCTTTTCTTTTCTTTTTAAGTGATTTTTTGTATGAAATTGTTTGCAGTTTATTCTTTTGTACAGGACTCTTACAAAACAAACAGTGAACAAATTACATTTAAACGTTGTCCGACAACAATTCTAAATTGTTTGGGGCATACACATGCTCGTGGCATGTGAATGAATGTAAATTAATTTTACAAAAATTCTGCAATATGTATAAAGGGCGGCGAGCTCTATCCTTCTTCCATCAGCCTGTGATTTTGCATTTTGTTGGTTGTTTTGTTTTTTTTTGTGTGGGTTCGGGTTAGTAATGTGGGGAAATGTTTTATGTGTATGAGAGAGGGGAGAGTCAATGAGCAGGAACCAAAAAATATTTAACAAAAATGTACCAACTTGTGGACGAAGCAGACTGACAAGCCTCAAGAAAATGAATCAAATGCTTTTTAATTTGTACTTCAATTGTTCGTAAAGTTAACACATATCCAGATCCAGGATCAGATACGAGACAGAGAGAAAGAGAGAGAGAGACAGAGTGTATCTATCAAATAAACAGCTGATGCAGCAGCTCATAAATAAAACGGCAGGACAGCCGCTCAAAGTGGTCCCTAAATACGCTCATAATAGACCTGATCGTCGGACTGAAACAACTGACGTCCCCGGGCGACCACATTCTGACCGATAGTTTTCAAATACAGCAGATAGTCATCGGCCCAGTCACGCACGCGCACCGCCTGCTCGGCGGCCTGTGAGCGCATCGATTCGTATTGGGCCTGGTTCAGGTAGTCACTGACATTGATCTTGGGCAATTCGGGCAGGGTGAAGGTGATTGTGTATTCGGACAGGGATTTGGGGGGGAAAGTTTCGTTGGGATGGAGGTAATAGAACAGACCTGCAAAGGCGAAGCACATTAGGCATTGGTCACTTGGAAATGGCCAAAGTAAAATATATATTCACGTGGCCCGTGCTCGTGGGCGTGGCTATTTGTAGTTTTATGTAAATTAATGCAAACGCGTTGCTCTCCACAACGATCAGTCGGTCTCGTGTATAAATAAATCGAACCAAGGTCGACTATATGCATATGTCACTGGTTGTCGACCCAATTCAAGGTCAGGGCGCACGCTCACATATATTTTACTTAACCTCCAGCAATGTGTAGCACAGCTCTACTCACCCGTCAACAGCAGCAAGGGCAGCAAGATCAGCAGCAGTATGAGAAAACGCTTCTTCGACTTGTTTTCCGCATTCGAAGATCTCAGCAGCCACGTGTCCAGACTCAGAACCGATCCAATGAACAGATATACGTAGCGCAGAAGACTCGACAAACTGTCGCCAATGGCATGGGCAATCCGTCCTAGCACACTGCGTTGCTGATTCCTCTGCTGCCTGGCGTAATAGGTTTGATACGCACTCGTCTCTGTGGCCGAAATGTTGGTGACGCGTGTCCACATAGTTGTGATGGTGCTGAGGACGACTTGGATGAGGCGGACCAGCCAAAAGCTCTGCTTCTTCTGCTGTCCGAACATTGTGGCGTCCAGCTCGTCGGCCGAGTCGTAGTTCACGTACTGCGTGGTCCTCGACTGGTAGCGACGACGGATGAGCTCTTCCTGGTCCGGATTCTGCTGGACCATAAAGTTGACGCGGGCATCGTGGTTGCCGAGGCTACGACGCGACATATTGGGCATGGCCACAACCCCTGGAGCCAGTTGGCGGCGATGTGGAGACAGCTGTGAATATGTGTAGTCCGTCTTGGGGGTTTTGCTGGAAAAGAAAGAACATATTTCGTTAGGTCACTGGGACCACAAATAATCCATAGCCAATCCTCCACTCACTTCCAATATTCGCCAGCATTTCTGTACTCAATGTAGGCCAAGTAATCGCTGGGATCCACCGAACTGTGAGTCCCATTTGAGCGTTTGCTGCTGTTCAGCTGCTCCTGGGCGGTGTTTAAAACATTTTGTTTAGTCTCCAGTTGGACCTTGTTGTGGGGGGTCGATGTGGCCCCCGTTCTTTTGCTGGTGATTGATGTGACCGTTGTGGTGGTCGAGGTCTGTTTGCGCTTCGCCTCCGGATTAATGTCATCGACCGAAAAGTCCGAGGTCATCTGGGCAAATGCTTTGTTCCGTCCCTTCTTGATGATGCTCGACTCTACCACGACACTCTCCTCGATGATCGTTCTGCAAGTGGCGAATAAAAATAGAAAGAGGTTTAGTGGGGATTCTGGGAAACTGTCGTACAGCGACGTATCAAAATATACAATATTTTCATGAGCTAGTCTGACCTTCAATTCTTCAATGCCCGCCCGCCCCAACATGCTGGTTTTCTGTGGCTAAAACGTAAAAACGAATCTATGTGTGATGCCCAGGCCAGGCCAGAGCATGTTGCTATGACTGCCAGATGTCGTCATCAACGAAACGACGACGAAGTTTATTTGATTCATTAACTGTACGGTCAAAATGCGCGCCAAAGCCGAGTAAAGCCATACCACATCAGATCACACCCTGTACGGCAAACGAACACACACACACTCAGAGATAAACGTGTACGTGTACGTGTGGATTTGCCTTCGTTTTCATTTGTGCCCCCGCCTGCTCTGACCGTTTCGAAATTGAATTTCGCGTCGAGCGTGAATAACAAGGAGATGACGTCATGGCCGAAAACACCACCACAAGCAGACAACGTGCATGGGGTTATTGCTATATGGTTCTGACGCTGCCTGTCCCAAACGATTGTGTTTAAACTCGCGTGCCTTGTCCACATACGGAAGAAACTCCATTTAGTACCCACCAAGAGAATTCTAGACTTCTGATATCAATGGCATGTTGAGTGATAAGCAAATGCTGTAATTAGGTCTATTTTGGGACACTTCCCTTCCCTTCCCCACTCCACCACACTCATTTTCATACTCACTGCACATTGGGGGCCAGCGCTGACTTCTTCTTCTGGTGATGCACATGTCCCTCCTCGCCAGCATGCTCGCAATTCTCATGATCGCAACTGGAGCGAAGGAAGGGGGTCTTGGAACGCGAACGCCGGCGCGTCTCTATCTGGTACGTATCATCGCTCATGATTAGATTCTCCTTCTGGTATGTTTTAGGGCCAGCTGAAGGTTGGTGTTGCTGCTTGCTATTGGTTGGCTGCAAATGGAATGGTAAAATGGAAATAAACATTAAAAGTTGCTTGTGTGTGTGTGTGTGTAAACTAGGCGTGGGTTGTTTACAATTGGGCAGACAGACCCACAACACAACGGATTTCTCCCAAGAGACCGTAATAACGAAATATTTGACATACTACTTTATGGCTTGGCTAATTGTTACTTTACTTCTATGCTCGAGTGCTTTTCGACGACGGGCAATGGGTTGCGTTGAGCTAGTACCTAGAGAGGCTCCCTCCCAAAGCATTTTACATTAAATTATGCAATGCGATGCGTGTTGAAATGAGCGCAGTGTCTGGGTTTTAATTAGAATGCAATGGGGAGGTACGCGCAAGTGTACGCAGGTTGGGGGCTAGAAAGATTGAGTCTAAAAATAAAGCAAGAGCCATTTCGAATTGCGAATTGCTTGCCAGTGACCGTGGAGAGCAGAGGAAATTTTCACAAACATAAGTGGAAAGTGGGGTGCAGGCTAGCAGAGGCACACCGCGAGCAGCAACAAACATACGAATAATCAATACAAATTGCCCAAAAATACGCTCCCAGCACACGCAGACGGTAAATATTTCGTCGAAATGAAAACCCAAACAAGTTTCCCGCAGCTGCGTCACTGCCACAGGCAGCGCCGACAGCGGCGGCTTAGATGAAAAAACGGAACACACAGCCACACCACCACACACACACTCTCGAATCAATCTCAACTTGTTCTAAACACGTATGTGCATTTTTGATTTAATTCTTACACTTACACTTTATATCGCTTGATGGATTTATTGTTTAATATAATTTTCAGATATTTGCTAACACCGCGCCGTTTTTAGAACGTCTATTAGCGGCGAAAAAAAATGCGAATGAGTAGAAAATGGTAGAGCTGCAAAAGGTAGCTGTAAAACCATCGATAGTACTACCGATACAGTGATTTATCGATAGGTTGTTACGAACATCTTGGTGGTTATCAAGCGATCTGTCGATAAATTAATCCAGTTAGGTTCGCAGCAGCTGCAGGCAGTAGGGGCCGGAGCGACAACAGTTCCTGCCGCAGATTAGGAGATCAGTTGTGAGGGGTAAGCGCCGACAGTGGAATGGTGGGACACCGGGTGTGTAGCATCGTTGCTCGCAGACCATGCCACCTGCCGGGACGCGGATTGATGTGGGTCTGCAATGGCCCCGGGGCACTATCTGAGCATGGGCGGCGAAAGGCAGCAGAGTCATCAGCATCACCATCGCCAGGAGGAGCAACAAGGAGCTGGAGTAGCAGCGAGCCATATTCGTGTCTTTCTGCTGCGAGTTTGGCACCTGCGTATTATATGTAGCTGTCCGCTGCATAGCGAAAATAAAACAGAGAAATGTACCTTTTTGAGCTAGACAAACAATAAAACAGTTTCCTCCTCACAATAATAAATATTAAAAGAAAGACAAAGGTCGCACATCTGTTTTTTTCAATTTGCAAGCAGCTGGAAAAATAAAAAAAAATAAATATGGGCAGATGTTTTCAGCAGTGCAGTGGGCTCCTCCGATCTGTTGTAATCAAGTCTCTGCCCAACAAAGCTTCAAGAAAGTAAGTTCCACCTGAAGTTATAGCTCCAAGGAGAAGATCCATTTTGAAATAATTGTAAAATGAAAACGTGATTTATTCCGCTTATCGCACAAAAATATCGACATCCATATTATCGACTATCAATATATCGTTCTATATCACCACTAACACATTATCCTATTGTGGTTTCTTTATAGACAAAATGATAGAAATAACTTGCAACGACCGACTGGGCAAAAAGGTAACTGGCTATGCACATATACAAATAACGTGCGCTAACTTTGACATATATCAAACAGGTGCGCGTCAAGTGCAACCCGGACGATACTGTTGGAGACCTGAAGAAACTTATAGCGGCACAAACAGGCACCAAACACGAGAAGATTGTCCTGAAGAAGTGGTACACAATTTACAAGGATCCCATCCGCCTATCTGATTGTACGTCATTGAATAATGTAGCTGAAGCAATGTTTAAAACCTTTTTTCCTTTTGTAAATCTCTTCTGCAGATGAAATCCATGACGGCATGAATCTGGAACTTTACTACCAATAAATATGCTTTAGTGATGATCCCTTCCCCTGCATCACGCGAGAGTCCGTTTTTATAGCTACTATAGATAAAAATAAACAAATACACACAAATATTTATTCAAATTGCCTTTGTTTTTGGGCATTCTGGTTTCGATACCTCGGAGTTTTTCTCGATACCGCAAGTCGCGGCGTGGCGTTGCCATATCATCAAGAAGGCGTCCATCAAAACAATAACAAGAGTGGAAATTAAATTTTGCACTGCTGTCGAAAATTCCTTATTATGCCGATGATACCATTCTTTCCCAGTCTCAAGGTCTCAGTGGCCAATCGTTATTGGCTTGACATGGCGCCAGCATCCGTCAGCGAGGAGGCACAGACCAGGCGCTACGAGGACGAACGCAGCAACTGGGTAAGCACCATCCGCCTCCATTTTGGGCCATAATTTGCAATCAACATAATTTTCCATGGCAGCGTGAGTCCCTCAAAACTGCTGGGACAGACTTGCAGCCTTTGGGCAAGATGCTGACGATACCGGGCATCGAGACGGATGATGAAGATGGTGAGTTGAAACGAGCTTGATTCTTCATGTACTTCGACACAGATCACAATATCACCCTCTGCAATAGCCAACGACGACAGCGAGGACACGGACAGTCACGACGAGGAGGATGACGAGACAAACGATCGGGTCATTCCAGTCACTCAAGACTTTTATACGCCCGAAGATGTAGATGAATAAGGCGACTTCGACCCCGCGCCCATTGAAGTTAATACAAAGGCAGATGCGTTAGTGGATACACAATTAACTATTTATTTTTGCGTCACACACGTTCCCTTTAAAACTGTAATAACATATTTAGTTTACTGTAAGCTTAAATAAATTAAAACATTGTAAGCAAATTGGTTGGAGGATTTCGCACTGCACTGGATCTGTCCGATTGTTTTTACAATTTAGCAACGCGTTGCGAACTGGCTTGGGTTTCGGGGGAAAGCACGAACAAAAAAGATGAAGAAACTTGGCTTTACTTGTGCAGAGCCGCTGTCTCCAGCTTGGGAGCTGGCTTCGAAGCGAGACCGGCAAGCAGCTTCTTGATCTCGGCAATAGCACGGCCCGGATTCAGGCCCTTGGGACAGGTGCGCGTGCAGTTCATGATCGTGTGACAACGATAGACGCTGAAGGGATCCTTTAGCTTGTTCAGACGCTCGGCAGAGTTCTCGTCACGCGAATCGATGATCCACCGGTAGGCCTGCATGAGGACAGCGGGGCCCAGATACTTCTCCGCATTCCACCAGTACGATGGGCAAGAGGTTGAGCAGCAGGCGCACAGAATGCACTCGTACAGTCCATCCAGCTTGGAGCGATCCTCCACAGATTGCAAGTACTGGGCACGACCCTTCTTCTCGCCAGCCTCGTTTCTGTGGGAGCGCGATAGGACAGAGATGATTGTTGGCTCTGTTTATGGTACGTTTGTTTTTACTTACTTGCGCTGCAGCCAGGGCTGAATATTCTTGTACTGCTCGTAGAAGTTGTTCATGTCCGGCACCAGATCGCGCACCACATACATGTGCGGCAAGGGATACACCTTCAGCGACTTGGAGGTGTTGGTATCGATCTTGCTAATGCAAGCCAACGTGTTGGTGCCGCCAATATTCATGGCGCAGGAGCCGCAAATTCCTTCGCGGCACGAGCGACGGAAAGTCAGAGTCGGATCCATCTCGTTCTTGATCTTGATGAGGGCATCCAGCACCATGGGGCCGCATTCGCGCAGGTCCACCTCGTAGGTCTGCATGTGCGGCTTCTCGCCAGCATTGTCCGGGCTCCAGCGGTAGATCTCGAACTTCTTGATCTGAGGCTCCTTGGCCTCCTTGGGCTGGGCCTGTTGATCCAACTGGGCAGTGCCATTGCTGATAGCGCGCAGCTGCAAAATATACATAGATAATATCAGTGTGTTGTCGTGTGTGTGTGCCAGTCAGACCGAATGTCTGGCTGCACTCACGCCATAACGATTTTCTCCAATTGCTGGGTGCAATAACGTTTACATAATCGCAAATGTTCGTCTTAATTTTTCAAACTGCGACTCATTTGTTGTGATTTTTATCGGCTTTATCTATTTGCCAAGCACTTTTGGCCCGCCTTATATAACTTCACTGGCCGAAAAGCCGCCCGCCCATGAGCTCTCTGCGACCAGGAGCCACCATTCCCATTTCCCAATTTCTTACCTGGTGACGTGCCACCAGGGAACTGGCACGGCTCAATACTTGTCTAGCTTCGTTGACCAACATGATTCTCGTACTGTTTGGGCAATTGAAACGGCACTGCGTTTGCAATTAATTAATTAAAAAATTGTTAACAATTTGCACTGTTTTTCTTATGGATGTTAAATAAATATCGATGTATCGATATGTCGCATAAGATATTTGATTGATAATCTGTGATCGATTTTTTTTGGTATATTTAAATCAAAATTTTGTGGTATGGATACTTTTGTGCGATAAGTGAAACATATTGGCGTTTTATTTGAAAATAAAAATCCTAGATGTGCACATATGTTAACAGATATGAATGTGTGTAGCGGATATTGCGATTAGGAAACAGTTATGCTTGGTAACGCAATTCTCAAATGTGCCACATTATATGGGGGCCTTTTAAGTTTTACTCGTCTGGAATTCATTGTTGTCCTAGCAGCCACAATTACGTTTCCCTGGCAGCACTATTTGATGGTTTGCAACATGGTCAAAAGTACCCGCGGAATTCAAATATTCAAAGACTATTTTTATGGAAACTAAATCAAAGGAAAAATAAACAAAAAGTTTTCTCTTAGTTCGACGCCACAAATGTATCTTCCAAAGCAATCCATTATGGATGAGCAAACTTATGAACTACTGCACTCAACCTTATGAGTGCTCTTCGTAGTGTTCCAATAACAACTTTTAATTGAGCGAGCTTTGATTGAATTTCCGCATCAAACGCTGATCAGGCAGCCAGCGGCTCTTATTGTTTTTCCTTTGACAATATCTTTAGCTTAATGGGCACTTGACAAGTGCCGGGCCCAACTATTATGTAAAACTTTTTAAATGGCGTTTGCTGAACCCCAGGAAAACGGAAGAGCGACTTTGTCAATTGTTCAGTGACCTTTTCTTACCGGAGCGAAGGAGAGTGGAGAAAAAGTTTTGCGGCCTGCCAGCCCATCGCCTTCCAATTCGCACCTAGGAAAGAAAGAAAAAAAACTTCAAGTTCAGAAAAAAAGCAACCAGGAGTGGGGCTTCAGCCTGCTTTATGAGTCGCTGCCTCGACTGAAAAGAAGAACAAAACTTTCTCGATGTTAAAGAAAACAGAGACCGACACTAAAGCTGCCACTCAGCGAAGGGAATGGGTGGGGAGGGGAGGGATGGACGGACTCCACCTGCTTCAGGAGCCCAAACCCAGCCCCCATTAAAGGCAAATAAAAACAATGGCCAGAACTTAAATAAAAACGTTTGAAGAGTGCGCCAAGCGAGAGATTTTGTTTGTGTACTCAGACTACATTCCTTAAGTAAGGGGGGAACGGAAGTGAGGCCGAAACAAAGAGCCTTTGGATTTATCTCCCCGGCTGCGAATTGTTCTGATTTCGTTTTGAGTGCTGCCAGTGCATGCAAATGACATCAACGCTTGGCGCCGGCCGAATAATTACTAAAGCATGGCCAACAGAAGAGCCTCAAGACTGGTTTGCTTTTGTGGCTAGAAGCACGGGATAGCTGGCTGGCCTGGCTCCCAATTGCTGCCTACTTTGAGGGGGTTTGGCCAGAATTAAACCATATAATGAATGGCCCATATAAATCCCAGATGATTAATTGATTTTCCATCGTTTATTTGCTTTAAATATTTATGTACGCCAAGCCGCATGTGAAGATTCTCTTAGCAGATTTTTGTCACATAAAACACTTTGGCTTTACTGTGGAAAAATGATCGATTTGCTGCTGCTATAACAAACCATTTATTTATCATTATTGTGGTGTGTGTCTGTGTGTGTTTATATGACAGCTTGAATAACTTTTTCATTGGGCTAACAATAGACGCAAGCAGCACAAAAATAGCAATTTTATTCGCACATTTGTCTGGCTGCACGTGTTGGCCTGCTGTTGGAGAGAGTGCCGGGGTGAGTGAGTGTGTATCCGTGTTAACTGTGTGACAATATTGTCAAAGTTTTGTATATTAAACTGGCGTTCATACTCGGTCATGTAGTCGTACGTCAATTCCCCGGGGTGCCATAAAAAACAGACACCCACGCAGCCGCCACCCGCCAATGTAATGACACAGTCCTTGGGCGTCTGTGTGTGCGACCACTTGACGCACTTTTGTTACATGTTCCAATGGATTATTTATGGAGAAATCCTCGGCGTAAACATCGAAGGCCACTTGTTGTATATGTGAGACATTCAATATGCCAAAAAAAACTACGTAAATTGACACCAATTGCCGACAATTGGCCCCAATATTGAGGGGATCTTCTAGGGATAGGGATCGCAAATGTCTGGATTAGTTATCAGAGGGTGTCAAGAATCACCGGATCTCTGAAGAACTATTCCCCAGCATACGTTGACAGCGTGCTTTGAGTGCAAAATCTTGTTTAATTTTAAATACATTTTTTATGCTTCCGTTTTACTCAAGGGCACTGCAATGTTAAAGCCGGGGCTTTAGCGAATAATAAAAAATATATGTACATACATATAGCTCCTGGGAACTACAACACCTGAGTGGAAAATAAACAAAAAAAGGGGGAAATATAAGGTTGCAAACCTGCCCTCAGCGATACCAGGAATTTTTCTCTGTAGTTGAGGAAAATTGTTTGCTGGACGCTTTTTAATTTAAGCCAACTCGAGGGGAGCGACAGGGCTCGTGGGACCTGTGTAATCCAAGGAGAGAAAAACAAAAAAAAACTATTTATCAACCTGATAGCTACAGAATTGGTGGCCAAGTCACGCGGGGCTGCCTCTTGACAGTGACGACAGCTAGCAGGCAACAGGCAACACGCAACAAAGATGTCAGGCCGAGACAGAAGGCTCAAACAAAACTCAAACAAGTTATCAAAAGCGCATCAAGCGCGACAGTTCGAGAGAGTCTACCCGTGCCATCCCCGTGCCATGGCCCTGCCGTGTCTGGTGCTGAATCTGCTGTTGGTCCTCCTGCTGGATGTGGATGGGTGCTTAAGGCACGCACGGAGCGATGGCTGCTTTGGATAGTGGCACGTAGCCGAGGGTCCATTATTATTACTATTGTTGTTGCTGGAGCGGCACACTCGTAATCGCGTTGGGACGTTGGAACGTTGACAGTCCACAAAAGCAAATGGGGGGCCAAACTTTAATACAAAACACAGAGTAAAGCGGAATCTATAGGAGAAGTTTGCTACGCAGAGATGTGTGAGAATATATTAGGAGAGAGAGCTTGAAGGTTAATAGGTTCCAGCGCATAACTGCTTAATCATGGCTTTGTCCTTGCTGTATCATGAATAATTCCGACAAATTTGCATGACTCCAACCAATGAAATACTCATAAATAAGATAGCCGGCAAGTGGGTCACAGATAAGTGCTCACATCCCTCCAAGAGAGCACAGTATTTGACTAGGACACACAAGGACCACCACATAGCCCCAGCCACAGTCCCTGATTCTGGTCCCCGATTCTGCTCCTAGTTCTGGCCAATATTTGCTCATTTAATAGCCGCTGGGACTGGGCTGCGTTGATTAAATACGCAAACAAAGCCAAGAAAACAACCAAATGCGATATTTGTACAATATTTGCTTACCGCACCAGGGTACGGTCTAATCAAACAGTCTGCTGGGTGGAGAGCGCTGCTGGGGAGTCCTTCCAAGGTCGTTTCAGGACTGTCTTTAAAAACTGCTAATGCGATGCCCATGCGATAAGCGTCGCATTAACGCAGTAAGCCACAAATAATCAGCAGCCCGACAAGAATCCTCGTCACACCTGAACGCCATCCGCAATCCGCCATCTGTAATCTGTAATCCGCAGTGCGATTCAGGAGCCATAAAACTTGAGCGACTCGCTACGAGATGGCTTTAAACGGCTGTCCCGGCCCTTGCCTTGCCTAAGCAAAAGGAGCGTGAAGCCCGTTTATTAACCTACCCGGACAGGTTGCTTAAACTGCTCGGCCGCTTATGCAAATATATGTAAAGTGTACGCGCCATGGCCAGGCCGGGAGTGAATAAACCCTCCAAATGAAGTGAGAAAATAAAATTGAAACTTACACACTCAGTTTGAATGCTTTTTCCTATGCCCCAGCTCTATCCCGAAGAGAACCCTACTCTCCCCCTCTCCTGCCAACGCTCAGTGGAGTTGAGCAATAAATTCCGAGCAAGTCAAAGGCAGAACACAGTGGCCCAAAGTACTGGCTGGCTATAGAGAAATAGACAGGTGAAGCGACCAACAAAAAAAGGGTACAACAAAATGTAAATTGGTTTCGATATTGCTGCCCTGCTTTTTTAGCTGATGAAGCGCAGGTGCTGCGGCCCGTTCAGTGCACCCAAAACGATTTTGAATGGGTTCGAGCTCCCTGCACGGCACCCCAGTCGAAGAACCCATTACAGCGACTGGCTGAACGACATTGAACTTTCCCCAAGGTGCCAGCTGCTTTGAGCGTGGAGCAGTATTCCCCATGATCGCAATGCCGCGATGGCCATTAATTAATCCAATTATCGAACGATTAAGTGCCGAACTGCAGCCAACGCATTCGTATGGTGCCTTCAGGCGCATTATAATTGCATCGATATGCTCATAAAGCAAATAATGAGGAAAACAATGCACTATGGGAAATTTGACCACTTTTTCTGGCCAAAATTAATAACTCAAGAACGGAGCAAGATAATTCGCTTCTGTTTTTTGCATCGGGTTAAATTAACCAACATCTATTATAAATATAAAAATAGAGGGCGTGGCACCGCCCCTTTTCTTTTTAAAACTCATTTAAATTTTGTCATTTATTTAGAGTACTACTTTAACAAGTAACAACCATTTTGGTAACAGCATTAGGGAAGGAAGGGAAATCAGTTTTAAGGAAGAAAGTAATAGAAAGCGCATTCATCTTGTAGACTCTAATAAACTACATTTAATAATGTATTGTAAGAAATATATTTTCCTTTCACACCTCTTTGAAAAAGACATGCTCTTCGTTTTCCAATTCAATATTGTACTTATATTCTAAATGTTCTAAAGTCTAGTTAATTAAAAGGGCTTTCATCTCACACTCCGTGCTGCCATCCGGAATTGATGAGCATTCTAATAGGCTTCAAACCTCTAATGGAAGACACATTCTCCCTTTCGGTGAATACGTCAATCCAAATTCACTGAAGAAATTCTCGGATCAGAAGTATCTATAGCTCGCAGAAACACGTCTTTTAGGTTTTCAATCCTACCGCATATCTGACAAATCTGATTGTTCACAGTACATAATGGTTATATTCTTTCGTGAGGTCATAGATTATAGATATCCGCCTGTTTAAAGCTTTCCACCATATTTAAATCCATCCATAAATTTCGGAGAGAGGCAACAGCTATATTAGTCTGTGCATACTCGTTTGAACAAACCAAATTGACCGTAAAGAACAAAAAAAAGAGATAGCAATATAAATTATAAATATATGAACACTAATAACAGTATAATATTTAGAGTGCTTCCTGCCAGATAATTAGCATAAGTCGAATCATTTAAATACATCATTTAAATAAATCTGTTTGGCGGATGCCCTAAAATACATTATTAAACAGTAGCAGTATAAACTTTGAATAGCCACATGACATCGGTTCACTGGGAAGGGTGTTCAAACATTTGGATATTCCCACACTTAATATGGGAATAGATTGGTTATCTAATATGACTTTAAACACTTGCTCCAAATGGGGGTAAATGCTGTTGTGATATTTGCGAAATACAAATAGCATCACAATGGCCCTTGGTATTTCATTTATTTTCAAAATGAGCTCCAAGATCATTCTTCTGGTTCAACTGATTTTTTTTCTACATCTGGCTAGGGAAGTGCGTATCCTTTCAATTTAAAATATAAATCGTATAAATAATGATTAAACATTTTAGATCACTTCGACAGTGGAGTTTACTAACATCCAGTGCACTTCATTGGACAAGGAATTCGATGATTTTGAGTATTGCTATCTGAAGTCGGTGAATCGTAGCTACAAATATGTTTCCGTCAAAGTGAATTTGTTTAAAGTTCCGGTTACCAAAGTGAAAGTATGTTTACAAGACATTATATTTGTTTATTTTCGGGCAGTTATAAATTCTATCGTTACAGGTGAACTTTGCTCTGCTCAAACGATTCAGTGGCTATAAGCCGTTCCTCTACAATATCACTGTAGATGCCTGTAAGGTATTGAAAAATCGAAAGTCTAACCCTGTTTTTGTTTTCTTTCATGATTTATTCAGCTCCTATTCAAATATGAACCACTCTTGTCCCTTCGATGTAAGTGTACGCTATACTCGTATATCTAAATTCCTTTTGGAAGAGATTTATCTTTGGTCATTTTTATTTCCAGCACGATCTCACGGTCGATAAGGTTTCTGTGAGCTTTATCAATCGGCGCTTTACGGAAGTCCTTCCCTTTCCTGAGGGGGAGTACCTCTTCCAATCCAACTGGTTCGCTTACAATGTAAATCGTGCTAAAGTAAACGTTTATTTCACTCTTTCCTAATTTTTAACTATTTCAATTGTGTATGCTAGATAAATATTGTTCTTGTTTTTTTGGGCCAATGTGCGGGTGGGCCTCTATGGATCTCAGTCTGCAATTCAATCTAAAAAACAATTGCATAAAATTATGCTCAACAAAGCGAGAAATTAGTTTTTTAGTAGGGGTGTTTCCAACCCCAACCACTGCTCTCCACTGGCTGCACTTGCTGGTTGCTGGTTGGCTTGCAGATGACAGGCAGCGTCTGCCTTTTGCTTCTCGACCAGCCCAACGTTGTCCTCACAAAATCTCATGGCCTGCTCTTCGCTACTTCATCCATCCTCTGAGTGTTTATGTTGGAAAGTTTTGTTGCCTTCAAGGATGTCTTGATTTGTCCGGGTCTTAATTATTAAAGCAAGTCTGGGCCACTGGAGACACCCTTCTGCCTCTGCCATCCAACTAGTAAGTGAAGCTGCCTCCCAAATTGTATGCGTAATTATGAGCGTCCCGTCTGGCGGAGCAACAGCTGCAGAACGAGGACAACCCTCAAACACTGTCTCTGTCATCAGTTTGTGCTGCTAGCTAAAAGTTAATTTTAAGCACACATTTCACCGAGCTCATTAAGCACACTGTTTGGTCCTCCTCCTCCTCAACCTCCTCCTCAACTGTGCTCTCAACTCTGCTTTTGCTCGGTAAATCGCTCGGATAATCAAGTTTTTGGTTGAATGCAAATGAAGAGGGAGTCCATTGCGTCTGTTAACTTTTGATTTAGCCGGATTTTACATGGATTTTGGCAGAATTTAGAACAGATTTTGATTGGGTGCAATGTGAATATTGTGGGGACTTATGTAAACTACACAAATTATACAAATATACAAGATATTTTAAATGCTATAAGGCGCTTAAACGCTTATTTACAACGTGTTACATGTTCATTTTAATCCCTTTCCTAAAACAACGTGTTATTAAATTGCTTGTCCAGCTACTTGTAAACATTTATGGCACACACGCCGATAAAACTTAGGCAGCCCACAAAAGTAGGCTACGCTTTTGTTGGGGGAACTATTTTCAGCCAACTTGATGGCTAGCTTGTGGGTGGGCGAATGGGTGTTTATTACCTGGTCATGAGAAGGCTCCAAGCGGGCCATAAACGAAGTTTACATTTCAGATTATGTCCGTGCGTTGCCTCATCTATCGGCTAATCAAATTACGCGGCCATAATTCACACACACACACACACAAGCACACACCCATTTGCATGGGTATAACAGGAAAGGACAGGATGGCAGGGCAGGATGTGGGCCACCTTAACAGGCAATTTGAGCGCTGAACGTTGATTGAATAAGCGCTAATGCAACTAAAGAGTAAAGTGTTATGACTAACATACACAGACACTCTACCAATACCAATGACATCAGCAGGAGGGAAAAGCAGGTGCAACCCTGCCATAAACACACACTAACAGCTACCACCCACACCCTGACAGACTGACGGACAGACTCCCTCCCAGTCATGTCGTGACAGCAAGTTAAGCCCATGTCCACGTACACGGACAACACGGACAACACTGTGTTGTCGATCAATGTGCAACAGGATTTTCTTGCTAATGGCCAGGCTACGGCTGACTGGGACAGGAAATGCCATTAGTACAGGTGGCAAGAAGCGCCGATAATGGGCAGGAAAAAAAAGAAAGAAAATGCATTAAAGCTGCCACAGAAACCAGACATTGTAGCCTCTGTTATGACAGCCAGGCCGGCGCCCAGACAACGACAGGATACTCGTACCAGCTGAGTTTATTAAGAACGCATTTATCAAAATTACCGACAGGGCCGGGCCTGTCGTTGTGTCGCGTCTCTGCTACCCTGACCTGCCATGCCATGCATACATACCCGTACTTTTGTGTACGGAGAAGGGAACCCATCAGCATGTGATGACAAATTCAACAGGCAAAGCGGCCGTATAAATTCCTGGAATTTCCCTGCAGAGCCCAGCCGAAAAAATGTCTACGATGGGCAGCACATAAAAAATGCTACAGACACCACCACACACCCAATGCGGAGGGACGTGGACGTGGGACAGCCAGGAGAAAGAAGTAGTCGCAAAGAATTTATACGCGCTGAGAGCGCTGTTCTGGGAGGAATGATTCATGCGGAAATAAAGGCACTCTCGAGTGCCGTAAATATTGCGGCTGGCGACCACAGCAACAATATCAGCCAGGAGACCCAGCTAAGGCAGGAAAAACAAAAGAGAACCTTTGCATTTTCACACCTTTCATGGACATTCGGCTGGGATTGAATCGGCATCAGTGGATTTCCCCACCTGCCAGTGATACATCCATTCCAGAACCCAATTGGACAGCCAGTCAGCCATCTGCCGCTGTTCTGCATTATTTAATTGACACGTTGATTGTTTTGTATTGCAATTCCATTTAATGTGCAATTTCAGCCAAGTGTTTGTTATTCGTACATTCGTATGTATGATGGAGCATGCTGGCGAGGGGCCGGGCCGGGAGCGGAGAATGGTTGTCCGTCAGTCGGCCAGACAATTTGCCTGTTGAAGAGTTGCTCGAATGCGTCGACTCACCAAAGAAACGCTCAACAGTTTGTTGCCAAGAAGCAGCAACGGAGTGGCAGCAACATGTTGCTGGGAGGAAATTAATGAATGATGGTTCTGAAATATTAATGGGGGTACAGCAAACACACAACACAGAACTGATAAATCTGATTGTTCACAGTACTTAATAGTTATATTCTTGCGTCTGGTCATAGATTATAGATAGCCGCCTATTTAAAGCTTTTCACCATATTTAAATCTAATATTACCAATTGCTCATTTGAACAAACCAAATGGACCGTAAAGAACAAAAAAAAAGAGATAGCAATATAAATTATAAATATATGAACACTAATAACAGTATAATATTTAGAGTGCTTCCTGCCAGATAATTAGCATAAGTCGAATCATTTAAATACATCATTTAAATAAATCTGTTTGGCGGATGCCCTAAAATACATTATTAAACAGTAGCAGTATAAACTTTGAATAGCCACATGACATCGGTTCACTGGGAAGGGTGTTCAAACATTTGGATATTCCCACACTTAATATGGGAATAGATTGGTTATCTAATATGACTTTAAACACTTGCTCCAAATGGGGGTAAATGCTGTTGTGATATTTGCGAAATACAAATAGCATCACAATGGCCCTTGGTATTTCATTTATTTTCAAAATGAGCTCCAAGATCATTCTTCTGGTTCAACTGATTTTTTTTCTACATCTGGCTAGGGAAGTGCGTATCCTTTCAATTTAAAATATAAATCGTATAAATAATGATTAAACATTTTAGATCACTTCGACAGTGGAGTTTACCAACATCAAGTGCACTTCATTGGACAAGGAATTCGATGATTTTGAGTATTGCTATCTGAAGTCGGTGAATCGGAGCTACAAATATGTTTCCGTCAAAGTGAATTTGTTTAAAGTTCCGGTTACCAAAGTGAAAGTATGTTTACAAGACATAACATTTGTTTATTTTCGGGCAGTTATAAATTCTATCGTTACAGGTGAACTTTGCTCTGCTCAAACGATTCAGTGGCTATAAGCCGTTCCTCTACAATATCACTGTAGATGCCTGTAAGGTATTGAAAAATCGAAAGTCTAACCCTGTTTTTGTTTTCTTTCATGATTTATTCAGCTCCTATTCAAATATGAACCACTCTTGTCCCTTCGATGTAAGTGTACGCTATACTCGTATATCTAAATTCCTTTTGGAAGAGATTTATCTTTGCTCATTTTTATTTCCAGCATGATCTCGCGGTCGATAAGGTTTCTGTGAGCTTTATCAATCGGCGCTTTACGGAAGTCCTTCCCTTTCCTGAGGGGGAGTACCTCTTCCAATCCAAGTGGTTCGCTTACAATGTAAATCGTGCTGAAGTGAACTTTTATTTCACGCTTTCTTAATTATTAATTATTTTAATTGTGTATACTAGCTTGCTTCGAGTTAAAATAAATATTGTTCTTGTTTGGGATATTTGGGATAAAGTTATTCAATCAATGAGTGTTATTCGTGGCCTAACATTGAATAGATTACAGAGAGAAATAGTGTACAACCATCTTCATTAATTGTTTAGTTTAACGTAAACTAATCCCTAAAATTATGGAATCTCCAAATATTTACAAGTTTTATTCGGTGGATAGAGTGCTGGAACTCTTGACGCGGAGCGCTTCCTTGTTTTATTTCACAATTAAAACTTTTGTTTTTTGAAAACAGGTAACAAAAGAAACTCGAGAAATGTTGTCAGCAAAAATCCAGATTGTTGCCTACTGTTTTGAATAAACTTGTTGCTAAATGAAAAACGCGCCAAAATATACGATTTGTAGTGATACAGAAGAGAGAAGGCAGAGGAGGACAGGTAACAACAAAGAGAGCCAAAAATACGGCACCACAGCCATAAGCACTGCAGTCAGCGCCAGTGGCCAAATTTCCCATTGAAATTCGGGGACACAACCCACCACCACCATCGCCGCCCCCACAGAGTACAGATGAAAAACTCACCTGTTAGGCGCAGGACAGAAGTGTGGTGAAGAGCAAATTTTCTCGGGCACTCGGTGCCGCTCGGGGAAACAGTTGCGACGCGACTACAAAATGTAACGGACGTGCGAGCGGGCTCCCCAAAAAAGTTTCAGAATTCCCAAGCTAACTCAAAAACTATTTGTATATACTAGCTGTTAAAACCAACTGGGAAATTTCAAACAAAAGTTCTTGTAAATACAGTGTAAAACAAATTATAAAATTATTTTCCCATCTGTGTTTTCGATTTTCGTGTTGAGTTTTTAGCTGCCACTGAGAGGGGGCTAAATGTTTGGACCCGGAAAAACGTTCAGTTCGGTTCAGTTCCGTTCGGTTTTGGCGAAGGAGTGAAAAGAATAAAACTGGAAAACAGCAAAGGAGAACGTTCCGCTTGGGAACTTTAAGTCTTTGGTTTTTGCTTCTTCTGTTAATTTTCTTGAATATTTTCCGCCTCGTTGATCACTCGGGAAGGATCGCGCGCCCATTCAAGCGTAAGTTCTGATTCATTGGCCAACGTTTTTTTCTTTTTTTTAAATCTGCAATGACAGCAGTCGAAACTTGAAACACAATTGGCTCAAAAGTTTCCCCTGCTGACGTTTGTTTAATTAAAAACTAAGTTTGCGAATCCCTAAAGTGGAAATTACACGTAGCATCTGTTTCCCGATTTCCATCACCCCTCTCCCAGCACACCGCTGCCCGACGCTAATTGCATTCGAACGATGCCCTGCCACCCGCCCACTCGGCTGACAGAGCCAGAGATACACCATTTTTTGTGGCGTGTTTGCGATAGTGAGCACTTATCGCTAGCGGAATTATCACATACTATAGGTTTTGTTTTGACAGAGTTTTCTTCAGATATAGAGCGATGCGATACAGAGTGTAGCATACGCTGGGGCACCTTCAGCCGCCCACTGTGGCGTATACTTGATGGCCAGCTTAATTATTCATAAGAGCTTCACTAGAGACTGACAGTAATTATTCCTCCTGCATTTGCATTTTTGCTTTCCTTACACTGCACTGCACCGCCAATGCCACTAGCACTGACATGAGTGTGTGTGTGTGTGTGTGTCTCCCCGTGCCCAATATCTCTACAAATTATGTTCTCTTCCATTGACGCAGAGCCAGCGCAGAAAGCCAGACAGAAAGTACAGCCGACATATAGATAATGGATCGAATGGGTGAGCACCACAATTGATAGTGGCTCTCCTGTTTGTATCTACATTAGGGTGACTCAGGAATTGGATACAAATCTGGTATTACGTATTACTGGCGAATATTACCAGTATTTTCGTCCGATAGAAACAGATTGGGAAGGGAAATCAGTTTGCCTGCTGACAGCACATTAAGCATACGCAGTGTGGTGTGTGTATTTATTTGTTTGTTTCTGTTAGAGGAGAAGCAGCAAAAGAAACGGCTAATCTATTGTTATCTAGAAAAACTATTCTTGTATTAGTTCCCCCGACAATTTACCAGCCCCTAACCCTCTCTCCCTTTCCCCCTAGCTCCCATTCCATTAAACCTTTTTTCACAGAACCTGCTTTTGTTAAGGAACATTTACACAAACACATGCATTAGGGCCTTCAGGGCAGCTGTCAGCAGTTGGCAACGCATTAGTACGGGCAAAGAGAAGGCGAGAGCCAAAGAGTAGTGACGGGATAAAAACCCTTTTTTTCTGTTAGCAGAATGTAAATTTGACAATAAGAACTCACATTTAGACTTTTACATCTGTTTGTGGCATTTTCTATACACATGTACTATACATACACACATACTGACTTTTCAGTAGCCATTTAGACTAATTTTCGGACGAACTAACTAACACTAAGTGAAATATGACTTAAATTTTTCCAATTTAACTTTGCAGAACTAAAATCTATTTGGAAACTTTCGCGTAAGCAAGAAGCAAAATTCGTGTACACAAAAGCTAAAAGCTAGCTACTTTGCCCTGTCTGTGATGCGGAGAGGAATCCACACTCTGACAGTCTGAGAAGATCCAACAGTGGCGCGCAGCTTACTATCTGTGGCATGCACCGTTCAAAGGGAATCGCAAATTAAAGGCAGCAACGCGAATTGAAGAAGACGCCAGGCAAACTTTTGGGGGAGAGGCCCACCATTTTCCGGTATTTTGATTTCGTTTTTGGCCGACCCTGCTGCTGCACTGCCGCCCCATCGATTTGTGTTCCAACTGCGGCAACGTTTCGGTTCGCCATTTATGAAATGCCCCAATAAAACACTCGAAAGTTCAATACGAGGAATTCGCTTGGAAACAAATTAAAAGTGCGCACCGGGAAGTAATTAAAATCGTTCAAAATGGCAATGGAATGGATAACCGCGATGGACAAACGGTGAGTAAAATGGAAAAGCAGCTTGGAATTAAGAATAAATTACGCTATAATTTGAAAATACTATAGAAAATGGTAATGAAATAAACAAAGAACTTTATTTACCTTTTGAAATGATTTTGCGAGGGACATTATAATCGGATTATTTTAAATCAGATGATCTGCTTTCGAGGAATTTTTCTCGTTCCCCGTGGCATATTCTAATTAAGACATACAGTTGGAAAAACTCCCATTACAATTATAAAACAAACTTTTCTTTAATGGAAATTACAAAAATTTCGCAACTTAAATATAAAGTTTCTCTCAGTCCATTTGGTGGAGTGTTTCAGAAATGTTGCGGAATTTCTTAAATTTTCCAACAGATTTTACACTCGAGTGCACGAGTTTTTCCTCTGCCTTTTGCCTTGCTATGCTCGCTCCTTGTTTGATGAAGAAGGACACACAAACATGGAGGGATACATGTACTATGTACGTGCAATGAAAAGCTCGACAAGAAATACAAACAGAAAAAACAGCACGAAAACGAGATGGGAGAATTTTCAAAATGAAATGAAACAATTTTAAATGCTCACGTCATGCTGCTCGACATCCATTTGTCAGGAGGCAACAGCAGCAGCGGTGCTTGCCCCAAATGCTGGACACAGTAACAGCGTGCCACGAATGATTCGCTTTATTAAATCACCATTCCCATTCCCTGTCGATTCGCTGAGGTGTCACTGCCAATGCAATTATCATCAATAAATTTGTGTGGCCCAAATAGAAATCAAATCGAAGCTAAACAGGGGAGCACCCATCGTATTTATTTCAAGCGTAAATGGTCCTCAATTAAAGGCCCTCCACTCAATGCAATTTGCTCGAGTTTCATTTTCATTCGAGAATCACTTGGTCGAGTGCCATTATTATAGCCTCCTGCCGCCGACTGCTCATCCCCTGGTCCCCGACTGGCATTAAATTTCATTGCTGATGTCCAAGCAGGGCGTGCTCCCGACCGCCCACACTCCATCAATCACAGCACAGGGGCGGGCAATCTCCATGAATTTCGTGCTCTGTCAACGCCTAAACGTTTCGGACACACTCGTCCAAGGATCGGTAACGTTATCCCACTCATATGACTGAGCCCCAGCTACCACCCAGGGGGAAGAAGAACGGGGGCAGCAACAAAAAAAAAGAGAGGTCAAGTGGCAAAGGCTTTGAGCAGATTATTTGCCTTGTGCCAGGGGCAAATATTTGCAGTTCACTCCTACCCGTTTGTCCCGCCCAAACAGGGCTTGCAGACTGCACTGGGAACTGAATTTGCCATCAGGCTTCATCGTCGGATTGCTTTCGCAATTTAATGACTTGCCTTAACACACGAGTAATAAATGATTTAATTTAGACAGTATTAATGGCACCACCACAGAAACTGCACAAAAGGAAAAGTCACGCAGCGAGAATCTTTATTTCCTTTTGGCTGGTAATTCGGATTATCAAGAGCGATCTGGGTTTAAGCACACCTGCAGGAAGGTGAAGAGGACAGGGACAGGGACAGAGGCAGCGACGACTCCCAACCCACATAGAATCCCTTGCCAGAGGCAGAGTTAAGTGGCACTGCCAGATGGCAATTGATATTGATGGGGAAGCCGGCAAGAAGTCGTCTTACTCACAAGTGCCAGCTCCCACATTTATCATACGCCACGTGTAGCCGTTGCCGCCGCCAGGCACGAGTGATAGGAGCCCTTTAATAGGAAGGAATAGCGACGCGACGGCTTTAAGGCTGATAAATCACTCTTGGAGTTTGTCTGCTGCTGCTACAGCGGCAATTACAAAATTTCAAATACTAAACTTTTGGGGCGTGTGCCCAAAAACCGCAAAAACCATTATAATAAACAACCGAGGAGTCCTGGGCGTCCGACTGGCAGTCTAGGATGCGCCCCAACGCGCTTCCGGCAAACGGTTCTTCTTGTTTTGGTTCTGTTTCTGGCTCTGGCTTCTGCTGCTCCTCCTAGTTGGCTGGGGCACTTAGGCCATGACGGGGACTGTTTGGTTAACGACAGACCCCATGAAACGAGGCATTTGCCTTGTCCTTGCGTTGCTTGCCCAAAATTGCCGCTTCTACTGGCGAATGAATTATGTATGAGTCCCAACAAGACAGCCGCTTCCACCTTCCAGAGCCAGCAGGCAACGGAAAGTTGCTCCACTGGCTGCCCCGGCCAAATGGAAGCCGCCCCCTCGATGCAGCTGATGCCCCAGCGCAGGCCGTCTTATGTTTTATTTTTGATTTGCAAGTGAAGGCCCCCGTCTGCTCGGTGTTCAGCCCAATCCTCTCACAGTTTTATGGAATTTTTAATTAGACTACAGCTCGGCAGGAATACAGCAAGATCCGGCCATTAATTGGCGCCCTTTGTTATAGTCAAGGGTCCTTCATCTTAGTTCGATATTCGAGGAAGAGTTTATGTCTAATGTTTTTGTTTACAAATGAATAATGAAGAATCTCCAAGTCCCCAGAGCAAACACAATAGCCACGAAACGAGAGCTACTCGGAGGGGCAGAAGGGAATGAGGGAAGCAGCAACAAGCCACAGCCACAGAAAAAACAAACAGGAAGTAGTGGGAAGTGAAGGTCAAATGGAGATTGCAATACTCTTTCAAAACACATAAAAATATCTTATATATATAATACATACATATGTATGTGCACATTCCACTGGTGTAGACAGAATATCCTCAAGGATGAGCGTTTACTTATTCATTTGAATAAGATAATAATGATAATGCGAACGATAAATACAGAAGAGAAAAGAAAGAAAACAGTTTTACAAATTTCATAATGGTTAATGTTAAACGCTAAAGGGATATTTATTTATTTAAAGGGATATTTCTGCGAATGTATCGTACAGATTTAAGACTTGGCTGTAGGACTGATTAGTTCTGGCTTGCCATTTTTCGTTCTGGCAATTGGATGTTGACGCTGCTGGGCTTTTCTTTTCTTTTCCTTTCTCGTTTTCGTTCTCCCTCGTTCAATTTATATATATATTTTTGTGCCTTGACCGGCTTCCGTTTCCGGCTAGACTCTTCTCCGGACACGGACACTCTTATATTTATTTATGCATTTCTCAATTGACAGAAACACAGAGACGCAGAGAAAAAACGAAACTGTGGCATTTGCATATTTAATTCCAGCACAAACCATACAAAAATGACGTTGGAATTTTTAATTTCAGTTTATTGTTGGACAACTGCACAACTCCCATGGCCCTCCTATCCCTTCCCTTCCCTGCCCTGCTCAGGGTTCTTTTTGTTCTATATTCTTCTGTATAAGGAAAGAAAAAATCCAAGTGCAGTGCTTAGCATGGGGCCAGTGAATTATAAATGGAAAATACTCAGCTAGATCTTACTTTGAATTTCCTTTTGGTCGATTAGGGGCCATTGTTTGGCCGAGCTGGAGCACAGCTGGAAAAGTGTTTAACAACTTGGCTTTATCTCTTGGGGATTTCTTTTATTTCTTGGAATGGCTGCATGTGGATTGCATTGTTCCATTTTACAGCGATATTCATTTTTAACTTATTTTTACTTGATTTTAAATATTCCTGCAGTCCTTGCGATCGAAACTTGCGTGATGTGGAGCTAATCTCGTGCCGCTTGCGTCGCGTGGAGCCGTTGTGTCGCCTGCCCGGCTCGGCACTCCAGCAGTTGGCCATGTGCGGCTTCTACGAGGACCTGGAGAAGGGCGTCACACGTAAGTGGCAGTAGTTGCAGTTTGGATTAAATATGCTCCCGGTATGGGCTAACTAATCGCCACCATTTCACCATATTCCCCATCTTCTTTTCAGTTTTTCGTGCTGGCGAACAAGGACGCTTCTGGTACGCGGTGCTGGGCGGCTCACTGGAGGTTCGATACCACGCACACTCCGATGCCGATGGCAAGGTAAGTTCCGTTCCATTCCGTTCCTGTTTCGCCCGAAGGTACGGGCTGTCATGCGATGCCTGGTCTGTGGGAAAAAAACAATATATACAGCATGAACAATATAATTGATAGCGATTATACGGCATCCCCATACCCCTCCCTATCCCACCCTACCCGCCGCAAACGTTGCATATCCGATGTAGTGTGTATGCATGTCCAATATGGCTGGAAACGACTGTGGGCGTCGGTATGGTCTAAGCCTCCTCTGGCCTCTGGCTGTGGGTCCTTTATCCGTCGAAGCGAACAGTCGGTGAAGAGGAACTGCTGACAACAGCGAAAAGTCCGACATCCATCTGCAGCCCCCGCTCCTACACCGCCGACCCGTAGCGTATTGGTTTTGTGGCATTCAATTTTTTCCGTTTCGGTTTTTCTCCATCCCCATTCTGCCCCTTTCATTCTGGCCATTGTGCTTGCCACAGCAGCATTAATTTCCGCCAGGATATTGGCCGGCAGTATTTTTTGCTGCAGCCTCCACTCCTCGTTGGCCGGATTCGTTCCGAGAAGGTGTCTGCTAATTGAAACGCTGCAAATTGGGTCTGGGGCGAGGCTCTGCCTCTCTCTGGTCGAGTGGTAGCAATGGAAATTCGAGTATTTATGGTTAAGTGGGGCATGAATGGCCTGCAAAATGACCTCAGCTTACTACCACGGTGCACTGTGTGGCCTGGCGACCGTGCCCATGGAAACGGGAAATGAGGAAATGCTGCACAAGTGAAGGAATCCTTAAGCTGAGTTGGAATGCAGTTGATTAAGCACACATACACATATTCGTATGTTTTTTTGCCCCAAAGTTTACCCCACCGCCACTTTCCCCCACAACTATGGCTTCCTTTTGCTTTTCCCCACATGGATGACCCAATTTCTCCCAATATCTTTTAACCAGCAGCCGCAAGCCTGGTTTTTGCATAACTTTTCCATCTGATTTGGCTTGGGGAAAACAAGATGTGGATTTGCCAGCGGGCAGCCGTCTCCATAGCCGTTGGCAATTGTAGCATAATAAATCAATTATTAAAACACAGCCACAATGTACGCGACCGAGGTCTATGGAACTGATTTTTTCTGTTTTTGACACTTTACGCCGCGAATGCGAGTTTAATGAATATATCGTGCCGGAGTGGGGCGTGCGACACGCAAAGCCCACTTTCCAGATCTGGCTAAATATAAATGCTGAATGCTGAATGCAGAAGGGAAAATCACAGTCCCACTGCGCGGCTCCCAGTCCCTCAAAGAAATAACAAACAAAGAAGCAGCCTATCAATAGCCACACACAATTAATTTAAAGTGATGCGACGAGAGTGTGCTCATCAAAAAATATTGTATGAGTAGAAGAAAGATACATACATATACAGTCACAGATACGAGACACATAAGAGGGTTTCCGAAATTTATGTGAGACCCGAAGACCGACACCAAGAGGCAGCACCATTTGGTGCGAGTTCCGTTTTGAGTTCTCCGTCGCATCCGTCGTCTCCGTGCCCCTGATCACGTGATGGGGCTAATTTCGATCTAATGAAACAAGAGCAGGGGCAGAGCCCTAACTTGAGTGGCAGTGGAAGCAGCAGCGCTGGCAGCAGCAGTTACAAATTGCAGCTAATTTATAAATGTCTGAGGAGACTTTGAGCTCAAGAGCTCCTCAAGGCAAAGGCAAAAGCAAAAGCAAACCGAGCGTAGGCAAACCTGCACGTGCAACCTGTGCAACATGGCCGTTATAATTGAATAAGATTCTGCACAGGAATCTGCATTTGACCCTGTGCTCAAGCTGCTCATCTTGCTTGTATTCAAGTGTCTATCTACCAGATACAAGTATGTGAGTCGTAGACCTGGCTCCTTCGTCTAGCTCTGGCCAACGTCTACAACATAATTAATCTTTGTTGTGCCGCTGCTACAAACATAGCCGGATCCAATTAAAATGATTATATAATTATAGCCAGAATGCCAAACGTCGCCCCACCCTCTACCCGCCCTCACACCGACTGCCCTGGCTTGGCCACGCCATCAAACTAATGAAAATGCTTTAAAAACAGAAACTTAACCCACATATAATTAGCCATCATTAGGTGCAGGTGCAGGTGTAGCAGCGGCTTCCCTCCGCACAAGTTTCGGTGTCGGCCACCCAAGGCGAACCGAATGGGATGAGTTCAAGAAAAATCGTAGGTGTTGGAAATCCAATATTTATTGCTCGAGTCGATCAGAGACCACAGCTTGGAGAAAGCATCCACCAAGCCTCTGCCATTGTCGGGGGGGCTATATAGAACAGACATTGCTTATAGATATGGGTGTGGAGTGTAGTGAAATGTAGAAGGTGAAGCCACAAAGCCACAGTCCGAATTCATTTGATTTGTAAGAGCAATTTCCGGCGAATCATTTGGAAGCCGGAAGCCAACGAGTTTTGGTCAAGAGCCGCCTGCCATAATAACCAAATACAAATCCAAGATACATATTGTGCTCTGACCTCAATCGAGATTTGAGAGATTCTTGTGGCCGCGTTCACAAAACAAAATGTTTAATTAGCTGATTCGGAGCAGCTTTTGGCGCAATTATGCGCCCAGTTTCGATGAGCTATGATTTGCATATGATGGAATCAGTCAAGAAACTTGGCCGAAGCAACGTTTACAGCTACGTTGTCTGGCCATTTCCTCTGCTCTAAGTTGAATCTAATCATTGCGGGAATTAAACACACATTCACACACAGCCAACTGGTATTTAATGTTGCAAATAAATCTGCAAGGAAAGCCCAAAGCGTTTGAATGAAATGAGTTGTCAGAAGTCAGGGAACGAACCCATTCCAGAGACGGAGCAAGCAAGCCAGAGACGAGAGGAGATGAGACAAGAAATGCCTGCCACTACTTGAGACTGACAACAATTTGTCGCTTTTCATTAGGTTCTCGCCATCTCTTCATTGCTCTTTCTCTTTGTCTCCCGCTATGACGTTGACCCATAACGATCATCAGCATCAGTCTCAGTCTGGGGGGACGGACTGCTCAGGTTTACAGAAAAATGTAAATTTAAACCGAAACGGAAGGGGAGGGGGAAGAGCAGGGGAAACCCCGGGCTCTCCCTGCTCTCGTTTTCTCTGTTTGTTTTTCTGTCAAACAAGTTGGGCCGCTAATCTGGGCAGCGACGCTGGCAGCGAAGTTGCCCACATATGCGCTTGTGCGCGACCAAACGGAATGTATCTTTCGGATACACAGAAATTAATACGTGCTGAACACTTGAGCGGTACACAGCGCCAGCACAGCACGATCGTTGCTCCAACTGCCAGAGGTGAGGTTCGGTTTGCCTAGCATCGGTTCGGTACGATTCCGCGACAATACCGCGATAATACTCATATTTTATCGGTATCTGTTTCTGTTCCTGAGAGTTTACCTTTTGCAAAGCAATTGATAATTACAAAGAGACGATGCCCAGGTCTTCAAAAGATATGCGCGCGGGCGTTCGCTGAAGATCCCAATAAACCAGTTAAATTACGTGTATCTCTGGACATAAACGGAATGGAATACACAAAATAATCAAGTGTAAACAACCAGTGCGCGAAAAATGGCCTGTTCCGAGTGCAAGATTTTGAAATTGTTTATGCAATGCAATTGTGTTAAAAATTGATTACCTTCCAAGCGAAACAAAACAAAGCAGCAGAAAGAAATTCCATTCAACAGCTGCCAGCCGTTTAAACAAAACAGAGTGAGAGGGACAGAGTGGAAAGGGAGTAATGCCAACCATCGATGTTAATTCAAAAGTGGATTTCATTCATTAAAATTGTACGGCCAGCGATACCCATAAGGAAGTGCGGATACATTTCTGGTAAGTATTTGTATTTGCCATATAGATATAGAGATAGTGTTCTGGGGTCTTATCTGCGCTGCGGCTTCTTATCTGTTGCCGAATGCGGCTGACAGCTGAGATACAACTGAGATACTGTTCATACAGCGCTCGCGAATCCGAATCCAAGAACGGGTAACCACTACCACCGATACCGGTACATACTCGGGTCGTCAAGATATCTACACATTTCCAGTTGCATGAGTGGGCAGATACTTCCGGTTAGATGATTAATGTTCTGCCCCAAGCTGAAAGCAGTGCGTACGCTCTCCACCTGATGTCTGCCTCAGTCCCAGTCCCAGTCCATCACGCCTCATTTCTCACATCATCAATATGCACACATTTGAAATTTTGGCAAATCGCATAAATAATGGCTCAGTGGAAACGATTTGCATAATTGATTAAAACATTTGCAAACGACTGAACAGGACCAGACAGCAGACAGCAGATGGACCACTTTAGAGAGTCGGCCCATCAAAACAATCGATTGAATCGACCAAAATAAATCTAAATAAATATATCCACAAAATAAAAGGCAGAGTGGATTGCCATTGAGAGATGATTGATGATTGAGGGTGCTCTTCAGGTTAGCCAAGAGCCAATAAAGTGCATAAATGAATACACAAAGAGCAGATGAGCATGGGGCCATCTTCATAACAAATGCAGATGAAGATGAAATATTGATATTGCCCCTGATGAAGAGATTTGCCCACAATCAAACACGGATTCATCTATTGGAGTTTTGGGCAATGCTGAGATTTATGCTTTGGGTTGTTTTCTCCGAAACAGAAAGACATTTGGATGCAACCTAATTGGCTCTCCTCAGGCCCTCGAGCCATGCAGCATGCAGCAGTGCTGTGCTGGGAGTGGGGTTACCTTGGCAAAGGTCAAAAGAGTGTTTGACTGCACATTTCATCCAGCGCACAACCAACACAACTGTACGCTCACGTCTCGCGCACACATCAAATACTAATAACGCTCATGTTTTTACACTTTTTATGGATCAATAAGTTTGGCTGCGTGCGTGCCCCACAGAGCATCACAGGCCACACGGGCAACCGAGGAACGAACACCTTCTCCAGAGATCAAGGAGCTTTTAATAATCTTTAATAGCTGCAGAGTGTGCGTGGGAGGGTGGCACTATAAACAGATATGCACAGACTATCAGCGCAGGGATGTAATCTCATTTATTTACGTGTTTGTGCCAGCCAACTTTTATCTGGCATCCATTTGCATTTACCTCTTTTTCATGGGTGAAGTTCCGTTCCCACCCGGCTCTTTTCTTCGGCAATTGAAAGTTTTTCCAGCTGACAAAAAAAGTGGCGACAATTTCAGCAATTTCCATGTGCATGAAAAAGTTTGTAATTAAATAAGTTCAACTTGGTAAATTTTCCGAAAAAATATGTATGGATATGTATGTATAAATTCCATTTGGGTTGGAAAATTAAGTTTTGCCTTTGACATTGGCACACGATAATTTAATTATCATGCCTTTGAGTCCTATCTATCATGCACCAATGGAGCATGAAGGCATATCCATATACATATGTTTGTATGTATGTACATTTGCTTCATTATATAAGCTTGAGCGGGGAATTCATGGTAAGCATTCATTAAATTCCATCAAAATTCTTAAATTATGCAAATATTTCTGCTGATAAGGTGATAAAAGATACACACACACACAGACACATTTACGCACAGAAATCAAACCAAAATGCAAACAAATTATGGGGCGAATGATGCAGCAGGGGGAAGATGTAGAGGAGGGTAGAGACGTGCTTGTCACAAAGTTGTTCACGCTAAAAAAAACCCAAACGAGCCAAATATGAGAAATCGCCTACACTGGATGTAAATTTGTGCGGATATATACTCTTACGAGAGGCATATTTAGAGGTTCATTACCACAGGCATTCTTTCCAGCTCAGAACTAATTTGTTTCAGTTTAAATTGAAGTTTGTAGAGTATGAGAGTAATAAAGAAAATATAAAAAGGGTATATATTAATTAATAGTAAAGATGGTTAGAATATATCAAAAACACTGTTGCGTGTGCAGAGAGTGTTTCCAGCTTCGGCTGGACTCCCCACCTTTTTTGATATTCCTTTGGCAAATGGAGAATATTTTTAGCATTCCACTCGGCCTCCGTTTGCAGGCAAGAGCAACAGAAACAGCTCCAGCCACCAGTGGTGTTTGAAATGATGTTTTGTTGCTGCCCGCTTGCCATGGCAATAAGCTTAATGGCGGCATTTGATGTCGATTACCATAAATAATATGTTGGGGAAGAGATAAAAACTCGGAACACATGACTCGACAGGCAAGAAGGCGTTGAATTAGCCAGCCGAGACATAGACCGAGAGTCGACCTTGCCCCAGACACTTGTGGCAGTCAGCCCCAAGTTCAGTGCTATATGAAGATGAAATATTTCTTACGTGCAGATTATCGCAGTGGAAATTAGAAAAGCGAATTTCTCTGGCTCTTGTTTTTTTCACAACACATAAAACTTTACGTAGCGAACAAAATCAATATTTGCACAATGAAGAATTTTTCAATTTGATTGCGAATGGTTGGAGGTTTTTGCTGCCTTTTTGTGGGGTGTTTTTGATTTCCTTTTCTCAACTTTTCCGTCCAAAATATACGAGTTGAGTTGCGTTCAGTTTCGCGTGCGAAATTGAGTTAAACAATATTCTTTTTTGCTCAGTTGTCGGACAGGGCCACAAAGTTGGCTCGGCATTGCGTTTTGCCCAAAATTTACATTTCGGTGGCTTGTCGGCTGCTGCTGTGGCGGAGGCGGTGCCAGCTCCGAGCGCCACAAAAAGGGGGAAAAAGCCAAGTGGGGTATACGCCAAACCAACAAGCAACTTCAGCAGTGACAACTTCAAAAGGTTTTTGTATAAAGTCACTGTTTATTTTCTGTGTTTTATTTCCCCTCTTTGTTGGCTCGTGACCATAAAGGGCGAACGAATGGTACTTTTCTGTAAACTCGGAGATCTAGTTAAGAGTTCTGCTTATGGCTGTGGGCCGAAACAAGTTTGTCCAAAAAGGGAACGACGACCAGCACTCAAGGAGACTGATGGAAACCCAATACTAATCTCCGCTCGCAGCGTTCAAATTCGTTCGCATAATTGCTCTGCTTTATTTATGATTAAATTCATTTAAATTTGCGCTCATCCGTGGCGTAAAACTGCAGATTTACAGGCTACGTACGGCAAGCGTTGCAACCCAGACGTGTGGACGCGCTATACCACAGCTACCGGTGAGCGGGTAAGCGGGTAAGCGGGTGGCCAGAGGACAGTCAAAGCATATCGATTTTCCTCCTGCGACGTGCTTCGGGGCCATGTGTGTCCGCATGTGTGCTGCGCTGCTGTTTATGCCGCAGGGGCCGCCGCATCATGTTTATGGGTTGTGGGTCCAATAAAAATTGTGTTAACGCTGGAGGCTATGCGTATGCCTAGCAGACCGGGCCAGCATAATGAATAAGTATTATGTTGATTATTTTTCTGCCCCATTTCCCTCTCCCTCGTCCCACACACCCGTTTTAGATTCTGTTCTGCTTAGCCTTTATTTTTTACTGTTGCTTTCATATTTCATTACAAATGGCTTTGTCATTTATTTGCCAGAGGCTTTGTTGGCCTGCGGGAGTAGCTTGTTAGACGACGGTTGTTCGGTTGCTTTGCTTCTGTATTCAGCGCACAAAAGGCAATTTCGGTTTAAAACGCGCATACGCCACGTGGTGCCAGCAGAAAACATTGTACATACTCGTGATGCCGTCATTTTCGAGCGGGCTTTTTATCACCTCTCGTAAAAATAAAACTCTCTTTTCAAGCTGCTGCTGCTGCTGCTCGGCTGCTCGGCTGCCATTCCACCGTTTGCTGCAACAGCATAAATCTACATTTTGCAACACGGCCTGACAATTTGTGTCATCCCCGTGTGTGATGGACAGCGTTGACGCTGACACATTGACCCAGCACTTGTCGATGCAATCAGCCCTGAGAGCTTTTTATGGCCACTGCTCTGGTCCAAGATGGAATTTGATTCGGCGCTGAGACAATCCGGCTCGAATCGATAGCTTTTGCAGCTGCCTGCTACACACACACACACACACATGCCACACACACAATCAGGACAGCAGATATGTCAAACGAGAAATTCAATCAGCATTCGGAAGAAGCTTCCTCCTGCTCCTTGTGCCCGCCCAATTGTCATTGCAATGAACTTGTCAGCCAGCCGGTTCAGGTTAAAAAATCACTCATTGGGAATTGTCAACTGTCGGTTCTTCAGTGACAGAACGGAGTACGAATACGGACAGCTAATTATTTGTGTCCTCTGAGGCGGCCGTAATTGCTATGAATCTCTTTAAGAACGAAGCCCGTCCTCACACTCGTAAAGCTTAAATCTTATGATAATGCTACCATCGACATTATGATGATGGCGGCTGGATTGGGGATGGGGATGGATTGTGATGGCTAAAGGAACGGTTCCGTCTGTGGCGGAAGCCGGAATTTCCCCATCTGTATGGCTGTGGGGGCGTGTGTGTGTGTGTGTGTGTATTGATATAAAAGATTTGTCCCGCCTGTCCTTTTGCTCCGGTTTTCTTTGGATTCTTTTTTTCTTTTGGTAAATCAGCTTCTTCTTAGATGGAGCGGATTTCTTATTGTGATTTACATAATATATGTACATTTGTATGTATGCGTGTGTATGTCGCTTTACAGGAAATGCACAAACTCGACTCGGCCCCTCCTCTGGCCCACGAGATTTGTTTAGATTGCCTGACATCCCAGACACAAATAAGACTAATTTATTCAGGGCACAGCGCACTCAAACACACACCCCTCGAAAGGAAGAGCATTTGCATCTGAAAGAACTGTCTTTGGGGTTAACACCTCTGCAGACCAAACAATTAGCTGGCTGTTTACACGACATCTCCGTGAGGCTGGAGCAGCATCCATAATTAGCTAGACTGTCTCCCCTGACAACGACAACGACGACGAATCGTACAACAATAGGCCATCCAGCAGTGGCAGTGGTAGGCAGCGTCAGCAGTCAGATGTCGGCTTATACATAAAACCCTCGAGACCATTCTTAAAGAACCAGCATTGTGTGCGCCTCCAGCTTGTTGGTCTGCGAGTCTGCTGCTGCACTTTAGTCGCATTTAGATTTGCATTTTATTTAGTCAGAGAAGCCTTCCACTTTTTCCCACTGCGGTTCTTCAATGCCCTCTTTGTTTCTGTTTCTTTTTTTTTGTTCTGCTCTTCATTATGCGACGTACGCCTCGTCTCTTGGCTGGTTTTTGTTTCCCAGTCGCACTCTTTACGAGTACTCCTCATGTACATAAAATATTGTGACACATGTGGGCCGAGGCTGTTGCGGCTGAAGGTCAAGCTGCAAGGACTTGAGCATTCAGCAGACGATAAAACTGGATCTGGTGTACTTTTGCAGGCCAGAGGGACTGGAGTGGGGCGAAACTGGTGAAATACGAGTATAAGTATCAGTCGAACATCCATTTCAAGCTCAGCAGCACTTGCACTTGGCGGCAATGACAGTTAAGGACACTACAGGACAAGCACCAATCCAATCGAAGAGAGCGGAGAAGGAGAAAATAATTCAGGGAACTTATCAATAAATGCGACACAAGGTCAATATGGCTTCTACCTCCTTCCTTCCTTCCTCTTTTACTTAAATTCAAGAAGGAAAATCAAATCCCTCTAATCGCGTTAAAGTCCCCACTTTCCTTTGCTTGACGGGAAGGAATCAAGGGATTTACGTGAGGCAAAATGCACATCCTAATCGGCTTACAGCAGTCGCGGTTAACCAAAGATAAAGTCTGTGTCTTTTATATATAAATGTGGGAGAGACAAACAAAATACTACCTTTTATACATGGTGCATGCAGCACTATACTATTATTTTACAACACTCTGAAACACTGGAGGGGGCATAACGACTTGTATTGAATTCGAAAATTTGTTAATTGTTGTATTATTCTATACAATTATAATCAAAAATGTGAGAAGCCTAAACGATCATTAGTAGAATACTAATTTTTGTTTAACAACAAACTTGTTATCGCCCGTTGATATTCTAGTTTGCTATTTGTGTCTGTGTAGTAGCCGAGAGAGTGCGTCTCTTTGGGAAACACTCTTCGGTCTATAGAATTCATTGTAGAGCGGTGGCAAGTGCTATCTCTGGCGCTGTAATCGTGACTTATACGCGGTGGGGGATTTGCCATATCATGCTGATATGCGTATGCGTGTTTGTTTTTATTTTGGCTGAGGGAGTCTATAAAATCCGCTCGAACACGCTGAGTTTCGTTCATTAGATCGGCAATAGTTGAACGCCACAGTTCGCGAAACGGAAAACAAGCTGTAGAAAATGTGGATATTCATTTACTTGGTGATCGCTGTCGGTTCGCTGGTAGCGTATTTATTGCATCACAATTTTCAATACTGGAAGCGCCGGGGTGTGCCCCACGATGCGCCCCACCCTTTCTATGGCAATCTTTTGGGCTTCCGCAAGAATCGGGTGATGCACGATATTTTCTATGACTACTACAATAAATTTCGGAACAGCAGCAGCCCCTTCGTGGGCTTCTACTTTCTGCACAAGCCCACAGCCTTCATCGTCGACACGAAGCTGGCCAAGAACATATTGATCAAGGACTTCTCGAACTTTGCGGATCGCGGACAGTTCCACAACGAGCGGGACGATCCGCTGACCCAGCACTTGTTCAACCTGGACGGCAAACGCTGGAAGGAGCTCCGTCAGCGACTGTCGCCCACCTTCACATCGGGCAAAATGAAAATAATGTTTCCCACAGTGATCAAGGTATCCGAAGAGTTTGCGACCGTGATGGAGGAGCAGGTGCCGAGCAGCCAGGGTGGGGCCATTGTAGAGATCAAGGAGATGATGGCCAGATTCACCACCGATGTGATTGGCACCTGTGCCTTTGGCATTGAGTGCAACACTTTGCGCACGCCCGTGACAGACTTCCGCACCATGGGACAGAAGGCGTTCACAGAGCTCAGGCATGGCCAGCTGCTCACGTTTTTCATCTTCAGCTTCCCGAAGCTGGCCCGAAAGCTGAGGATGCGCATAATGCCCCAGGACGTGCATGAGTTCTTCATGCGCCTCGTGAACGACACGGTGGCCGTGAGGGAAAAGGAGAACTTCAAGCGCAACGACTTCATGGACATGCTGATCGAGATTAAGCAAAAGGGCAGCGTCACCCTCGAAAATGGAGAGGTGATGAAGGCCATGGACATTGGCGAACTGGCCGCCCAAGTGTTTGTCTTCTATTTGGCCGGCTTCGAGACCTCCTCCTCGACCATGAGCTACTGCTTCTACGAGCTGGCCCAACACCAGGACATACAGGACAGGCTGCGCAGCGAAGTGCAGACGGTTCTCGCCAAATACGATGGCAAGCTGACGTACGAGTGTGTCAAGGAAATGCGCTACCTGGATCAGGTCTTCTCAGGTTCGTTCCCGTTCGCCCACTCTTCAGTTGCCGCCACAGTCAACGTTTGTAACTCCCTCTGATATGCCCCTCCAGAAACCCTGAGATTGTACACGCTTGTGCCCCACCTGGAACGGAAGGCCCTCAACGACTATGTGGTGCCCGGTCATCCCGAGTTGGTGATTGAGAAGGACACCCAGATCATCATACCCGCCTGCGCCTATCACCGCGACGAGAACCTCTATCCCGACCCCACCCGTTTCGATCCGGACCGCTTCTCGGCCGAGCAAGTGGCCGCCCGCGACTCTGTGGAGTGGTTGCCCTTCGGCGATGGACCCCGCAACTGCATTGGAATGCGCTTTGGCCAGATGCAGGCCCGCATCGGCATGGCCCAGCTCCTCAACAGATTCAAGTTCTCTGTCTGTGACAAGACAGAGATACCCTTGAAATATGAGCCAAAATCGTTCATTTTGGGCTCTATCGGTGGCATCTACTTGCGTCTGGAACGGATCTGAGCTTCTGTATTGTAGTTTCGTTGTCAGTTGTATGATCGATAGATAAATATAGTCAATTAGTTGTACGTTTCACACTTTAATTTCATGTGCGTAGAGTGCATTCGGGCCGAAGTAATTCCAACTTGAGCCGTCTCTCACCCGGCCATTGTGCTGTCAGAGTCAATGACTCTCTTCTGTACGGACTGAGGTAAATTAATTAATATTCCCAGACAAGACGCTCACATGCTTTGCATACCACATGCCACATGCTCATGGGGCTGCTGTTGCTGCTCCTCCTCCACCATTAAATGGGAAACCCCAAATTAAAATATGGCTCTGGAGCATGCAACACGAGCCGGCTAATTGAGGTAGGGTATGGGTAGGGGCAGAGACTCTGGCTGGGCTTTAAAGAGCCAGCATTTGAAAGGGAAATAACAACACAACAATGTTTGAAGAGTGAACGGCTTGGTTCAATGCCGTCATCTTGTGGCGATGAGATAATTTGAATGGCCAAACTTGCTACGAGCCTCCACTCGCAAGCTTATCTAGAAAATGTTTTACATTGGCATGGCTCTGCGATTGTCTACCTCTTTAAATGAAAGTGGACAACTTTTGTATACCCTTACAGTGGGTCTATCTGAGCTGAGATAGAGTCTAGTCCGAAAAAATTCTTAACCTAACCTAATCCACCATTTACCAAGAGAAAAAAGCCCTGAAATATTAAATATATTGGTGCTAAACATATTTCATATTTAAATTAAACGTTCGGGTATTTCCTACAAGTTAAATATATTATATTTATTTTAAAATGTTTTTTGCTTAGATTAAATATTGAAAAGACTTTCAAGTACACATATACTTAAATCAAATATAATTATATTTAATTTCACTTAAAAACGGAATATTATTCTATTATATTTTTCGGTGATTGTAGGTTTGGGAAGGGTATTAAAATCTTTCAACTGCTAACAAAACAGTATTTGTTGTCAACCAAGCGGGCTATCTCTATTCCAGAAGCGGACTTCTTATCATTCACTGCATTCTTATCGATTAAATGAACTCCCATGTGATAATGTTTCTACTTCAAAAAAGGCATTGTAGTATTTGTTTCAGTAGCTACTTAAAAGCATGCTTTAGCCTAATCACATTCGTATAAAGTTATATTTTGGGATTGATAAGTTCTATGGCAATACGATTTACGATTCGATCTCTCTATGATGAAATAATTATCATATCATTCGCAGGGATCATACTTATTTTTTGAGACCCACATAAGTTTAGTTTGTGTATAGGTGAAGCTTTGAAATCTTTAAGAATACAATTGGAAATCGTTTTCCGCTCGCAGTTTGTTTGCCAAAGTTATTTCCGCTTGAGGAACTTTTGTTATTTACATTTCGATTGAATGATTCCTTCGGCATGCAATCGGTAGCTGACACAAATGGGTGGAGGGAGCATGGAAATGCCATCAGAACTATTCCATGGCTCGGCTCCTTCGTCCCGAGCGTTTCCTTTGCACTTTGCATACTTTGGGGCGCATTAGCAGGACAGCCCCAAATTGCCTGACAGCAGCAGACGAACGAGACGAACTCCGTTCGAGGGATGGGACTGGAATTTTAAGGCCTTCAAAGACCCGGTCGAACATTCTTTTTCCGTTCTTTTCCATTTGCATATATTGAAATGAGAATTTTTCACATATTCTGCTCACTTTTTGCCATGAAAATGGGAGAGGAAAAAAAAAAACAGAAAAGAAATGGCAAAGAGAAATCCGCTTAATGGGTCAGTCAGCTTGGTGCGTACTCAAACTGTGCCCCTGTTTCCCCTGTTCATTTGGATTAATAAAGTTGCAGGTACGAACTTTTTTAATGATGCTGCTGCAGGTGCAGGTGGGGCCGAATGTTTATCTATGTTTATGTCATCGCCACATGCAACGCGTGGAAAATGAGGCAGCCGCTGGGAAAACTGGAGGCGTGCAAGTGCAACCGTCAGCATAGCTTTAATGGCGACGTCTCTATAACGGTTGAGGGCATTAAATGTAATTTTATAAAAATAATTATCTCTACTCTACGGTGGATATCATTAACTTGTCAGCAAATGAATCGGAAACTCTCTTTTTGTTTGTGGTAATTCATTGAATCATTAACCTGCCAAAAACCACACAAAGAGCGTAAACATTGCAAATAAATTAATGATGGCCTAATTAACATAATTAATTAGACAAACGAATGGAGTGAACGGAGAGACAGTGATTTATTTTGACACCTCAAAACATTGAGGGAAATGTTTTCACGGTACGATGCGGTATGTACTTGTATCTGGCGGATACATATACTCGCCACATGAACGGCCAGTGCTGCGTGTGCCCACTCATTGTGAGCAGTCATTGACTTGGTCCGGAGCCTTACCTTCACCGTAGGAGGGCCCAGCGAAATACTCGTAATTACTAGCCCCAAAAGAGACGACGGACTGCGGACAATTGCGGTCCGGCTGAAAAACAGAGAAAAGCCAGCCGAATAAAACCAACAAAAAATATTAAAAATATGAAATAAAAGTGTCAAGGTTATTCAACCTGAACATTGAAATACGCGTACCTTGGTTTACTTTGGTTGTTATTTAAAGCAAGCCAGTTTTCAGGGGGGAAATCTCTCGGTGTTCCCACCATCTCTGGCTGGCATTTTGCTTATCCGAAATTCCATTAGCAGAATCATCCTAACAACAATTCATTCGTATGACCATGTCCCAAAGTTGGGTCCACACTCTTGTTTGCTTTGACCAACGGAATTGGCCGGACTGGATTGCAATGCGAGACACGTTGCAGCAGTAGAAACAAACGAAACTGCCCCTGCAGCAAACATACATTTGCCAGAGCAGAGCTCTGCTGCAACGGACGGAAGCGTGCTCATATGTGCGTGAAAAGTTTTCCAAGCGCAGCGCCCAACAAAGGTCCCCATGGAGAGTGGACATTTGGGCAGCAGTCACCCATCACTACAGTGACGTACATGGGTGCAAGCGATATGGTTTCAGTGTCGCCATCGGTGTGGATGTGGGCTTGGTCTTGGTCCATGGTCCATGGTCTGTGCTCTAACTTAATTGCATTCCGCCTGAAATGCATGCCTCAAACGACAACAAAGGTCCTCAGAGGCGGCTAAAATGGGGAATGAGAAAGGTGTCAACACATCCGCGAATTTGAGTTGCCCTTAGAGATGCCTTAAACCCGATGAGAATACCAAAAACAGCAATATTGAGCCAAAATCTCATTTTGAAATTTTAAACCAATGTTTCAGTCAATATACACTCAGAGAAAAATTGCAATAAAATTGAATCTTCGATTTTTAGTTATAAGCAGAGGGAAGTTCAACAATAAATTTATTTAGGTGTTTTTTCAATAATTAATCTAAATATGAAACACTTTAAAATAAATATAATACTTATATTTAATATGGAGGAATTATATTTGGGCTTAATATGAAAGATATTGGTTTTAAGATATGAAATATATAATATAATATAATATAATATAATATAATATACATATACATATATAGAATAATGTATTCGAATACATTTTTAAATCAAAATTTAAATATTAAAACTTAGGTGATTTTTTTCTGGGTTTATTTGCCCATCGATTATTTTGCCATTGATCAAATTAGAATGTCGTCCATTGAGGGTTGGCCACTGGGCATTGAGTACATTGAGATACATACAGACATATGTACATACAGATATGACAGCAATGGGCCATTGAGCTGTCATCGCATCGAACGCTCCATTTAGCCGCCGGTCTTCTGGGGCTTTGTGGCTTTTGCTGCTGCTGCTGCTGTTGGCCACACTTCAGCAACTTCCAGCCAAGAGTTGCACAAAAGACTAGACATGTAGTACGTATGTATGTATACATATTTATGTACATACATGCAACAGTTTCTCGCTAGCTGGCTGCCACACACGGGGGCATCATACAACTTCAATTTCAGTTTGCTTTGCGACGCGACGTCGCGCGGTTCATCTAAACCCAAAGATCTGCTGGCAGTGGATGTGAATGTGAATGGGAATTCCAATTGAAAGTGGTACGCGCTCAAATATACAAAAAAAAAAGAAAATAAAAACAAAATAATAATAATAAAACACTCGTAGTTTTGTAGTAAAATGTATATATAACCCGCTCTGAGACACGCTTCCATGTCATTTATCAATGGACGCATATGATGCCTCACACGGCCCAGACATGTTTGTCCACACTTTCGGCAGCGCGTGCCTCGTGCCCATAGCTGGTGGCAAGTCTCTTTGTTGACCTCACGTCTGCGATTCACATCGCAATCGAGCAAAAAGCCACCGAAAATGCTACATAACACTCCGGGATCCAATTTGCATTTGCCCAGCGCTGTTTGTGTGTGTTTGTGTTTTTTCCACTGATATTTTAATACGATTTGAATATGCAAAAAGTGTTGCTCTAACAAACTGAAACTAAAATCAAGCGACAGCAGGACAGAGGGATCATGTTGTTTCGTCGCACTTGTACCTATAACGTGGAGCAATCAACGCGACATTATGCAAAGGTAAAACATGGCATTGCATACCCCAAATGAATTTAAAAGATCCAGCAGCAGCGGCCACTGCAGCCAATGTACGTGGTTATAGATATTCGTAGCACTACTACTACTACAGTGGTACCATCCTATGGTACATATAACTCGGGGAATTAGCTGAGAGTGTGTGTAATTTATAGCCATATGCGATACAGACTCTTACTGCCTTCATCGCTCATCAAACACAATAGATATTCGAGTTAGTATTCGGGTTAGTAAGTGGGTTAAAAGTTGTAGATAGTTTTTGCCACTCAATCCTTTAACAAAGATGCACATGGGAGGTACTTCATGTTAATATGTTCAAATATGCAGATACTTATCCTTTTGTTGTTCTGGCAACAGGTAAAACAAGCTCAAGTACCACTCCACTGCCATTATTCACACTCCAAAAAGATACTTCAGATTGTTGAGCTAGTCAAAAGTACCCAGTGTATCTTTCAGTTTGCACTTCATCAATTTATTTGAGTATTTATATAAATTACAATATTACATCACGGTCAACCCCCCTCATACCACAAAATTTGTTATCCCCCATGCTACGCGCACAGCTTTGAAAAATATTTTTGTTTAGACTGGAAATTGAATTCAATTCTCGGCGGCTTAAGGAAATTACAAAAAGGAAAATACTCGTGGATAAATTGTTGCTTTTCCTTTTTTCATTTCCCTTTTTGCTCTCTTCCTCTCTCTCTCTCTCTCTCTCTCATTTCTATCTTTCTCCTTCTGTGGCTGTGTTCGTGTCTGTGGGTCAACTGTTAATGCTGCAATAAATCAGAAAGCAATCAAATTTAATGTGGTCAAAAGAAGGCGCGACGCGGAGAAGGCAGAGACCAAGTATTTTTGTGACGCTTGTCAAGAAACAAAAGCCCCAATAAATCAGCAAGAAAAGCGAATGAAATTTCCAAGCTGCTTTTGGAGATAACAAACAAAAATAAAAATAAACGCCGGCAAATAGCATTTGTAATTACACACACACTGTGGGAATTAATTAAATAATATTTTACGGGCTTTGCTTTGTGTGGTATAATAACTGTAAATATATGTAGACACATGTGTATATGTGGAGGTAATGCGAGTTTGACTAATTCTGCGGTAGCGCTGTCGTAAGCCCAGTTTTAAGCCAATTACATGGCAGGGCGGCTCTCGTTCGTGAAATGAGGCTGGGAGGGCCCTCGGGCCAAGAACTTGCGTGTTCTTGTGGGAAAACAAACAGACGAACAAGCAGCAGAAACAGCCAAGAACAACAGCCAACAGCAAGAGAAACAAGAGGACAGGGGCACAGATGCAAACTTGAGTTGGTAATTGAAAATGTCATTGCAAATGCTGCTGCGGTTAGACAACCCTCATCTCGGCACCTCTGCGCTCTAAGCCACGGTTATTGCATTGGTTGACAGACAGGCCAGACAGACAGTTGGTGGCGTGACATATCCGCTTGCTGCTGCTGCTGCTGTTGCATTTCGTTTCCGTTGTTTTCTTTTTTGGGACCATCATCCAGCCACCAGCCACAAGCCACAAGCAAATTGTAGTCGTTTCAGCTAATTGTGTAAGAAACTTAAGAGAAAGACCATGTCAGGGCACCACAAAGTGTTTGAACTGCACAGATACAGCTAGGTCCCACACTGAGATACAAACTTATGCCACATCACACTTAAGTACTGTTTCTTGTGCACCATCTAGCCCGAATCCACTGACTTTATTTATTTATTTACAGAGCTCCGTAACATTGTGCAACCTGGGTGTGGGCGCCACGTTCGGGGAGACCATACTGCACGACTTGCCACGCGATAGCACCGTGGTAACGAAGACGACCTGCGAGCTGCTGCGCGTCGAGCAGCAGGACTTTCGACTCATTTGGGAGGTAAGTTTGAAGTTCACCCCCACCCCATGCTAGCCACATCAAAAAGAAGCAGTCGCTCATCAAATCCAATCCCCTTAATGAGCATCTGTGATGGATAGATGCATGACTCAAGTGATGTTCAGATATGTGTACGCTCACCATGTGGCAGCGCAGAGTCCTGGCATACTTGCGGTATGCCTTCGTCATTGTCAAAAGTATTTAATTAAAATTTCAATTAACATTTAATGATGCTCGCCTGGTCTCGACCCGACTAACAGCTTTTTCCTAATGAACCTCACGAACTAAGCCCGAACACATGCCGGCAACTCTTAGCCCTCAGTGTTAAGTGCTTTTGGCTGTGGCCCTGGCCCTGGCTCTGGCTAGGAGTAGGAGTACGACTGGCTGCAGTTGGGTGGGGGAATTAAGCCAAGTTGCTCTTGTGGGCCAAGTAGTTTGTTCTGTGTTGTCTCTGTTTATGTGCGGCAAATGACATTACAATGTAATGACAGGCTTATTGCAATGCATCTTTCGTGTTCGCTTCCATTTTGAATGTTGCATGTCCTGGCTGTGTTAGCATTAATGTGTGCCAGGACCCAAGGGGAAATTCGCCCAAGTACAGCCGATAATTAAATGGAATGAAACTACTATGTACAATATATCTAATATTTTAGCCAGCCTTCTGCGATATGCAATTGAACAGCAAATATCAATTGAATATCAATTGGAAGCCACAGGATTTGTATGTACTTACGGGTATGGTGATTGGATGGTCGGGTAGGGTAACCTTTTCCCACACGTGGCTTACTGCTGGCAAATAGTAAATGTTTGATATGCACACAAAACAAGCACACAAGTGCACTGTAACAAATGTGTTTAGTACGGCCAAAATGATGGATGCATTCTTCTCGTTCTCAAAAAACGAAAATTCAATTACGTTTCACCCTGAGTTGCCATTTACTGTGTGTGTTTTCGCTTACTTTTGTCAGTGTAAAAATGCAAAAATATCTTTGTAAATTCGGAACCCTCACTAACAATGCCATTCTGTGCTGTGGATGGGCCCCCAAAGTCATCCCTTAGGGCACGCACAAAAGGTATAAGCCACACGAGCACACACATACAGCACATGGACGGAGCGGGTTCGGATAGAATGAATGAATGAATGTATATTTACCTTATTCCGCACAAGAGAGTGGGGGAAGGGAGGGAGAGAAAAACGAGCTGAAGGAAAACCTCAAATTGGGGCATATACTATTTTGCAACATTATGCCAACATTGGCTAACCCAAAAGCAACACAAGTGGTTAGTGGCATGGAAAGCGAAGAGATGGTAGGGGGAGGGGGGCAGAAAGCGATAACAAAGTAGCTGCGACAGCATGGCAGGGCCACCACATATCACGTATACGCAGTGTGCAACAATGAAGTAAAAGTGGAAGCTGCCACTGCTGCACCATCGTCATCAGTAGTAGTAGTACCAGCAGCAGCAGCCATAAAAATAGCTGGAAACTGGGGAATTCCCTCGCTCTGCGTTCAGTTCTCTGAACTGCGTAAATGCGATAAAATCCGTGAAGAGGAAGGTCGAGAAAAATTGAAAAGGAGTAAGTAAACTGTATACTCGTGCACACATACACATATGGGGGGATGTACTCGATATAACATTTCGCGTTCTTTTCCGCCACGTCCCAGTCGGGTGTTTGATTTGTGCACAAATGTTTATCCGACTGGAGGGCAAATTGAAAATGTCAGAGAAAGCAATTGTCAGCACGACCCCATATGGCGGATGGGAGAAATAGAATTTCGGGTTAATTAACAGTCTCATTTCGCTCCCAGTTGAAAATGGCCAGAGAGGAGCAGTGCTCGAGCAGCATTCAATGACTCTGCGCTGCCAATTATCCCGGGACAAGCAACACTGTAATTCCACTCGTAATGCGATTGGACAAATCGCGTCGGGTCGAGTGGAGGCTAGTCCAACTGAATTCAATTGCAATTGCAATTTAATCGAGTTGCGTTTGGTTGGCATAACTTTTGGTTTGGTTTGGGTTCAGTTTGGTTTCCAAGCTGCATGGCAGGAGGATGTTGCAGATGTGTGCACTGTACACGCTCGTTCGGAAGAGGGAGTGTGGCATAATCAGGGCCGGATATTACACTCGGTAAATGTGGCATCATAACTCAATTGCAGAGTTCTAGTTTCAATGAGAATTTAACTGCCATTTGATTACGAAATATTTGCATTTAATATCGGCTGCATTTGTATTCCTAATAAATGGCATTCAGGCGGCAACAATGGAATTTCCAAACATGTGGTCGGCGTAATCCTCAGTCCATAAATATTTCATGCATATGGGCGTGTGGGTGTGCGTATGTAGCATTTTATTGAATACCCAATGGAACACAGTTGCATGTCCATGCCCATGCGACTATTTATTTATGCACAAACACAAGTTGCACATGTGCACCGGCAGCAGAACAGAGCAGAGCAGAGCACTGTGAGGCAGAGACAAAGCCTGAAGGATTTTCCAAGCTTGTGACTGGAGTAGAAACAAATTTAGCTGAGTAGTCAGTGCTTCCAGCTGTGCTCAGTCTGTCTCAACTAAAACTTAATGTCTGAACAAATTCTTAGCCAATTTGTGCTTATTGATTCTCTTTCGATTCTCTTTCGATTCGACAGCATAAGAAAACTGCCTGCTATAAGTTTAAGTGTTAATATTACAATATCTGGTGGTTTTTCTCTACGTGTATAGACTGCAGAGGCGACTTATTTTTCTCATTCAAATCAGCCAACAAACATGGTTTAATCGGAATGCATTTGTGAATTCTGCTCAAGGCGAAGGCCTTCTAAGCCTCTCCACCCTTCTCCACCGTCGCACACTCCCACACTGACTAATTGGTTCCGCTTATTTCGGCCCTGCTGTGCGTTTGATAAGTGAAGTGTGTTTAATTAGCGTCGCCAATGCCAACGACAGCGTTTCCTGCTTATCAGGCAGAGGCCCTCAGGGGTTGCCAGGCGTTGCCAACAAAATGGTGCATTGTTCTCTAACAGAATAGCTCGAATCAGAACCGAGACACTCTGACAACCCTTGCGAGTGATAAGAATTCGCAAAGAGCGCGCCACAAGCGAGAGTCGCGGGTCTGGGTTTGTGGGTCTCGGTTTGTGGGTCCCGGGCAGGCACTTGACAGACTCATTTATCAGTGCACAAAACAAAGCAGCGTTTGGCAGTAATTACCTGCGAGCGAAAAAGAGTTGGAAAGAAAGAAAGTTGCCACATGTCAGCTGGTCAGCAGCGGCAGCGGCAGCGCTGGTCTGCTCAGATTGTGGCCAACGATGAGGCAGCCTTGTGCGTTCTCTTGAACTATCGACGTCACAGTGATAGCCATGGGCAGCAAAATGCACAGAAACAGGTGTTGGAGCCAGAGAGAACCGTCGCGGCACTCACAGCTGGCGGCGGCGCCACTTCCGCGGTCATCAAGCGGCGACGTCGCCTGGAGCGTGGGCAGCAGGCGCGACCACAGTCGACGGCATTCGAAATGAGCAACGTAATGGGAATTTGGCATTGCAATTATCGCGAACTAACCGAAAACATAAAACATAATAAGAAAACAGCACCGCATCGACTAATGGAGTTTTGCTTTACTCTTTTTTAATTTTAATTGCAGAAGAACAAAGAGTTGATGAATGACATTTTCACCAATTGCAAATTGAAGAACGGTATGTAAGCGGTTGAAAAGCTCATTAAAATCACAATGATTTTAATACGCACATAAAATTGATTGAATAAACATATTAAACTCACATTAAACATTGGGCAACCCTGCACAAACACACATTAATTAAAATAAACTGCTGTGGGATATTTGATAGGTTTTGGTCCTAGCGTACAGCAGACGGCAGCCGCCACATCGCCCACCAAGCGCCCACTCAGCCCGGACCATCCCAACCCAGCATTGCCCATCACCGAGGTAAGCGAAAAACATCCACAAGCAGGAATATATATGTATATATACAGACATATGTATACTCGTACACCCACCCACAGGCACATAAATATTATAAATATTATTTTCCGACATTGACGACGACAAATGAGTTAATTTGCTGCTCCAGAAGCTGTCAAGGGAATTACAAAAATATTTATGTGTTATTCATGAGGCTGTAAATGGGAAAATGTCCCTTTCAACAGATTTCTAAAAATTTGTTGTCCTTCTGGCTTTGATATTTGCCATGATAGCTCCAATCTTTTGGCAGCGCAAACCTTAATCTGCCTTTAATTAATGCGACAAATTGAACATGAACTAAGGCGTAGCTGGCCATAATCTCTCGATTGTTGAAAGGGAATCTTTGCTCGGCATTTTAGTTGATGAATTAAAATGTATGCCAGATGGGTGCATTAAAATATAAGCCGCACATCCCTCAGGGCAGTTTACTTGTAGCTCATTGTTTACTGCTGTATTTTGCAGACACCGAGTCCTGCTATGAGCCGCATGGGCTGGGCTCTACGCACATTACTCGTGGCCGACAACTCAAGCTGTCTGAAGGATCGCAAGGTAAGGAGAGAAATGGACGACTAACTTTTTTATGATGCTAATTATGTCTTTATCTTCCACTCTGTTGTTAAGGTTTCGGGCAAGTTAATACGGAAGTGCGCACCCGGCACTGAGCTTGTCGATTGGCTGGTCAACCTCGCACCAATTGTCCACACCCGCGCCCAGGCGGCTGGCATGTGGCAGGCCCTGGTCGAGGAAGGCGTACTCACACATGGTAAGCCACCGGAGTTAATGCGGCCATTTTCGCTCTCAACAGACATGTGTACTTATTCACATATTAAATTTACTCAATGCCGCCGCAGTCAACAAAGAGCAGCCATTCAAGGATAAGTGCTTTCTGTATCGATTCCGGCTGGACGAGGAAGGCGGTGCACCTGCGGTCGGCATACCACAGGCAGAGGATCAACACGCGGCCAACGAGCACATACGCGAGGCATTGAGTGCCCTCTTTCAACGTGGACCGGACGCCACTCTGCGTATGATATTGCGCAAGCCGTAAGTGCAACAACAACAACACATACGAGTATTCTGCTATATACAATCATATTGAATCGCATCGCAGCTCCCACGAACGGACATCGGAGGAACTGGAGCTGGTATTCGAGGAGCTCGTCCACATCGCCGCTCTCTCCCATCTGTCCACCAGCATCAAGCGGGAGCTCTCATCGATATTCGTGTTCGAGGCTCATGCCCAGGCGGGCACAATATGTGAGTATCCCCCAAAAGCCGCAGCATTCAAAACTCTAGAGACTTTCGATGGCAAAAAGCAAAGTTTGGCAAACTTTTTAATTAAATTCCAACTAATTATGTCTCAATAAAGGCGGACAATCACGCCCATCCGCCCATCCCCTCTCGCATTAGACCCCCAAAAAACAAAAACAAAAATAATAAGTACTAATAAAGACTTTTATCCCTTAACACGTTTAACCCTATTCAACAACAACAACAGTATTCAATCAAGGCGACGAAGGACGCTCCTGGTATATCCTTCTGAAAGGCTCCGTGGATGTTGTGATACACGGCAAGGGAACTGTGGCTACCCTGAAGACGGGCGATGATTTTGGAAAACTGGCTTTAATAAACGACGCACCCAGGTAAGAGTAAGATCCAGAAGGCGGACATGGCCTAACAGCTCGTCATCCATAATCGTCAGAATCATCATCGTCAGTCTATAAAAGAAATCTCCTGGTTGGCCAAAGTTTATCCCCAACTTAAACTCTCGAGATGGCGGCTGGAAGTTCTCTCTATACTCGTACAGAGACTGTGTTTTTTTTCTACTCATGCATTTCATGTGCATTGTGTATTCTCTGGGTTGACAATGCCACAGAGCGGACAATGGCCGAGGCACCACAATGGGCGCCATGAGCCGCATGGGTGGTGCAACAGGCAAGACAACGACAGATAACAAGAGGCATTGTGTGACATTTAGAGCAAACAATTGGAAATTGAAACAAAATATTAGCCAAAGCCCAGAGGCAATTTGTAAACCATTCTGTAAACTTGGCAGCCAAAGGAAAGAGTTTTGGTTTGTCAAAGAGGAGTCCAGCTCTATTGAATTCTTGGGGTAAGAATATCAGACGAGATGTGGAACTTGAATTGAATCCCTGGGAACACTCATTTAAGCTGGTTATTTATTCCTAGCAAATATTAAATAATATCATTATTAAACAAACATGCCAGAAGCTGTGGATTTTCGTGGATAAATCCTGCGTATTGATTGAATTTTCTGACCGTCTGACCACTGCAGATGCAGATGCAGATGCAAATCCCGTCTGCAAATATTCCGCCAGAGTCTGTTGTGAAATGCAATTTAAAATACTTTTTCTCGTCGCGTCGTGCATGGTGAACACAAAAATAAAATAAAATTACTACCTGCCGCACGAAGCGCGAACATTTTCCATTTGACATTTTCACATGCAGCTGATTAAGTGTCCACCAACTTTAATGCAATTTCTCCATCAGCTATAGCATATATAGTACTAGTAGTAGTTTCGGAATTAATGAAAATTCATAGAGATACTGTGAAATGCATTAAAAAGTTTTTGTTGCACAAGCGGAAAGTTTATCCGCTTGTTGGCCATCCGAGGATTCCTTTTTGAATTGTGAAATTTTCGTGAATAAAATATCTGTGGAATTTTGGTTGCCAACAGAGCTGCTACCATTGTACTCAAGGAGAACAATTGCCATTTGCTGCGGGTCGACAAGGAGCACTTCAACCGGATACTGCGCGATGTGGAGGCCAATACATTGAGATTGCAGGAGCACGGCAAGGATGTTTTAGTGCTGGAGCGTGTGGCCAAGCAACGTGGACAGCATTCGGCATTCAAGTGAGTTGCTAATCAATTTTTAATGTTCGCTCAATTTTAATTAAAAGTCAGGGCCAGGCGAGGCCACGCAAGTAAATTAATTCAATTTTATGTTTCATGGCTTTCCTGCCTCCGCCCCACAGATACACGGTCATGTCGGGCACACCGGCCAAGATGCTGGAGCACTTACTGGAGACCCGGCTGGGTCAGTCCGTTGGCGGCATGGATCCCTTCCTGGATGACTTTCTGCTCACCCACATTGTATTCATGCCCGTGGTGCAGCTGGTTGATGAACTGGCCAATTAATATCCTTTTCCAAAGCAACAATCTTGACAACTCATGAATTTCCGCAACCTTTTCGTCAGTCTGCGTTAGCCTTTGCCATGCCAGCCACGTCCCATAGCTTAGGCCCCTCCGTTTTGGACACTGGGGGTCAAACCACTTTAAAGCCCATTCTACCACAGCCAAGGTCTCCCTTTCTTAGCTCAGCTCAGCTCAGTCACGGGCACTTCAAAAATGCCAAAAGTTCAGTGTTGGATGCAGGAGTCCGACGACTCGAGAGTCACGTTCCTCTTGGGCGGGAAACGGAACAGTTCCACGGCGACAGTTTAAGTTGGCAGTTGGCAGCACGCAAGGCACACATGACCCCGATCCGGACCACACAGCAACGCCCAGTCCGGCGGGCTGGTGGTGCAGGAGTGGGCGCTTACGTGGAGTTTGGTGTGGCACAAAATGCTAACAAGCAACACCCTTCCGTCCGGGGCAAAGTCGAACAGTGGAAGTGGAGCTTCAGTCGAAACAAAAGCCGCAATGAAGATGATTTGGCCGGGGCAAGCGCTCAATATGGGGATGGGCTTTTGTTCGTAAGACGGGGGATGTGTGGTAGAGAGGACCAAGCCATGCCCAATGATGCCTGAAACTAATCCCACAATCTGCATTGGAATACGTGATGTGTTTAATAAGCAGGCCCCGGCCCCGGCTCCGGCCCCGGCCCAGGCACCCAACTAAGCAATTTGATTGGGAACAATGGGGAACATGGGAAACGCATACCAATAAACATACGCCGAACCCTTGGGAGGGCAAACCCTCTTGAACCCTCTTGAATGGTGTAGGCAGACAGACAGATTCAGGACCCCAAATCCAAATCCAAATCCAATTCCAAATCTGAAATCTCCAACGAAATTGGTTTCGCGCCTTAACCGCTGTGCACCTTCCATTGCGATAGCCATGAGGACGCCCAGACACCCGAGGATCGTGAGTATATAGTCAACTTTAAGAAGCGCGTCATCCAGTTCATGCAGAAGTGGGTGATGGCCGTGCGACACGCGGCCTTCGAGGAGCCCAGTGTGTGTGATTTCATCGAGGATCTGGCCGCCGAGGTGGAGGCCGATCCCGATCTCAATGAGGAGACCAGCATCGTGCACAATGTGCTCACCCAGATGGCTCGCTACCAGGAGGATCGCAATCAGAATGCCGGACAGAAGTGGAAGTTGCCGCCGAATGGCCAACCCATTTGCCTGTTCAGTGGCAATGCAACGCCCTCAAAGACGGTAATACGGCCGGACGATGACAGTAAGTGTTGTGTGGATGGACGGGGAGAGATATGCAAATGAATTTCATCTCTATCCATGCCCTTTGTGCAGTCATATTCCGTGTCTACTGCGCCGACCACACTTACTGCACCCTGCGCTTCCCCATGCACACCACAGCGGAGCTCATCAAGGCCTGTGCCGCCGACAAGCTACAGCTGAATCGTGGACCGGAGGACCTGTGCCTAGTCGAAGTCAAGTCGAACGGGGAGCGGTCCGTGTTCAAGGATAACGATGTCAGTATACCCACTGGCCTCTCGCTCAACGGGCGTCTGTTTGTCTCGGTCAAGGATCATCTGGATGCCTTGGTAAGCCGCACTCCCAGCAGCGCAGCCAATGGCCAGTCCAGACTTCACCATTGATTGCCTTTCCCTTACAGACACAGCTGCAGGAGCAGGAGTGCCCCACAGAGGGTGTTGACATCGATTTGGAAATACTGAGCACCAAGGAGCTCGCCTACCACATCACCCTCTTCGAGTGGGATCTGTTCTATGCCGTGCATGAATATGAACTGCTCTATCACACCTTTGGACGCCATCACTTCGGCAAGGTGAGTGCAGGTGTGGGGGAACGGCAGGGAAACTTGCCACAAAAGTCTGAAAGTCTCGTTTGGGTAATAAGCCTGGCAGAGAGTTTGGCCACAAAACTGTTGCCATTTGTCTTCTGTTTTGCAAATTGAGTTGGGCAGAAGTTGGTCGCATCCGAACTAATTTAAGATGCCCCGAAAACTATGCGTGTTGCTGGGAAACTTACAGGAAAAGTTTCATTGGTAAATTTAATCAATTTTCTCTGTTTGTTCTCCTGCCCACAGATCACGGCCAACTTGGATGTCTTTCTGCGTCGCTTCAACGAGGTTCAGTACTGGATTGTCACCGAGCTCGTGTCCACGCCCAGCCTGAGCAAGCGCGTGGGTCTGGTCCGCAAGTTCATTAAGCTGGCCGCCTAGTAAGTGATTCGCCACCTATCACGGTGACAGGAACAGATTACTTACTTCCTGCCCCCCTTCCACAGTTGCAAGGAATACCAAAATCTGAACGCCTTCTTTGCTGTGGTGATGGGCCTTTCCAACATGGCCGTGTCGCGGCTGCAGCAAACCTGGGAGAAGATACCGTCAAAGTTCAGGAAGATCTTTCAGGAGTTTGAGGCCCTCATCGACCCCAGTCGCAATCATCGGGCGTATCGCGTGTTTGTGGGCAAGCTGCAGCCGCCCCTGATACCGTTCATGCCGCTGCTGCTGAAGGACATGACCTTCGCCCACGAAGGAAACAAGACCAGCCTGGACGGTCTGGTGAACTTTGAGAAGATGCACATGATGGCCCAAACGATGCGCACCATACGCTTCTGTCGCTCCAGGAGTCTGGGTAGGTTTGATTGTCAGCCAGCCTCACGCCGATTCGTAATTGTATTGAAAATTATCCAATTTGTGGCAGGACTGGAGCCGCCGTCACCCAAGAGCGAGGGCGAGGTGCGCTCGTACATCAGCAGCTTTCGGGTCATCGACAACCAGCGAGTGCTGACGGCCATGTCCCAGAAGGTGGAGCCCACCAGGAAGCTCTAAGCGGATAGGACAGCATATAGCCCCGTAGCATATCCTCGTATTAGCCAAGTAGAGTGTACAATACTTAAGTGTCTAACCAACCATATGCGTGTGTGTTAAGTGTTAATCAATCTGTAATTAGCTGCACAGATACGAGCTTAGCTGTAGCTGCCCCAGAGCCGCCGTCTCGAGAACAGCCCCAGCAAAACTTTTACTTGCATTCGCATCCGAATTAGCCTAGGCTAAGAAGAGTATTTATGACCCAATCGTGGACTATCTTAACATTCAAATGAACTGAAACCCAGCCCCCAAAATGCAAAACTTTTTGCTTTAGTACAAAACGAAACGAAATGAAACACACAAAATTTGACATACGGAAATAATGGAAACCAATCCAGAATCCCAGCGAAGGACGTGTGCAGAACATACATACTACATATACATACACACATATATACAAACATAAGGGAATACAAAACAAACAATGGACGCGTGTGATACTAAACATTTAGAGGAGACGACATCAAAAACCAACAGCACTAAAACTGCATAATTTCCTACCAACTTTTCTACGTACATCTACTTCTATATCTATATCTATAACTATATCCACAAATGTATATCCTACGCAAAGTATTTTGTATAAACATACATACGGATGAAGAGTGGCAGCGCCCGGACCAGAGCATGGAATCTATTTTTTTAAAACCCTAAACTAAAACTTATTAAACAGTCTAGTTGAAGCTAGTTATTAACATTTAAGCCACTTAGTGAATAAGTTATTTAATTTGTATTTTCGGACTTTCGTTTTCATTCAGTTATTCTCCATACCATACCATACGCCTTATTTAGCGTGAAGTGAATCGCAAAATAAAGTACCAACACATTTATTAATATTTATTTACACAACACAATACAACATTTAATTGTTTTATTTTTGTACAAAATTCAGAGTTTATTTTGTGTTAAAGAAACCAAAGAAAAAACGATTATTTGCATGTGCAATAGCATGTAATAAAATAATTAACACTGGAGAGGGACCTTACTAGCTTTAGTAATTAGTTGTAAAGTGTAAAATGTGCATAGCCAAAAGAGTCGGTTCGCATTGTATATATTGAAAGTAATTACATACTTTAAATGTGAACAGTTCCCCCTATGATATCTGAAAATCCACCTGCCAGATACTAATCATGGGCGTGACGATCTTCTGGTAAGCCATGGTAGTTAATCCTAGAATTGTAGTAGCCGTAAACAAAAAAACTCCAACTCCTCTCCCAAGTAAAGGTCTCTCAAACAACGATATAACACTTAACCTAACACAAAACCTATACACATATTGTAACCAAAACTTGTACCACGATGTATGTCGTGTATATGTATTACATAATATTTATTCTTTTTGGTTTTGTTTCGAAAAACAACAATAATCCATGACATTAGCAGTATCCAGTGGTTTCTACCCTAGTAAAACACAAAAGCAACAGCAAACGAATTTTCAATGAAACTTTTATATATATTTAGAACATATGACTATAGTGACCCCGATTTAAACGGAACGGGAACATTAAGTTAATAACTAAACATTTTGTATAGATTTCGAATTGATTTACATGCAACGCAACACCAATTTTTTTAGTACGTGAAAAGAGTTTAAAAGCCTTTAATTACTTTATCTACACAATGTGGAGGAGGAGGCATTCAGCAAAAGTTAGCCCAAAAATCTTCTAGCATATACTTATAGATATTTGTAGTTGGGATAACACTTACATATACATATACACCCTAATTGATCCGTAAAATCTAGATTCTAGATTCTAGTTTGAATAGTGATAAAATACATTTCCAACTAAAAAACCATCTGTGTCAAAGGATTGTAAGGTATCTGTACTCTTGGCAACAATACACAATCATTGTTGCTGTCGTTGTTGTGCACCTTCAATAATACCGATATACCTACTACATACCAATATACATATATTTATTTTAAGTGAAAGTACTCTAGCAAAAAGGAAAATTCAAAATTTTATCTTGTGATTCGATTTGACAATCTCAAACAAAAAAATGAATAACAAAACACAACAAAAAAAACCACTGAACTCAACTTTTACTCTCAAAGAAAATTACTAAAGCACTTTGCATAAACTTAACTAAATCGGGTAATCTAGAGATATTCATGCTATACGTATATACCTCCGTTGTCATTATAGGCTAAAGCCAACAATGAACAATGAGTGAATGTTCGAAGAGTAACTGAAACTGCGTACTGGTACATCCAACTAAATGTTCAATCTCAACTTTACTTGGCTACCAAATAGAGACCCATAGAGTCTCAAAGTCCTCTACATGGCCAGCGCATTACAATCTCCAATTTATTTACAATACAATACCACATAGCAAAAATGATACTAAATAGTTGGTAATAAAGAAAGTCTCCTCTCAATGGAGCTCAAAGTAAGAATCAAACACCAAGCAACCAAACCGTAAATAAGCTACATACGGATGCATACGTACATATGTACATATGTATACCTTGATGTTCAAATCAGTGTCTAATACTTACCCATCTCACATAGGAAATAGAACAGATCTCTCTTGACTTATTCGTCATAATTTAACGAGAGTTCACAGTAAGAATCAGACACCAAATAAGTCAATAAGCTACATACGGATGCATACGTACATATGTATACCTTGATGTTCAAATCAGTGTCTAATATATGGCTAACGCAAAACAATCTGAAATTTACTTACCTATCTCACATAGGAAATAGAACAGATCCCTCTTGACATAAGTCATAATAATAATAATAATAATAATTTAAAGAGAATTCACAGTAAGAATCCAACACCAAGTAAAGCAAAGTCTACATGTCTATAGAATAAACCTCTAGAAGACTAGTTCGTAATAGAAGATAACGTGGTGCCAGTCTCCTGTCAATGGAGCTCACAGTAAGAATGAAACACCAGACAACCAAACCGTAACTAAAGTAAATACCAAAAACTTAATGTTCAAATCAGTGTCTACATGTCTAACGAAATACAATCTCCAGTTTACTTACCTACCATATAAGCAATAGAGGTAAAGCTCTAGCAGACTAGAACGTAATAGAAACGAGAGTAATAGAAGGTTCCTTCATGGAGCTCACAGTAAGAAACAAACACCAAACAAACAATTTACGATGCAGCCCCCCGGGGCAGGCAAATAAGTAAAACATATAGTAAATGTGCATAACCAGGAAACCGAGATATTTAACAATATTAACAGAATATAAATACATAAATAACTATATACGAGTACCCCTATACCTATATACCCCGGTGAGATTTATGCAAAGCAAGCTAAATATTTTAAAGGCAAGCCCTAAATGTGCAACTAAGAATAAACCAGCATGTATCTTTGAATGTCTAACATTTTAAACATTAACTAATATTCAAATAAAGATTTATGTGTTAGCGACAAAAACGTTTTCCAGCCCTGGCTTTATTTGAATTTCAAATAGGCGCGCGCCAAAAGCTTCTCTCTTTGTGAAATGGAGCTTTTTCTCAACCGTTTCAACTTGTGGGAATAACCGTGACGTGCTCGGCCGTGACGTCACCAGCATGATACAGCAGCTGCTCGATGCGCGGCGGTGACAAACCTACCGAAACCGGCCGAGCGAGCCAGCCACCATTTGCCCACTACACCTTCAACGTGCTGGAACAGATTGCTCCGTCTACAATCTACAAATATAATATACAAAAAAGCAAACCACACTCGTAATAGCTGTAGTCGCGTCGCAATCGAGTAACCAACCAATTATCAACAAAATAAAAATGACAAATCTCGCGCCGAAAATTAAACTGAGCAATGGCCAGGAAATGCCCGCCCTCGGCCTGGGCACCTGGAAGTCGTTCGAATCGGAGGCCTACCAGGCCACCTGCAGTGCCATTGACATTGGCTACCGGCACTTCGACACCGCATTCGTCTACGAGAACGAGACGGAGGTGGGCCAGGCGGTCCGGGAGAAGATTGCGGCGGGTGTGATCAAGCGGGAGGACATATTTGTCACCACGAAACTGGGTGGCATCCACCACGATCCCGAGCTGGTGGAGCGCGCCTTCAGGCTGAGTTTGACCAACCTGGGACTGGAGTACATCGACATGTACTTGATGCACCTGCCCATTGGCCAGAAATTCCACAACGACAGCAATGTCCACGGCACTTTGGAGCTGACGGATGTGGACTATCTGGACACCTGGCGGGAGATGGAGAAGCTGGTGGACCTGGGCCTGGCCCGCAGCATCGGCCTGTCCAATTTCAACGCCGCACAGACAGAGCGTGTTCTGGCGAACTGCCGCATCAAGCCGGTGGTCAACCAGGTGGAGTGTCACCCGGGCTTCCAGCAGCAGAAGCTGCGTGCGCATGCCAAGCAGCACGGCCTGGTGATCTGTGCCTACTGCCCGCTGGCCCGTCCCCAGCCCGCACGCCAGTGGCCCCCGTTCATCTACGATGATCAGGCACAGCGGCTGGCCAAGAAGTATGGACGCAGTACTGCCCAGATCTGCCTGCGATATCTCATTCAAATTGGTGTGGTGCCTCTGCCGAAGTCCTCCAACAAGACGCGGATTGAGGAGAACTTCAAAGTCTTCGACTTCGAGCTGAGTCCCGAGGATGTCAAGGCCATGGAGGGATATGAGACGGGACAGCGAACAGTCCCCTTCTCGGGCATGTCGGGCCACAAATACTATCCATTCAACGACGAGTTCTAGACATCTACCCTTAGTATTTTTCAAATAAAATGTTGTGTATTATAACTGTGGAATCTGTTGAAAAGGCGAGCTAATCAGCTCTTGTAATGGGGCTGGCTGCTTGATAAAGGTGGGTACGCTTTGGCATCTTATCTTGGGTATGTATCTCATGACAGTAAAGGTTTGGCTATTCGAATTAAAAATAGATGAAATGAAAGAACCCTCGTGTTAGGTACACAAACAGGTACATGGATGTGTGTATTGAATAGAATGTGGCAATTGCCTCCCAGACGCATCACAATCATATCTGTTCAAGTGCTGAGACACAGTTTCTTATCACCGAAAACAGATTTAGAAATTGTGAAAATCATAGTGTTCTAGGGGAGGACGGGGCGACCTTGGACAGTGATACCAAAGTGACGAGTGGCAGCACCGATCAGTCTTGAGCTTTCGATAACCTGTCGGATCCAGCCCTGGGAGAACATATGCTTGTATGCATGCTGTCGTTACACAGCACTGCTCCACAGAATCAGCGAAATATATAGGAAAAAGCCGAAACATGTCGATAATATTGAAACGCAGCCTTAGCACACCCTGGCTTCTAAAGGTAACTCAGGCAGTTTTGTTTAGTTGCGAAAAACACAACCACTAATCTGTGTACAACCACAGCAAGTCTGTTATAGTTCCAGCTCTCAGTCGGGCGATGCCACTGCCAAAACAATTCCCAAGAACTTGCTCGAAGACAAACAAACGGCTGTATTGCAGAAGGATAATGGAGTCATCTTCGATAAGCGGCCGTTCAAGATACACCTAGACAAGGGTTCGTTCCACACAGCATCAGCAACGCAATCCCTTAAAAAGCTTACATAACCGCAACTCAACATCCGATCCGATCTCCCCCTACCACCCACAGACAAAACATACTCCTGGTGCCTCTGTGGAAAGTCCAAATCGCAGCCGATATGCGATGGCACGCACAAGAATGAGTTTCTTAAAATAAAACTGAGGTAAGTCTGCCAACGGCTTCTTTACGAGTACTTGTAACCATTTTCCTTTCCAGGCCAATACGCTTTAAGGTGGAGAAAACTGGAGACTATTGGCTCTGTAACTGTAAGCAGACCTCCCACCGACCCTTCTGTGACGGCACTCACAAGCAGCCGGACATTCAGGCAGCCGTTAAATAGTTTTTCGTTTTTTGGTGGGCCTAATATTTGAAATGAGAAAATGCATTATTTGAATCAAGCAACATATGGATTTTATTCTAGATAATAGAACATTATTTATACACGCGATTAATAAATGCCTTTCAATGGTGTACGAACACTATGCACGACTCTCGACTGAGTATGTCTTTGTATATATGTTTATATTTATGTAATATGATTTTACAAGCATTAACAAAATATTTACAACGATCCCAAAGCTGAGGGTATGATTGATGAAAATGGACCATTAAGCGGGCCAAATTATGAACACTCCTTCAGTCGCGCAATTATCCAAAAGATTGTGTTTAAAAAATCAAATAAAATAGAAATAAAACATGTGTTGTGGGTTTTTAGAAATTAGAAAGATGTTTTGTGTTTTATTTGAACTCCTTTTTAACATTGTTGTTCAGTTTGTTCTACACATAAATATAGAACTAAATGAATTGAGAGCAAATATCACTTAATATCTAAATTTATATTATGTTATGCAGCCAATTTTGTAGAATTTTGAAAATAGAGAAATACTATTACATTGTACAACTTCGATTCATTAGATCTGATCTTCACAGAAAATTACTTAAAACGAATCAAAGTGAGAAAACTACAATGCATAAAAATTATAAATGTATTGAATTTCTTGAAAAGCGTGTAAAACAGAAGAGAAGACAGTCAGTACAGGGTTCTTATTTTTCTTGTTCTACTGAACTAAAGAACTTTAAACAATTGTTTCGATGCACAATTACGCACGTTAATATTCAGCTCGAACAATTGTGTCATGTGAGAGGAATCCATAACAATTTAGTTACCGTTTAATTCTGCAAAACAAAACAAATTTAAATACAAAATACATGCTACTTGACCAAGAAATAGCTGGCTGATCGAACTTGCACGCGAACGCCAGCCAATGCAGACTCTGTTTTTGTTTGGCTCCAATTTATAACGATTTGTTTAAAAATTGAGCATGAGAGCAGCATGCAATCCTAATGAAATAATATAGGAAAAATTGCAAATTTTCAGGGGAGTTGCTGCAAATTTTAGTTGATGTCCGATCGGGGTGTATCCTTGTTATGTGGCCATTACTTGTGGGTTATCATGTTTTATACAACACGTATGTGTAGTGTCTTCTGTCTTCTCGTTTCGTTTTATCTTCTTGTTTATCCTTATGCTGGTTTGAAATTGTTTGCAGATGTGGTGTGTTGTGGGCTGGTTTTATTCTTTTTATATAACTCCTAATACTCCTCATCTTCTGGTGGTGCATCGTCTGGGGGCGCAAAACCATCCTAGAAGGGCAAAAGTACACACAAAAAGAAGAACATTAAAACTTACTGGGTAGCAGTGCTGCGGTAGCTCCTACCTCAGTCGCATAGAGTATGTCCAATATTTTTTGCACCAACGGAGTTGTCTCCCCCTCCTCGGCCTCCTGGCAACTGCAAGATTGGATTAAAAACTTAGAACAGATCTCATTGGGTACGGGTCTACAATTTCTTACAGTATTTCAATATCGCGTAATTTTGAGAAATAAAAGTCGCGCTCTTTCTCCAAACCTTCCAGATTTAGACGCATGTCTATGACCTGATAATTAAAATAATACAAAATACATTAGCTTTGCTGGTGAAATATGATGCAAAATGTTGGGGTTTTGTGGCTGTAGCTACCTGGCTGGACAGCTCGTCGATTTGCTGATTATTGACAGCATTGTTCGCATCGTTCTTCTTCACTGTCCCTGTGACATTGGTGGCGGTAGCCACTCTGCTATGCGACACTGTGCTGCTCGTGCGCGGCAGCACCTTGGAGACTGCTTAAATGGGCGACACAAGTCAATATTAATATTTAACAACAACATAAAATCCAACCACAATCACGTGGGCAGGCAACGTATTTCTTTTATTATTTTTTTGTTTGCTAATCAACAGATTTAACAAACGTGAAGCACGTTCTCTATGTTTTATGTGTGTGGTTTTCGTTTGGAATCACTGTGGAAAAGTGCATTCAGTTTTGTTAAACTACGGGAAAATATGAGGAATATATGAGGCGGAAGGGAATGATCTACATTAACGAAAGTATGTACAAATGTCTGACCATTGGTGGGGCGATGGCTGAGGATAACTTAGAATTTAAATATATGTAAATACGAAGATAGAGAGTACAGGCAGAGGGAAAGAGAGAGAGAGAGTGGGAAAACCAAACCAAAAACAACATACTGGGCTTTGCTGTTGCTGTCGTTGACGGGCGCGTTGCTGTCGGTGCTGGAGTACGCCTGTACGAGCTCGCCACGCCGCTGCTGCCGCCGCCCGTGCCGGGCAGGGACTTCACTGCACCCGAACCGAAGCCCATCGGCGCGCCCTCGCGCACTCCGCTGGCATCATAGTCTCTGCCATCGTAATTAGCATCGAAGAATTTTTTGAACCATTGCAAAAACTCGAAATTATCTTGGAAGCGACCCTTTATCAATTTGTCAATGGGTATTATCTAAAAATAAAATGTGTAAGAAATATGCAAAGAGAGCGGTGAGAGAGTGTGTGGTGGAGTACAACCCAATGAAAAATAAAGGGACGTGGGGACACAAGTAGTACAAAACAAACGAAAAACCTGGACAATACACCGAGAGACAGTCACAAATGTTTTATGTATCTTTGGCAAGCCAAATGTTGAGACTGCTTTCCGACCGCAAGGTTACGAGTATGGTGGGGGTGGGAGCGGGAATTATTGGGGTTTAGTAGGGGTTTATAATGGAGTGAATGTGGGACAACAACAGTTCATCCGATTGGGATTCGAGTGTTTGGTGTTTCTTTTTTGGTGCTGGGATGTGACTGCTTGTGCGTGTGCGTGGGTGTGTGCGGGTTGGTCGGGTGGTTTGGTTGGTTGGTGCGGATCCCAATGATCGTGTGGGCGCCGCCTCGCGGTCGCCACGTGCTTCACGTTCGCTCGCATCGTTACATGGATGGGAAACGATAAACAAATAGTCCACGACCAACACAAAAAGAAATGCGTTGCTTCACACAATCTACAAGTCCCACAAGTCCATACCCGGTTCTTGAGAAGGGGCGCTTGGTGCCACCAGACGTTTGGGTTGGGGCGCCTGAATTCCCCGGCGGTGCATCGTGTGTAAATCATTGTGGACGCTGCCCACACCGCTGCCTCCATTGCTGCAGCCGCCTGGTCCCTTGCCGCTGCCCATATTGACGCCGCCGCGCTGAGCCAGGGGCTCGTACTCGCGTCCATCGTAATTGGCATCGAAAAATTTTTTGAACCATTGCAAAAATTCGAAATTATCTTGAAAACGTCCCTTCACAAGTTTATCAACTGGTATGATCTGTTGTTTGAGGGTTGAGGAGGTTGATTTGATTTTTAACGGAAATGGCAGTTAGTTACGACATTCAAGAAGTGTTGTTTTTTTACAGCTGAAAGCCGCTCATAACATGCCAGCTTTGCGCCAGTTTGGTCAGTTCTGTTATGGGCGGCTTAAACTCTGTCTTCAATGAAATGAATCTCAATTGTCCGTGTCCCCACTCCTCTCCGCAAAGAAGAGTGCGAAGGTGCCGTAGTACGTGTGTCGTGTGTGTTCGGATGTGCATTGATCAAATCAAAACTCTCAACGAAAATGTGTAACTAAATCGATGCCAGTCCCGATTCCTACCTTATCCACGGACATCTTTTTGAAGCCAGCCTGCAGTATCTTGAAGTTCTGTATGTATTCATGCTCCAGATTGGTGCGGAATTTGACACGCTTCACGGGCACTGAATTGGGGAACAGCATGTCCATGAATTGACAATATGCGGCGCCTAAAAAATAAGTATAATTTTTTAATTACTACTTCCCTCAGATGACTTCATCAACTTAGGCTTCATTGAGCACACTTACCCGTGCAGAGCTCTTCGATTTTGGAGAACTGCGACTGGAGGCAATCGTTCACCCAGGCGAGCATGTCGTGCCGCGAAAGGTTCTCTGATGTCACATTTGTGGAGTACACGTTAACAGCCATATTGGGTTGTTGTTTTTCTTGGTAATTCTTATTGAGCGGTACTGAAATGAAACAAAGATATTGAATTAGTTACTTAATGGTCTGTGAGCTCTGCATATAAGGCACATATCCATCCACATTAATACCTCAAGGCTTATGGGGCCTGTGTGTGGGTGTGGATGTAGGCGCCCCCCCCCCACACACACACACACACACACATGAACAACAACTTTTAATTACCCGGTGGCTAATAATTGTTTTGGCTCTGGGTATGCATTCAAGCATTGCCCATGTGCGTGTTCAATATCAAGATCACGATAATGATCTGCCAGCGGACCCGGCCAGTGGCAGCCAGCAAATGATTACCGTTGCACCACTCGCCGCCACATGAATTTGTAGAATTTGTGTTTCTTGTTTGGCATATGGATGATGATATGAAAGTTGTTTGGCCAGTTTATTAGACTGAAGTTCAGTTCGATTGTTTGCCTGGAAAAGGCTCTTTTTCTCTGCATCAATTTGCCAATTATCGCATTTCCCGGAACCACTTTCGTACATCATGTAGTGTCTCAATTGTAGCTAAACTTAAAATTACGTACATTTTGGTATCTTGATTTTCTCTCCCACACAGTTGAATCGACACTTTCAATACATTTAATTTTGACTATTTGAACTTAGCCTTCTCTGATGCGAAAAACAAATGGTGTTTTCTCTGTTTGGAAAGAGATTAAGTAGTTGCCTATGATTAAACTCAACAAGGCTTGAATCTTCAAGTCCCCTCTTGCCATTCTTTAAAACTTATGAGAGCATAAATGTCAGTCTCAGTGGCGCACTTACTCGTACTTGAGTATCTTTTCCTTCCTGCCCTAAATCGAAGCGAATAATTTGAATTTCGCATAGGTCTATCGTCTCTTATTTTTGTACGTCGATTTCCCCATTTGAACTTCTATTATTAAAATCTTGCGATTAAGAAGGCATTAAACTCTCTAGATAATTCTCGTGTGCCGCTGCTTTCGAGTCTTCGAAACTTACGCGAGCGAGCATTCAATGCAATCAGGAGAAATGGGGAAAAAGAACGCTCAGAGACGGGCAGCAGCACTGGAGCGCGCGAACAATGAACTTGCACTGTGGCTGGGCCTCGGTCTGGGGCCTGGGGCTGAGGCGACGGAGCTGCGTTGTCAACGCTTCGCTGCCTGCGTCGCGGCGCGTCCCGCAGATGCTGACGTCTCAGTCACTGCTTTCTCGGAGATGAAGATTACTCATGGGCTGGCTTGGCCTTCCGGATTGACTGGCTGCCTGTCTGGCGGTCTGTTGGTCTTCGTCATTGGCATTATCAATGTCAACTTGCCCAACAAGCCAACATAGAAACGTGGGCCACAACAGCTAACGAAGCTGATAAAGAATTAGCCGGCATTTGGGAGCCAGCCTATAAATATCCGACTCATTTCCCAGTTCGTGTGTGTGCGTTGGGGAGAATTTCCACGCTACCTTTTCACTATAAGTGTGTGTGTGTGCCTAAAGTGCATTGACCCGAAAGGGCGGAACTTCAATTCAAATGCGAGCGATTTGTTCCTAGTTTATTGATTTAAGTGCGCCCCAGCGGCAGCAGAAGCAGCAGATGGGGGCAGCCACAATAGCCATGCCCCAAATACAAAAAGTTGGGGATTGTGCTTTGTTATGGCTGTCGATTCCATGGCGGCTACGATGGGTGTGGGCGTGCTGTCGGGGCTGCAGCGGAAGTTGTTTCCGCGCCAATTAGGCAGAACAAGCGCCGAATAGGAGAGCCATAAATGTAAGACAGATGGGGGAAGGAAGGGAAAGGAAACAACTTATCATATGCTCGTTAATACTTGTTAATCCTCCATATTTATATTCATAAAATGAGACAATCTCCCCGGGGCAAAGCGAGTGTGAAAGTGTGTCAAAAACAGAAAATAAATATGCGAATCTTGCGAATAAAAACCGCCCGAAGACACATACACATATAAGTGGATGCGTAAGTGAAGAAACCAAATGGAAACCGAGAAGTGGCAACGAGAGAGCTGCGTCGGCGTCGTCGGGGTCGCCAGTTTTAATTTAACCAATAAAAATAGTAACACAATCTTAAAGAATCGAAGAAACGTTGGTAACTGGACCCACACGAAAACAGACACACACACACACACACTGCCACTTAACGTCTGCGGGGGCTTGACAGATAGACCATATTAGAGTTGACACATGCAATGACGTCATTGAATTGGAAGCCAAAACGGAAAACACAATCAACACCTGAAACCTGAATGAGCATAGAAAAATATGGTTTCCTCTTCATGAAGAGGGAAGGGCAGGGCGGGGGAAGTGACGAGGCAGATTAGCCGCTGCTGCATTGGAATTTTTTGCGGCCTCTGCTGACGCTGTTGCAAGTAGCAGCAGCAGGCGGCAGCAGCAGCACACAAACAGACAAACACGCACACATGGAAGGACGCCGAACTCACGAAAAAATTTTTATTTTCGGTGGAGGGAACAGGGAAGCGGGAACCGGGAACAGAGAACAGCAGCGCCAGCGACAGCAGCAGGCGACATTTAAATATACAACACACGCACACCGATGCACCAGATTCTCTTCCACAATGTACAGATATTTTCCCCTCTCTCTGCACGCGGACGAATCAAGAGTGCACTTGAAGTTTTCGGCAAAGTTATTTTAAAATCGCCACATACACTCCGCCACTCTCCCGATGAACTTTCTTTTTTGCTGACGCTACTTCTAGATTTTGCCATTTATTCATTTTTTTTTTGCAAAAAAACAGGCGAAAGAGCCGCAACATTTACCAGCACGCACACACATACACACAGATGAAGCCAAGCCCACACACAGAGCCACACTTGGTTCCGGCAAATAGTCCACTCACCTATTTAGTTATTAACGTTCTTTACAGCTCTAGTTTTCGATGATTTCTTAAATTAAATTTAGACTTGTGTTTTAACAAGAAATGCAAAAAATTCTTTCTATGACGAACCGATTTTCAGATTTCAAATAGAGGTGTCAAACCAAAGAGGGCACTATCGATAGTATCGATATTTTGCTGCTACCCTCTACTATCGATGGTTTTGAGGCTATTCATTGATACCGATAACTGCGTTTGTGGCGTTGCCAGACTCGTGCAATTCGTAGTTACTGTGGGCTGCCATACCGTGATATTTTGTGATATAAAATTCGTCAATTTTGCTATTCCGTTGAATGTTACTAGCTAGTTGGCCCACTCAGCCCTAAAAAAAGAATTTTATCCGATTCCTCAATGAATTTTGTTTAGGATTGACTAGTTTTCAGAACTATTTTTATTGGGATTGTTTTAGATAATAGGGTTCAAACAAAAACGGCCAAAGCATAAAACGTAAATGTTGACTAAATGTGACGTCAGTGTTGCTGGTCAACCAAGTTTCTTCTATGCGTATTGGTTTTTTGTATACCTTATTTCTTTTAATTGGTGTTAAATGTTTTGTTCCAAGCTCCATTAAAACATTATTTATAATTTTATCTTAGATTGACATGTTTTTACCTATTAATCCACATGTTTGTGTTTTATATATACATTTATCCCGGTTCTGATACCTATTATTGGTACCCGTGAGCTGCAAAACTTTGTTAATATCTTTAGAACAGAGACTGAGTAGTTTTTGCATCAATTGTAGCCTGAAATAAAAAACAATATCTCAAGTCCATAATATCTATTTTCCCAAGGTATGCAGATTGTTGCTCATTCCATGACAAAGCTGCACAACAATGCTGCTATTTCATTTCTCGTACCATCGTTCCTCTTTACAAAGCAAAAATTACCACGAGATCTTTTAGCTGAACCACTAACCATACAGTATACATATATATACTGTATGGTTAGTGGCTGAACTACGCTAAAATTGTTCAAGCTTTATAATATTCGTGAGTAAATTGAAATAACCACAGGTCGACAATGGGTTAAGCGTTCCCTTCAATGTCCGGAAATCATATTCCTCGATTTTGATATTCGGTTTGCTATAACGTGATAGTTAGGACCCTCAGCTTTGAAAATATAATTTTATCCGCTCAATAAATCAATTTTCAACAAGACTGTCCTATTACGAACTTCCCTTAATCGGGTTGCGTACTCTGTCGATTCTATGCTATTAAATTCTAATGCAAATAGTCGGGTTTATTTAAAAAATATTTTGTTTTTTCAAAAATAGATACTTAATGGACATTTACAGAAACAACAATTCACTTAACACTAATAAATGCAACAGTTTCAATATGATGGCAGGACATTAAATGTCAATAAATGCACATATTCCCCGTGTCAATTACACATGCATGCAAATCAAATTTACATGCGGAAAACTCCAAACTTGGTCTCGTGGCCAGCATTGTTGAGGGCTGCCTTCAGGCTTAGGCCCAGCACTTGCCGTGTATTGGCCGGGTCTATGATGCCGTCATCCCACAGGCGAGCTGTGCTGTAGTATGGCGAGCCCTCCGCCTCGAACATTTCCACAATAGGAGCCTTCAGCTTCTGGGCCTCCTCCTCGGTGAACTCTTTTCCGGCACGCTTGCGCTGATCTTGAGTGATCTGGGCCAATACATTAGCTGCCTGTGTGCCTCCCATCACAGAGATGCGCGAATTGGGCCACATGTAAAGGAATCTCGGCGAGTAGGCCCGACCGCACATTCCGTAGTTCCCAGCACCGTACGACCCACCGATGATCACTGTAAACTTGGGCACGTTGGCACAAGCAACAGCCGTAACCATCTTGGCTCCATTCTTGGCAATTCCATGAGCCTCGGCATCGCGCCCAACCATGAAACCTATTAAAGGAGTATTTAGTTGGATAAAAGGAATACTCGGCCAAGTGATATCTCACCTGTGATGTTCTGCAGGAAGACTAAAGGAATCTTGCGCTGTGAACAGAGCTGAATGAAATGGGCGCCCTTGAGGGCACTCTCCGAGAAGAGGACACCATTGTTGCCGACGATTCCGACGGTTTGGCCATAAAGCTTCGCAAATCCACAGACCAAAGTCTCGCCGTAAAGTTTCTTGAACTCGGTGAAGCGACTGCCGTCCACGATACGAGCAATCACCTCGCGCACATCGAAGCTCTTGGTAAGATTAGGTCCCACAATTCCGTACAGCTCGCGGGGATCATAGCGCGGCTCTTCGACTGTAGCAGAAGCATTGGCGTTGGCTTCCTTGAAATTCGCTTGACTGGAGTGCAGCAGCTGACCGTTGTACGAGTTTGTGGCTGGCAGATTCAAGTTGCTCACTATCTGTCGGGCCAAGTATAGTGCGTGCTCGTCGTCGACAGCATAGTGGTCCGTGACACCCGAAGTTTTGCAGTGGAGATCCGCACCGCCTAGATCTTCGGCGGAAACCTCCTCTCCGGTCGCAGCTTTTACCAATGGAGGACCAGCCAGGAAAATGGTTCCCTGCTTCTTCACAATAATGCTCTCATCCGCCATGGCGGGCACGTAGGCTCCTCCGGCCGTACAGCTGCCCATGACAACGGCAATTTGGGGTATGCCTTGGCCCGACATGTTTGCCTGGTTGTAAAATATGCGTCCAAAGTGCAGCTTGTCGGGGAAGACCTCGGCCTGGCGCGGCAGATTGGCACCACCAGAGTCCACAAGATAAATGCACGGCAGTCTATTCTCCTGGGCAACCTCTTGGGCACGCAGATGCTTCTTCACAGTTATGGGGTAGTAGCTGCCACCCTTGACAGTGGCATCGTTGGCCACGACAACACATTCAGTGCTAAAAAATACATTTTTAATATTTATAGGGGCAATATTCTAGTGCAATACCTACCCACAGACGCGGCCAACGCCAGTGACTATTCCGCCAGAATTGACCACTTCTTCACCGTACAGTTCGTGACCAGCCAGAGCACTGAGCTCCAGGAAAGGCGAACCCTTATCCAGCAGCAAATTGATGCGTTCTCTGGCCAACAGCTTGCCCCGGGAGGTGTGCCTATCATTGGCCGTTTGACCGCCACCTGTTAGCACTTGGCTGGTGATGTTGCGCAGCTCCGTGACAAGCTTGCCCATTTCGGTGGCATTGTCCTATCCAAAAGTGCAGGCTGTAGAATAATTCTTGAAATATTCAAAATTATTTATACCTTGTACTCGGCAGATTGCTTGTCCACCTCACTGGGCAAGACATTCGCGTCGCCAACGTGGAGCAAACGTGTCTGGGTTCGCAGTAAATTCGTGGCTATCGCATTCCTAAGCAATATATTTAGCTTAAGCATTTTATGCAATGTTCTACTGGAATAGGAAGACTAAAAACTACAGGAAAATAGGTGCAGAAATGCGGTTGGTTGATGTTACGTCAGTATCGATTTTGCGTGGGCGTCGTGAGGTGATAACGATAACAACAACATCAGCTGTGGGATCATAGAAAATCTGAGGGGTTGGCAGCCCTAACGCCACTGGCGGTGTTGGCAGCACCGATCTCCGATTTAAAAGCTTGGTGGTTTTTTTCAATTGGATTAATATTTATTTATTTATTTCTTTTGCTTAGACAGTTTAGCGGATTCGAACTTGAGATTTGCTAAGACAGTAATTGGGAAACTACGAAACGTGCATAACATTTATGCTACAAGTTCTATGAACTATAATACGATCGATTCACAATTACACAATACATTACAAGTTAACATGATGATTTGTGATTGTGCAGGTCGCTCCTAAAAGGTAGTATATATGGTAACTATATATATGTAATTTATATTGGCTTACGTAGTTCATAGGAGGCTTGTTTTAACACTGATAAACAATCACACGACAAACATAAACATTGGCTTACTTAAGTTTATTCATTAAACTACTCTAGATGGAGACATGTATTTAATTTTAGACTTTCTTAAAGCGTTTCGAAATAAATTGTACTACAAAAATAAGATCGATCTGCGCCATGCCCTCTGTATGTGCCATGTGCCTTCCCTCCGTCAGCTGCGGCTCTAATTTACTTTTACTTTATTTTGATTTTGTGTAATTTCAACTTGAAGCCCAAGACTTCACTCAGAACGCCCGAGAGTGCCGACAATATGACTACCTTGATGGTTGTGAATAGATATGGGTTGGCACTGAGGCCAGAGATCTTGAATGGCGTTTCGAGTTCCTTTAACAGATCGGCAGCTAGCTTGAGAACGCTGTTCGATACCATTAATTCATCCTTTTTTTTTGGCTTTTGTTCGATTTGCAGATACAAATTGATTTGCTCGGTGATCAGCACCGACACGCTGCGATACTTGTGCTGAATCTTTTGTCCCAGTGTCATGAAGCGCAGCAAGTAGATGCCAATCGTAATCGACCAAATCAGTGCCTCCAGCGTCAGGTGCGTGTGCAGATGCACCGAGTCCTTCAGCCACTCAACACTGAGAAAGGCGAGCAGCAGCAAGGTCACGATAAATGCGGCCGATACAATAATATCCACCGACCGCTGCGGACCACGTTTCTACGTGGAGATTTACAGAACCAGTCAAGAGGCAAGGGTTTAAGGAAAATAGCATGAGTACGCACCTTCAAATAAGATCTTACGCTCAACCAGGTCTTGATATTGCGCACCTTGTTCAAGCGAAAGTGGGGCAGATTCGATTTGCGTGCCCTACGCGATGATGTTAGGTGCGAGAACAGTTTGGCATACAGAAAACGCTGCTTGAACGTGCGCTCCGCCACGGCAAATATGATAAACAAGATGAGAGTCAGGCTGAGGCGCTGTATGAAGCCCAGGGCCAGGACAGTACGCTCCCATTTAGCCTCGCCAAAGGCAAAGCCCAGCAGAGTAAAGAACGAGGACGATGACTTTTCCCACAGCAACTGTGGTATGTATATGTAGCTTATTTCGCTGGCCTTTTCCGCATCGCTCCCAAGGGTGATCTGCAAGGGATGGAGGAACTGAAAAACCTGCGAGGCCTTCGCCTATATTCAAAGCTCACCACACATAGCCTGCAAAAGGTGGGGATCATGGTGAGCAGAAAGGAGAAGACCACCCCTATGTAAATGTAGTCATTCGTCTCGCCCATGGAGTCCACACGCTCAATTATGCACGAGGCTATCTCAAGGACAGAGAGCTGGGCTTTCTTTGCATCGCGATGATCCCAAATGGTGCAGCTTACTGAGGAGAGTCAGAAGATATGTATATATATATGATTGTAAACATACTTAGAGATCTACTCACTGCGATCCATGCTGTTGTGCGGATTCAGAATGGTTGTTGGGGTAATGTCTAGCTCGGCAGGGTCTTCGTCGCTGCAAGGCTTGAATCCAGCATCCGATTGATCCATATCTGAGGTATAGCTGCAATCCTCACTGTTTGTGGTCACACCCAGCCAATCGGTGGCCGATGTGGTGCACTCTTGATTGCACGCCGATGCAGGACTCGATATTATATCCGCGTCATCGCATTCATCAGAGTCAGCGCCACTGCTTGTCGACTCGTTTCCCCGAGATTGCGATTTCTTCTCGGGTGCTGTTGGCACATTGCCTGCACTGGTATTTGCCACATTTAGACGCAGACGCAACTGACTGGCCTGCACTGGAACCACTGCGTCTGCCGCTCCTGCATTGGGCAGGGGCGAGTGGTTGTTGTCCTCGCCGCTGGAACTTTTTCCATTCAGGCTCTCAAAGCCATCATCCTCGCCCAGGCTGCGACGTGATTTGTGGGTAGTGGGCTGCAGCGTTTCCACGCTACTCTCCTTGTCAGCTTCTCTGCTGGCCTTGCTCGACGAGGGCTGCTCTGTCTGGTCGTAGGTGGCATAGATCTGAATGGGCGTATGCCAATTGACGTTGCGCTTCTTGGGACTGTCAGGCACTGGTCCTCCGTCGTGCCTTCTGAGATCATATAAAGGTTCGGCGCGTGTAGTAGGGCTGTCAGCTGTCTTCTGCGATTGGAGATGCATGGTAAAGACAGTTGTGCTTGGATATGTCTCCTCATTGCTGCTTTGCTTGATGGCAACGGGAGGTGAAGTGGCGCTGGCGGTGACTGGCAGATCAGGTTCTTGTACAGGAGGGCTGCTGATTGGTGTGGGTGGTTTTGAAAGCACTTCTGGGGCACTGGTGGTTGCTGTGCGTCGCGTTGGTAGAGATGTGTTGCCACTGGGATGAGATAAATCCGGTTCTGGCTGGCGTATACTGCAGGAGAATGCATGAGCTTCTGATCTCTGGAGCATGTATTCTGAGACCCCCCTACTCACCGCACAAACTTCTTCCTGCGCCGCAGTCGGGGCTCCCTTGGTGCTGACTTCTCGTTAAAGTTGGAAATGGAGAAGCGACGTAGTTTGTTTTTGGCAGCCCCATTTCCGACACCAGTTGCCGCATTGTTGGTGGCCACGATCTGCGAGTGTATCAGGCTAATCATCAGACTGAGGGCGCAGGGTATGAGCAGGGCGCTGAGCATGTCGTCATGCTCCTCCAACTGCTGCTTATCGGCATCTGGTTCGGCATACAGAGTGGCATTGCGCTGCTGCTGGTCGCTGGCCAGTGGCACAATGCGATTGCCATGCAGGATGTAGATGGCCCAGTTCATCAGTTGGGTGAGGTAGAGCACCAGAATGAAGCCAAAGGCATTGGGCGTGGTCTGCCTGACCCACCATTGTGCATACAGCGGTAGCAGCAGGTAGCGCAAAATGGCCAAACGAATGACAGTGAGCAGCGATTGCTTCGGCTTTGCCTTTGGAAAGGTGGAACCTATCGACCAAACCACAAAATTAATATTAATTAAAAATTAACATGTGAATGGAATAATTAATGATCAGGCATGAGCAACCCACCTCGCACTAGGTCCACATCAATCAGTTCCGTCTTGAGCTTGGTGTTCTTCAGGTTGACATTATTGAAGCCATCTAAAATACGCTGCTCGACTGTCTTCTCCCATTCTTGTTTGTCATAGGTGCCGATTTTTTTCTGGTACCTAGATATACACAGATTTATATGAATATAATAATACCTACATATATAGAAGATGATTGTGCAATGTCTTACCATCCAACAATTTCATCCAATTTCATAGTAATCACATAAAAGCCGTCAAGTTGTCGTGCACCCTGCGCAATCAAACACGAAAGACGACAATGAAATGTTCAATTATTAGTTTAGTTTCTGGAACGTAACTGGCACTGCACCGAGATATCCAACCAATTGTAAGAACGTTACGTTTCTAATTTACAAGAGACGCGAGACCCTACAATCATTAAGTGAGCAAAAACAGCACAAAGGCGGAAAGCGAACAGCGGGCGTGAGGCGTAATAGCAACCACTACAAAATCTGAGCACAACTGCGAAACAGCGCCAACTCTTGAGTATCGCTTTTGCTGCGACAAATTAATGTTTGGTGTGTGGACAAAGCTGCAGTGGATGGGGATTTTGTGTCCGATTAAATGGAAATGATATCAAACAGCTGCTATGCATAACGGGTTTCGCTCGGATAACTGATATCAGCTGGTGACTTTCACCTTCGCCTTGCCACAAACAGCGCAGGCCCACCACACACCCGCTTGCAGCGATAAGGGGCTCGGGCTGAGTAACACCAACTGCGCCATAAATTGTTATGGTCCGTTCCCGTCCACATTGAAAGACATTCAAATATTATATTTCGTTTGCACTGCAGCATGAAAGCGGAAGCTAGTAAACATTTTCAGACCCCCGAACAGCTGTTGTCGTCTGGCGGCGCGCAACGCTATGTGGGCGTGATGTTTATGCCTACACATGCATACACAGACAGTGCACAGGTACACACGGGCGTTCATTTGTGTTTCTATATGTTTGACTGGGTCGTGTTTGGTATGCGGCTGCTCGGCCCTTTCATCAATGCTAGGTTCAAGGTGAACCAATATCTATTCGCGTCGATTCAAAGAACGCTTCATGCAGGAAGGAATACCTCAGCGATATAGCTTTAATTCATAGATTTCTCGTTTTACCCACAGTTGAACAGATTCTCAGATCGATTTTTATACACACACGGGGCGCGGGCTCTGCTTATGTTGGTTCTGGGACACTTTCAATTTATTGGCTAGACGGTGTTGTTAAAACTTTTGGACTATGGATAATTAACTGTTAATTTTGAATGCACTGCAGCCGCTGCAAGAGCGTTTTGTATTTGCATTTGGGCCGAAAAATTAGTAGTTTTTGTTTTTGTCCCCGGCAGTGTGACCGCGTCTTTATAGATAGAACATACCCGCTTGACCCTCAAAAATATGCCGGAATATACCTTGAATTTCGACATTACGGTCACTCTGGACAAGGTGACGCTAAAAAATACCCAGTCAGCTAACTGTTACCATCAAAAACAGAAATTCAAATTTAAATTTGAATTACCGGCTTGCAAACTGTAAACCAAATGTTGGAAATATTATTCTAATTACCTGCCCTGAAGCAGCAACTCTCTCTTTCACTTTATGTGCGATCCAATTCTTATCTCATTCAAAGGATCCCGCCTGTGGGCATATTTATTCGTATTTGTTTTTATTCCACACTTCGCAAGACCACCGAGCACAGCACATCTATATTTATATATTTGTATATAAGAGCCGAAATGCATAAACAAAGAAGTGCAATCCAAAAGGGAATTGTCGAGAAAACTCTCGCCTCTCCACAAGTTTTCACCACATTCCTCGCACGAACATGCAGCGGACCATTTGTCGCTCCCTCGCTCTTTCCGAAAGCTATTTTTGGGGGGAAAGAAGGCGGAAGGTGGAAAAAAGCTGCACAAGCCCGAAACACAAGATCCCTAAAGCTTTGGCAAGGCCTCTTGAATGGCACAGAATTTTCACCAAAATACTTTCAGTTGCGAGCGGACCTCTGCACGGAGTGGAACAAAATCTGAAAACCAATAGAGTACAGTCCGCGGAAAACGTTCATTTAATAGAAGAGCAAGAAAGATATATATATAATCTAATTTTTCTCATATATACCCTATATATGTATATATTCTGGCTGTGTATATATGAACATAATATATATGCATCAGTGTGTACCAAAAATTGTTATACATAAAATAAATTGCGAAAGAAAGAAATACCATTATCAACTAAAAATAGTGCCTTAATGCTCAAAGGAATATAAATTTTAATAACGAAAAAAAAAACCAAACGACGTGAGCGAATCTTATTAATTAATAGAACCAATAAAAAGGAGGAGAGAGCTAAATCGACACACGCCCGCATGTTCGAGTTAAAGGTTTAGAATCGTAACGAAGAAGAGCCGAACCGAGGATTGAGAACCTGAGTACCTGAAGGAAATCGAAAGATGACTTTCACCCGATTAAAGACTCTGACATTGCTCGTGTGTGCTCTGCTGGCACTGAGTTTTCCCGGATATGTGAATTGCGCTAACAACAAGAAAGGATCGCAGCCAGCGGCGGCGCCGCTTGAGCCAGAGGCCGTCATCGAGGAGGTCAATGCCAAGCAGTTGGAGAAGCTCTTGGCCGACAAGGATTACGTTGCCGTCTTCTGGTGTAAGTGATCCTCTGCCCGGTCAGACTTTCCATACTCATCAGTTATACATCATATATATCTATGCTGCATATCCGACTATCTGTGTGTATGAGTGTGCGTGTGTGTAGGTGTGCCATGTGGAGCAAGTAACGGTCCGGTCGGGCATCAAGCTTTTAATGCGAGGCGACCCCCACTCGAAATAGTAACAGAAGCCAGCCATATTATATAAATTTTCGCTAGTAAAATTCGAAGCATTCACATACAACTGAAAATATGTGAAAAATTCGTTGTACGAAATTTCTGAGATTTTCATTCGGTTAATTTTTTATTTTTATTTTTGTCCCCCCTCCACCACCAATGTTCCCAGTAGCAGTCTGCGGTGCCTTCATCCCCTTTTTCTATCTGATTCTCGTTGGTGCGCTATCTCAGCGTTCTGTTTATGAGTAGAAAAATAGCTTTTGGCTGTGAGAAATTGCCGTCGTCTTTGCCGTCTTCGCTTCTGCGTTCGCTTCAGCGTTTTTTTTTCATTTTTTTATATATTTGTTACCCATGCTATTGCTGCTTTTCCTGATGCCATAGCTTTTCTCATTTGGCGCAAACTTTTGGCACGAAAACTGACCGAAAAAAGAATGCTAAAAACTCTCACTTCCTTCCAGTTGGCGACAGGTTTCATGACCTTTTTCAGTAGTCTCCCCAGAACTACATTTACATATCTACGTGCACTTGTACGACTCAGGTTGAATCTATTTTGGGTACTAGAAATTACCTTGCTATGGCTTTCTCTGGAGTAATTTGTCTGGCAGTAAAACTAATAGAAAAAATTGAATAAACAAATTGCCAGTGTCTTAAATACAAAACATATAATTACCTTAAATTTAGACTCTGCCTCCAGGCGTTATTCCTCAATGTCAAAGTTAATAAACAAAAGAAAAATGTAAAACCTCTCGCTATAGAAAGCTAATTATACATATGTCCATACGTACATATGTATATGCCTTGAAGATCGCTTATATGTATATTTCGTTAGCATTGGCGGCAATTCCAAAAATAATTGTTGACAATGAAAAGATTTCAAATTCAAAAGCCCCGAACGCCAATGCTTTGGCCAAACAAACGAGCCGAATCATGGAACATCTACGCAAATGGCAGCTCATTGAATACTGTCGGCTGTTCGGTGGTAATTAAATCCGAGAAAGGTGAACACTTTAAACGAATTCGAAGAGATCCGCATCATATACAAATGTGTTTATTATTTGTTGATATGAAACGCTATTCATGTTATTGCAATGCATTGTGAAAACACTCGGAACAGGTTCTATCCAACCCCATCCGATTCGAGCAGACTTCCTGCAACGCTTACAAATTGAATCGATTAATTCGCCTGCGGATACGTAATATTTGCATCTGCTCCGTATATTTGGTTGCCCATTAAGGTGGTCGTACAGAAGGCAATCGGTCTCTGAATAGTCTGTGCTTTTTGATTACTTTTCAAGCAGTGAGGGATTGCCAATGGATCCAATGGATCTCCATACGCTCGAAAGCGCAGTATACACATCTAAATATTTGAATTTTGTTTATTCAGTATGAGCTTCGTATAGATTGTGTAATGAGATTTTTTCAGCCTGGTCTGGCGTGCAACCACCCAAAGCACTTAAAGAGACATTGGCCAACATTGGGCACTGTCTTTGTGTGTGGCTGCTGTTTCATTTCCCTAATAGCGGCTGCTGCATTACACCACAATTTTATGAATTAATTTAGCAATTTTAGCATATTTGTCGGCAGTTGTTGCCCGAATTAATAGCAACGAATTGCTCTGGCTCTGCTGTCATTTCATTTCATTCATTCAGACTGCTTCGGCCCCTGCTGCTTCTGCCGCTGCCACTGCCACTGTCGGTACCTTTGCTCTGATGATGATGATGATGCATCCTCCATCTAATATAGGCATGAATAATCTTTGGGGCATTTGGTTCTGTTTCTGCTTCTGTTTCTGGTCGTGGTCGTCGTTGTGGTTCTGCTTCTGGCGTCACACGCGACAGTTGCTGCTTGTCAATTGATGTCGGTATCTCTATCTGATCTTGTCTGGCAGCCAGATTATTCATATTCGCATATTCCCTTCTTGGATGCTTTCAGATGCGCGCAGCTGTGTGACTTGTGATAAGGTTTTAGCGGAACTCGAAAAAATCGACGATGACACCGACTCCTTCGGTGTGGACTTTGTGAAAATCAACGACAAACGACTAGCTAAACAATATGGCATCAAGAACTTCCCCGCCCTCACCTACTTCAGGTAGGTACCATCCCCATCCGCCTATTAAACACCCCCAGAGATCTAACCAAAAAACAAACGAAAACCCATTAGGGAGAAGGAGCCCATCATCTATGATGGCGATCTCATGGACGAGGAGGGTGTGCTCGATTTCCTAACCTCGCTGGAGGCCATGGATCTGCCCGATCGCATCGAGGAGGTCAATGCCAAGATATTGCAGAAGATCATCGAGGACACTGACTTTGTGGCCGTTCTATTCTGTAAGTCTGCCTGACCTTGATCTGCATATAAACATACATACAAAACATATAAACATGAATACTTCTATATACTGATATTTCTGACCATATCTTTTGGTGGAAATTTGACTTGATGATGTTCTATTTTCAAAGCAGTTGCAGTTTTTAGCGTACACAAACAGTTTAGCTCTCTTGTGACTAAAAAGCATACAACTTAGGTATAGACCGCATACATATATCTACCAATATTCTGTATATTCTGTTCTGTATATCTACTACCACTTACGCATATGTCTCTATCTCTAGCTATCTCTATATACGTATATATAACTTGTGACTAACCCTAGAAAAAAAATGGCGGCAAACTTAACTTAACTTCTTTATCTCTACATATGAATATCTATATTCCGGCGGTGTTTCTTCCCCTGTCTGAGCCAAATTACATACGCGAAATTTATTTATCTATATATTTTATCGAACGACTGCAGGTCCAGATCATGAAACATGCCCGCCCCGGGTTATGGGTAAGTTTTTCGTTGTGCATCCTCAACGATCCCAACGATCGTTCCTCCTCTTCCGCCAACTCTCTACCTTGAAACTTTTGTTTCCTCTTATTAAATCATTTACAAATTTTCTCAAATTTTCCCCCCTCCAACATAATTTTCCCACGATTCGAGTAATGCACAAATGCACTAGAAAAGTTACTGCCTAAATGCCCATGAACCGATATGTAAATATGTATAGTATATGTCTATAAGTCACTCCTAACCAATATAATATAACCAATATAACTTGTCAATCCTGTCCTGTGTGTCATTGCTTGCTAACTTGGAGCCACTTGGAGCGCCACAAGAAGGTGCCATAATTGGCATTCGCTTTGATAGTCTTTTTAATAGTTTTCTGCAAGAAATTCATAGTTAATACCCAGTTTATATGGATTTACTGCTCTCCTTGGGGGAAGTGTTAGTAGTTTTAACTAGTAAAACGAATTTTGTACATTTTCACGTTCGCTATCGTCCAAGGCAGACACGAATATTACGTATACGTATAATAATAAACATTACAACAACTGAAACGCTGCAAATGAATGTCTGGGCTCGGCGCCAGATTATGTTTGTGTCCCCATCAGCCCCGCCCCTCGTTACCCTTCTCCTGCCCAATCACAGCCCCAATCCATCCTATCCCGCGGACAAGCCGTCGGTGGATTTGATGAAGAATCAAACGGGTGAAAAAAATAATTGAAAAAATGATTTTCAATTGAAATCAAATAATGTGCTTGTCTTAAATTCTGGGAAATAAACGTGGGCTATTTCGTATGCACAGTGTATACAAATGCAACGATGTATGTAGATTAATACGGATAAGAGATGGACCTTCTGATGGTTGGCCTTGTCCAACATTTTGGAACAAAAGAAGGAAATCTTTGTATGGGAAAACATAAATTTATTGGCGTATTTAAGGCCCCGCAGAGTCTTGGCACACACACATGCGTGGTTATATATTGGCCAATAACAAAGTATAGAGAACTTATTTATTTATTTATTTTTTGTTGTGTTCCCTCTCTGTCCAACACAGCCACCTACAATTTTAGTGTTAAAAATAGAAAACTCAAGCAGTTGGTCGGCCAAGAAAATGGTTTTTTCTTTCTTTTTAATTTGCTTCTCTGGCTGCTGCTTCTGCTGCTGTTATTTTTGCTTGGATTTGAAACAACTAACTATAGAGTGGATCTTTACAGACAAATAAACAGATATACATATCGTACATGTATTTAAATATACATACATGTATATGTATGTATGTATATATCTGGTAGTATCCGCTACACTATCTATAGGTATTTTTATCAAACGCAGACGGCATACAGGGATTTTTTTCGTTGTTTTTGCATACTCGTTGATGCGAACAACATGTAGGTGAGACGAGAACACGAAATTGTGGCCCATTGTTGTGCCACCCTCCGTGACACCAGCCCCCGACCATCTACCCCTCTTGCAATTCAGTGTGTCGGGGCAATGGGGCGGGGGCTGCAGACAGACAGCAGTTTTAATTGCTTTTGCATACAGCAATACATCAACATGCCCCACACGAGCGCGAGCCGGCGCGGCATGATTATGGGCAGCAGATCTTAAGTTGTCGCAGCCAAATGCAATGGCACATAATATACAAATATACAGACATGCGATTATGTGTACATAGTGTGCATACGTGAGTCTCCTTCTCCTTCCCGACTGACTTGCACTATTTTTAGTTAAGTGCAACATTTGCCCATGTCTGCGAAGAGAGAAGAGCAGACGAACCACAAAACAAAACTGTCAGAGCCAGAGTCGGAGCCCCATAAACATGTACAATTTTCGAGAGATTCTATATACACTTTGTAGTAAATTATGAGACATTTTTGCGGGCCAATGTGTGCACTGGCCTTGTCACCTTGGCGACACCCACTCAAACAGAATCCCATAGAAAATGGTCGACTGACTCTGAACTCGAACATTGTGAGGATGCTCTGATTGCAGAACCTGCATGCTCTGACCGATATTCATTATTCCAGAACTGAAGCCCGAAGAGTAGATAGAGAGTAGCTGTCTGTGGCAGGCGAGTGGCCAGACACTCGCAAGTTCAGGGGAAAATCAACAGAAAGAAATATTACGTATACGCAGCATGAGGCGGCAAAGCGAAAGCTCGCTAAAGGAGAAGAGCAAACAGATGGATGAATATAGAAATCGAAACAGAAGCGTAATAAGATGGGGAATCAGACAGAAGAGCAACTAGAAAAAGAGAGACAGACAGGGGGAGAGAGAGAGCTTTTAGAGCATTTCTTTTACTTTTATTTTGCCTCCTCTGAAGTGATTTCCGTTACCAAGACAAGCGTCTTGCAACAGGTTGCACACAGACAGCGAAGGGGAGGCTGCATAAACAAATATTGTGTAAATAAACGAATCGTGTATGGTGAGCCGATTGAGTAACATATCCGCACGATCCAAATGGCTTTCCATAGCTCCTCCTGCATGTGATATCTCCGTAATAACCTTACAACTTACAGCCGCATACTCAGCATAATCAAAGAATGTTCAATCCGTGCACCCCAGTCCAATTGTTTGTTGTTCTCCCTCAACCCTGTCCGAGACTCTTAGCCCCGTAGCCGTTGCCAGCCGATCCTAATGATCTCTTGTTTGCCACATTCTATGCCTTCCAACCAACCAACCAACCAACGATCGACACAACAGATAAGCAGCAATGCCGCAAGTGCGCCAAGGCCTTGCAGGAGCTGGAGAATATCGACGACGAAGCTGACCAGCTGGGCATTGGATTCGTGAAAATACACGACGAGGCCCTGGCCGATGAATACAACTTGGGCGGTCTGCCGGCACTCGTCTACTATCGCCACCAGACTCCGATCATTTACGAAGGTACCAAGTAGACCTAGACCTTCTCCATTCCTCTCACAAACACACACACACACATTTTAAATTCCAAAACCCCAAGCACAAACATAAACATAAACCCATGCACTGCACAAATCGATATTCATGTCGTTAATATCGAAACTGTGTCTGGTCTGCAGGTGAACTCCAGCGTGAGGAGGATGTCTTGGAGTGGTTGGTGCAGAATAAGTCAACGGGCGACGAGGACGATGTGATAGAAGACGTCACATCCAAGACGCTCTCGACACTGATCAGCAACATTGATAACTTGGTGGTGCTCTTCTGTATGTAGATCATATTGATTATTTTGCGCCATCCATTGGGCAAAGATAACCGACTGCTATTAATCCTGCAGATGATCATGGCAATGATGACTCGATGACCGTGTTGGAAGAGCTAGAACAAATTGACGACGACTGCGACAAGCATGGCATACAGTTTGTGAAAATTGACGATGCCAAGGCGGCAGCCGATTACGGAATCGATTCGGTACGAACCCAAAGTGATAAAAGATATCTAATCCATATCCGTGCAAAATGTGTTTCATAAACAAAACAACAACAAAACTTCTTCGATCGGCAGATACCGGCAATTGTTTACTTTGAAAAAGAAATTCCAAACGTTTACGACGGCGATCTCATGGATGAGGAACAAATACTGAAGTGGCTGTTGAGCCAATTGGAACGCGATGAGATCGAGGATGTCACCGATGAAATGCTCGACACAATGATCAAAGAAGGACGCGTCATTGCGGTGCTGTTCTGTAAATATTCACACAATTATTCCCACATAGAGCCCAAGAGGCACCACCCCGCCCCGCCCCACCCAACACACAAAACACACATTTTGCTCACAAGCTGTTTTGCAGACGACAACAACGACAAGAAGTCCCAGAAAGTGCTCGAAGAGCTCGAGAACATTGATGACGAGTGCGATGCCCTGGGCATTACCTTCGTGAAGATCGACAATCCCGAGGAGGCCGTTGAATATGGCATCAATAAAGTTCCTAAGCTGATATACTTTGAAAAAGGCATTCCAACTATTTACGAAGGCAACCTGGAGGACGAGGAGAAGCTCCTCAAGTGGCTAACAGACCAAACCAGTTCCGATCAAATCGAGGACATTACCGACGAAATGTTGGACTTGATCATTGAGAAAATGCCCCATGTTGCTGTGCTCTTCTGTAAGTTATTTCAGGCCGACCCCTCCCCAACCTTGAGCCGGGATACCATCTCTGTAGATATTCTGTAGATATTCGACAGACTTTGTGTTGTTGTATCTCTGGAATGTGTCTGATGTCTGCTATCTTATGTAGTTGTAACAAATCTGCCGACTGCTCGATGTGCTTCAACGTAATCATTTTCAAATGCGCGCTTCAAAAACTAATCAACTTAATCTAAGCCCCGTAAATCGTATAGTTCTTCCCGTTAAAGAAATTTACGAGTAGTTTGTAGTTTTTCAAGTTACAAGTTGAGCTAGGCTCCAGTTAGATTCGTTCTGTATAGATTCAATTCCTTTTATAGTTACCCAAACTAAGTCTAAGTACATTCGATTAACCCATTCTGAAATCATTTTCGCAGACGACAAAGACCAAAAGAAATCACAGAAAATCCTCGCAGAATTGGAAAACATCGACGATGAGTGCGATCAGAATGATATTGCCTTTGTCAAAATCGATGATGACAAGGAGGCCAAAGAATGGGGTATCGATGAGATACCCTCGATTGTACTCTTTGAACGTGGCATTCCACACATCTACGAGGGTGATCTGATGAAAGAGGATGAGCTGCTTGGCTGGTTGGTGCACCAGAAGCGCTATTCCGAGATTCCCGAAGTCACCGATGAGATGAAGGACAAACTGGTCGAGAACACCGAGCATCTGGCGGTTATCTTCTGTAAGTGACTCAGAAAGCATGCGCTGCTCTCTATAATGAAATAATGAAATGTTCCCTCTTCTGCCACAGATGACAAGGACGATAAGCAGGACATGCGCATTCTCAACGAGCTGGAGAACATTGACGATGAGCTGGAGAAGGAGGGAATTGTCATTGTGCGCATCGATAATGCCGCCGAAGCCAAGGAATACGGTCTCGACCACTTGCCCGCCCTCATCTACTTCGAGAACAAAATCCCAGCCCTCTATGAAGGCGATCTGATGAATGAGGATGAGGTGCTGGAGTGGTTGCTGGTGCAGAAGAAGACCGCCACCATTGAGGAGGTCACCGATGAGATTCTCATTAACCTGATCAACGAGCACGAATATGTCGTTGTCTTCTTTACGGGTCCCTGCGAGCCGGGCGAGACCTGTGACCACACTCTGAACGCCCTGGAAACCATCGACGATGAGTTGGATGAGGCTGGAATCATTTTCGTTACCACTGAGGATACCGGAGTCGCCAAGAAATACAATGTCAAGACCTATCCACGTTTGGTGTTCTTCAGAAACCGTGACCCACTGCACTTTACAGGGGATCTGGATGATGAGGACGAAGTATTGGCCTGGATCACCGACGATGAGACCCTCGAGATTCCCGGCAAGATCGAGGAGGTCAATGTGAAAATGTTGGATAAGATTTTGGCCGAAAACGATCACGTCGTCGTGTTCTTTTGTGAGAATTATTTAACATAAAATGTCTCCATGAATATCTTTGACTAACAGGAAATTGTTTTGCTATTTGCACAGATGTCGAAGGCGATAAGAAGGCTCAGAAAATCCTTAACGAACTGGAGAACATCGATGACGAGTGCGAGGAAAAAGACATTGACTTTGTAAAGACATCCGACGATGATATTGATAAGGAATACGATTTGCCCGGTCTGCCGGCACTTGCATTTTATAGACATAAGTTTAGAACAATTTACACCGGTAATTGAATCGAATAATTTTTAGCCATTTAGCACCTATTTATCTGATGATCTAACGATCTATATGTTCAGGTGACCTGATGAAGGAAGAGGAAATTCTGGAATGGGTTATTGATTTGCATGAGTCTACTGCGGATGTCATTGAGTCGGTCGATCGTAAGACCCTGCAGGTCCTGATCAACGATGTTGAGCACTTGGCTGTGTTCTTCTGTAAGTTTTAATCTAATGGTATATTGCCAAAGAATATTAAATTATTGGATATTTTATGTATTCCCCCACAGATGATGATGAATGCGAATCGTGTTCGGATATCTTGGATGAGCTGGAGAACATCGACGATGATACGGATAAGCATGGCATTCAGTTTGTCAAATCGAACGATGTTAAGCTGGCCCATGAGATTGGCATTTTCGCATTCCCAGCTTTGGTCTACTACGAGACGGGGGTCCCGATCATGTATGATGGTAAGTAGACACAGCACACACGCTGCACATGATTCTGGAACAACTAAAGGATTTTGTATCTAATTTTTATTCACTTCTAGGTAATCTCAAAAATGAAAATCGCGTGCTGCAGTGGTTAATCAATCAAAAGAGTAAGCCTTCTTGTTTCAAATGTGTTCTCTGCTTTCTAACTCACGCTCATAAGCCAAACATTCAGTACAAAATCAGTTGAATTAGGTCCCAAAAAAAAAAATATCAAGCATAAAATATGGACATATCCAAAGATCATCTACCCGTTTATTGCCATGTCAGAGTGCAAAACGTAATGAAACTTTTCGATATAGGCAACGATGACGATGGAAGTGATGAAAAGATTGTTAAATTGAGCTATCCCAAAGAGAGCGATGAGGATAAGCGGGAGAGATTGAGACGTCTCCAGCTAGCGATCCGCAGAAAGCAGAGATTGCGAAAGAACAAACGACACAATGACAATGACGGTGACGAAAATGGTGACAGTGAGAGGACGATAATGATGGGGATACAAATGGGGAGGACGAAAATGAAAATGGGGAGGATAATGAAGATAATGAAGAAGAAAATGATGACAATGATGACGATAATGAAGAAGATAATGAAGATAATGATGATAATGATGATGATAATGATGAAGAAAATGATGATAATGATGATGATAATGAAGATAATGATGATAATGATGAAGATAATGATGATGAAAATGATGATAATGATGAAGATAATGATGATGAAAATGATGATAATGATGATGATAATGAAGATAATGATGATAATGATGACGATAATGAAGACGATAATGAAGATAATGATGACGATAATGATGAAGAAAATGATGATAATGATGATGATAATGATGAAGAAAATGATGATAATGATGAAGATAATGATGATAATGATGACGATAATGATGATAATGATGAAGAAAATGATGACGATAATGAAGATAATGATGATAATTATGAAGAAGATGAAAATGGAGATGGGAAAAAAGACAATAACGATAACAATGACGATAACGATGACGAAGACGATGACGAAGACGATGACGATAACGATGAGGACAATGACGATGACGAAGACGAAGAAGAAGATGTGAAAAGTAAGCCAAAATATAGGCATACGGCAAAGGGCCGAACGATACATCGCCTGGCTGATCTATGCTCGGGTCGGCTTATAGATGAAATAGGTAATACCTGAATGTGAGTTGCCACTGATGCACTAACCGAAGTTTTCCCATGTTGACTCCGCCACCTCTGTTACTCTCCTCTCCCCAACCTCCCCCACACACACACACACACAGACAAACATACTCGAAACTTTCGACTACAGTTAATTTCATTGTCTATCTACAGACTTGGGTGAAATGAGGTCAAAAAGTAATGCATTTAGCCCAGGTAACCAGTCCCCCCATATATACAAACTTATACCTGATATCTGAAATCAGATATCTGCATCTTAGTCGTTGTGTAGCGCACTGCTTCTGTGCTAAAGCAATCTCATGTGAGGGACACCCACACACACAAGCAATTGGGAACACACTCATGGCCAATAATACTCGAACCCCGTCAATGTTTGCCCTCTGAATGTTAAACCCCCCCTAACAGAAGCTTTAACCCACACTCAGTTCTTAAGTCTGGAAAGTCTTTGGTACATCAAAAAAAAAAAATTGAAGAATAATTGAAAATATTTAAAATCATAGCTGACACAATGTTTGAAATTATTTAAACAATGGAACTTACTATCGTCTGTTTGTATTTTGGAAAAGTCAATTCATACGTTAAATTAGACGAACAAAAAATGTGTTAATAACTATTCTGTTTGGTTTATTTATTTTCTCTTAATACTTTAAGTAATCGTTCTGTTTGTTTAATTATAATGATTAATCTCGTACCCGCATTGACCTACAAAAATATCTATATGAAAACAAAAACAACCAAAAATGCAACATGCAAGTGAAAAATACAGTGGATGAAAATGTACAGCCCCAGGCTACTAAACTCGATATAGAAAATGAATATGAACTAGAATCGAAATCTGAATATCTGAATATCTGAAAATCCGATACCTGTACAGTCAGCATCAAAAGCATTTTGTCAGTTATTAGTTGTGATATCTATTGTACAATCTAAATAATACGAAAATCGAAAATTAATTTTAAACAATTCAAAAATCTGTTCCATTCATAAAGCACGCTTCTTATACTCTTTAGAACAAGGAAACTTTCAACTTTCAAGCTTTGAATTATCAAGTTTGAAATTAATGAAAATCGAATCCAAATCGTACTAACTGCTCTCTCTCACTGTCTCTCTGTCTTTCTCTCTCTCTCTCTCACGCACTCTGTGGTTATTTCGGAGGTGTTTGAAGAAAAAGAAAAGAAACAATTTTGAGAGCAAGTTAACGAATTTTTGTTCTTATTTCCGCCTACTCTGATGCACTCTTGTTTTAACGTTCTGTTATTTTGATGATGATTTATCGCAATGAACCTTCTGTTGTTAGTGAACCAAAAAATAAAAAATAAAAAATTAAAAAATAAATACAGCAACAAAAAATCTCTTAAAACTAAACAATCTGACAAAATGTTTTTGTTTGTTTGCCCACACAGATGACGAATGTTTCTATGTTGGATTGGGTCATGACGGCCATTCAGCTAAGCGCGGCAACAATTTCGTGCCCAACGATTACAAACCATTCCAATGCTGTCCAACCAAATTGGAGAAGTCAACGAAAGTTCCTAAAATGACGGCCCAGCGGATCGGACACAGTGACGGCGATCAGGGCAAGCGAGCGGGCGGCGTCGGCGGCGGCAACTTCCAGTTCGCCGCATCGGCGGCCAGCAAGCCCACCAAGAAACCAGAGCCGGCCAGCAAGCCAGCGCCGTCCAAGAAGCAGACCAAGCGCACCACCCAGGACAATGATGAGGATGACGACGACGACGACGATGATGGCGATGATGATGACAAGCCCCTGGTGAAGGTGTCGTATGCCAACAAGCGATCGGGAGGCGGCAGCAACAAGCCACAGGCTGGCAAGAAGCCCGTCGCCAAGAACGACGACGATGAGTCGCTGGAGTTGGAGAAGTCGTCCAAGCAGAAGTCGTCCAAGAAGTCCGGCAAGCTGAATGTTAAAACCGGTACGTAGTCCTCGGACTATCGGACTATCCCTCGATGTCATTGCAGACTGTTGCCCATCCTCCCTGTACCACCTACCCGCCAAGACACAGACCAACTCATTCTTAGTGGCTCTAGCCAGCTCATTGTCCTGTACCAATTCTCATTGTTGTTGTTGTTGTGCCCATACTCAGACACGTACAGACACACGCACAATTTGGTCGTTACTTTATTTGTTTATTTCTCTTCTCTTTTCTCTCTCTTTTGTGTCTTGCAGGCGTTAATTTTTTCCAAAATCGACTAAAAAATTTGTATGACCTCATTTTTCAGGATATCTCTCTGTGGGAGTAAGGCAGTTTAACTGAGAGTGTAAAGCCCAGTTGCTAAATCAGTTGAATAGTTCAGTTGATTGTATGATTGAATGATGTATGCCATACTCAAAGTAGCACGTATACGCACTGTTCTCAACCGATACCAAAAACACTACCAAACCAAACCAATGCCAAAACCAAAGCCAAACCAACAAAACCAAGCCAAGCCAAGCCTGTATAACCACCAAAAGAACCTTCAATGACAGGTTTCTATTTAAATATGTATGTCTAACTATCATCAATGTGTGACTGCCATAAGACAGTAACTGAATATCCTGTGAATCCGCTTGGCTGTGTGTATATAAACATTTTTATGTACATCCTCCTTGGTGTCCGATTAGATCATTGTCCGCAGCACCACTCGTTGTTCCACGTTGAGAAGATCTTTCGATAGCAGATTCACACGCAACTCAAAATAAACATTAACTAATGAACAAACACGAAACCAACAAAAAAACATAAAAAAAGCACACAAAACTAACATAAACTTTGTTGATATTTTCGCTACAACTATCTTCGGGAGCTGTGCCCCAGCTCTGTAGTTCTATAACTAAACTAAAACCCAACATTTGTTGCATTTTGTCAATGGATTACAACAAAAACTTTGTTCAAACTAAATGCAATTAGTGCAACGAAAAAAAACTATCAATCTTCTGAGAACTTTCACTTGTATACTATTTAGCCAGTCAGCTTTGTTATTAACAAACCAATCAGCAATTGTCAATAACAAGAGCGTACGTACACTTTTTGATACTACTACTTTTTGTCACAATATACAATTTACATATTTATGTAGCTAGTCTAATTTAAAGAAGCCAAAGCAAAAGCTCAAGCTAAAGCCAAAGCTAGAACTAAAGCAAGCCAAACGAAATGAAATGAAATGAAACGAACCAAAACGGATAAATATTTTTTGAAGCAATTTACAATTTGCAATGGCAAACAAAACTGTTAACTATTTTAACTTGAAAATGTACAGATGAGAGCCAGCCTACAAACCATTTCTATATACAATGCATACACACACACACATACAGAGCCAAATACATACGAACACATTTACACATTTTGTAGCTAGATATTTATGTACGAAACAAACAATAGCCAGATATGTTGCAGCATGCACGTGGTGCAGAGCGTATACTTAATTTTACTGTAACTTGTAACCTGTAACCTGTTACAAAGTCAAAGACTTCTCGCTGAACAATGGCCTCGCATGCAATGTAGCCAGCCATTTAGTTTCATTTGTTTTCTTCTGAGAGCGATGCGATGCCCCCCGCTCGCTGTTATATTTGTTATCGGTATTTGCGAAATACCGAATATATATATATATATATCTTTATCACTTATGTTAGCTAAACTCTATCACTCTGTCACTAAATCCTACTTGTGTAAACCCTTTTTTTTATGTTGAACAGCAGCCTCAAAGATCAAGATCAAGCTCAAGCGAATGTATTTTTATTAAACGGATTTTCAAAGTTGAAAAATTGAAAATCGAAAATTGTAAGAACCGAAAGCACATTTTTTGTAAAATTAAGCTCCACAAATCAATTGTAAAAATTCACAATAAAATGCCATCGAAATCAAATGAATTTAGGTTCTCTTATTTAAGCAAATCTAAAAATCCCAAAGTCCACACAATTTTTGGTTGTTTTTGTCAAAGCTAACACGAAAAAAATATTAGCTGTGATTTAAATGTTTTCAAACAGATACAAAGGGAATTAAAAATATGGGAATATACTATGTATAATGAAAATGTATAGTTGTTAACGATTTCCATATAAAAAGATGAGCCACCAAATGTGGCCATAAATTATGGGCTAATGGAAGTGGGGTTTGGGGGACGTTGGCAAGCTGCCCATTTCGAATTAACATACCTTGGGGGTGGCGATTAAGGAAGACAAAGAAAACATTAATTTTGTATATATAACATTCAAGATAAACTCATGATTGATTGACAAACTGCAGCCAACAGGTATGTGCCATGAAATGGCTGAACTGCTGATATATCTAAGAATATCTGACTGAGCAAATACCAATAACATTCATTGCTTTTTTCATGTTTCACAAACAGGCAACCTCGAAAGCAACCAAGAGGTCTTCAACTGGATTCTCGAGCAGAAGGCCGACCAAAGCATTGAGCTTATTAATCGTGATCAACTCCTTGAATATATAGGCACCAAAGACTTTTTAGCGGTTGTATTTTGTAAGTATACACTCATCAGCTCAGCCAAAGGCTAAGATAAAGGCTAAGGCTAAGGTATCTAGGCAGCATATCTCTAAGCATCTATCTAAGCGCGCCCACTAAAAACTGTAACTGCCCAAAGCAACAACACAAGCAAAATCAAGTTACCACTAAGATAAACATTTAAACCATCTGAACTGAATATATCTGTCCGTGTTGGCTGAAATACCCCGTGTACTATTCATCTGAATTGTGCTTGCAGACAAAGAAGACGATCCCGACTCGCCTCGCGTGCTGCGGCACATCGAACTAATCGACGACGAGGCCACCGAGTATGGCATTTACATAGTGAAAATGCACGACAAACTGATGGCCAAGAAGTACGGCTTCAGGAATCCCCCCGGTCTGACCTACTTCCGCAAGGGCAAGTACATCAACTACGACGGCGACATCGATGACGAGGAGGAGGTACTCGACTGGCTGACCAGTCCGGCCAATATGGAGATGACCGATCACATCGAGCAGGTCAACCGCAAGATGTTTGAGAAGATTCGCAAGAACTCGGACTACGTGGCCGTCATATTCTGTGAGTACTGATCATGCCGAGTAGTTGTGGAACAGGTCCATAGGTTGATCCACCACTCAACTTTAGATAGCGACGAGTGCAAGCAGTGTCCTCGCGTGCTCGCCGAGGTGGAGCACATTGATGATGAAGCGGACAAGGCGGGCATTGACTTTGTGAAGATCGACGACAAGCAAATGGCCAAGGAGTTTGGAGTCTTCGCCCTGCCGGCCATTGTATTCTTCAAGCCCACATCGAAGGAGCCAGTTATATACGCCGGTAAGCTAATCCATACCAAACTCATCTGGGAAAATCATTTAATATATGCTCTATTTTTCATCACTGTATAGGGGATCTTTATGAGGAAGAACAGATCCTCACTTGGTTGATCACGCAAAAGGATCCAAGTGGAGATGTGATTGAAGATCTCGAAGGCGAACGACTCGTTCATTTGATCGAAGAGTCTGGCTCCATAGCTGTCTACTTCTGTAAGTTCACATCCACGGCACCAAAGTCTCTCCTAGATATGGCGACTGTTCTATTAAACTATGAAGCGTAAGGTACTCAATGCTGCATTCGGTTTGGTGATGATCAATTCACACAAAGTACATTTCAAATATTGTTTAAATGTCACTGTCAATGTCAATGTCCATGTGGGTCGTCCATAGAATTAACTAGCTGTTCGTCACATTTCGTGTGGTGTGTACTTTGGGGGATTGGTGATCATGCTTTTGCGCAAAAAGTTTGCAGCGAACTCTGTGTAATTGTAGTTAACATTTTAGACTTGAAACTAGTTTAAGCCACTTATCGCGCTCTGTGTATCTAACCAATCAAGACTTTATTTATATTTCTATTTACGCATATGATCTCTCTGAAATCTCAAACAAAAACCAACACAATATTTGCCCAAAAACCAACAACCAACCAATCAACCAATCAAATACCGAAATGTAGGGAACAAAACAAAGTGCGACATTTGCACCTCGAAAGCGGCTCGCAAGGCCCGACTGAAAAAGGAACGCGAACAGCATCAGCAGGAGGGCGGAGCTGCCAGTGCGGCTGCCGCCTTTGGCAGCGAAACAGATCCTGGCGAGGCGGCTGCTGGTGGGGCAGATGGGTCAGCAGCGGCGGCTGCATCATCGGATTCATCAGCTGGCAAGCATGAAGATGGTAGTGTGCACCTTTCTGTATAGATCGTGCAACTGGAATGAGTCCAAGAATGTTTTTACCACATAACCAAACACCTCCTACCGCCATCCATCCGCACCACAACACACGCACCACAACAAACCACCTCTCCACTTTGCACAGTGAATGTTCCGTTCCGCCCTCTCGAAACTCCACCCAAGACTATCTCTCTTTCGCCCAACCCTCTCTGTATATCTCTCTCTCTCTCGGTCTGTCATACCTGAAACCCTTTATCTATCGTCTTTAGTCGTGCTGTTCCTGTTGATCCTACTCTGCTTTGTATTGTGTATTGTATACTCGCAAAACTCTGCAAGAAGACAAGTTCTCATGCTACCCCGTCAACTCTGCTGTGCTTTAGTTTATGTGTAGTGCTTGCCCATAGTACGTTGTCCTAGCCCGTATCCGTACCCGTTTCCATGTGCAGTGTTTGTTGAGTAATGTGTTTATTTGCGAACCCCCGACTGTGACATCCAGATGCCGATGGCTGTGAGCAGTGCACCAAGGTCCTGGAGGAGCTGGAGAATATCGACGATGACTGCGACAAGCATGGCATAACGTTCGTGAAGACCAGAGACTTCTCTGTGGCCGATGGCTACGGCGTCCACGAGTATCCGGCATTGGTCTACTTCGAGGGAGGCATACCCAATGTCTTTGAGGGTACTACTCACATTGTTCAATGTCTGTGTAAGAGCTGTCCTAAGCAATATCTTTCGTCGTAGGTGAGCTCAGCGAGGAGGAGGAGGTGCTGCAGTGGCTGATCACACAGAAGACCGAGGATCGCATCGAGCTGATCACACGCCAGATGCTCGAGACTATGGTGGAGGAGACCCAATATCTGGCCGTGTACTTCTGTGAGTAGCACCAAGATCGCAACTAGATCTGATCTGCATATCAACTGTTTTGAAGCACTGTATCATATTCTCACACACTCTGAATTGTTATATTCCCACCCGCCCGTCCTCAAAACAAAACATCGCACACAATCCACAAACAAACAAACAATCCAAAAAAAATATGCATCTACCTTGACAAAAAAAAAACACAAAAAAAAAACCGAAACCGAAACCTGAACCGCACTCAGTACCGCCAGAGCGCAAGGGGAAGCAACCTGCCTTCTGTCGCAGTTTCTGCTCACCCTCTAGTCTTAAAGAAAGCAACCTGACCACCAACACCACCACAAAACACTCATCCAGCCAATTCGTACAAAGCTACATATCACGTAAAAGAAAACGTATCCAAAAACAAGGTATTCCGTGTGTACAAATACAAATCTCGCAACTCCCAACGCATGTTCGATTCGAGCTCTAACCGCGCCTAACCACCAGTAGGAGCTCTGTTCTATGTTCTATCCAAGAACTATGTAGCTATCTACATTTTCTTTACTTTACTAAAACCAGCCTTCCAACGTATTACGACCAAACTAAATTTTGTTTCTGTTTTCACAATTGAATGTCCGCCCATTAGAAAAAGTTATGATTAGACGTTGCGAATCTGTTGCGAATTTGCTGAAATTTAGTTTGGACGCGAATACCTTAGTTTTACGGCGTTTTCTTTTTGCCTCTCCTCACACAATCGCCTAACCACTTCTTTCGCTTCCCACTAATCAATGCACACTGCACATTGCACACTGCACACTCATCTTACGAGAATGTCTAAGGAAATGCTTTCTCTTCGATAGACAAAATCAATTGCAACATCTGCGACCAGATATTGGAGGGGCTGGAGCTAATCGATGACGAATGCGATGTCTTTGGCATACACATGGTCAAGATCCAGGATCCGCAGTTGGCCAAACGATATTCCATCAAAACCTTCCCAGCCTTGGTCTATTTCCGGTGAGCAGGCGTCTCTCACTAATGGCATACAGATAGCAACATTTACTTATTACTAGCAATGGCAATCCTCTGCTGTTCGAGGGTGACCTCCAGAATGAGCAATCGGTCTTGGAGTGGCTCATCGACGACGACAATCGTGAGTTGGCCGACGAAATCGAGGAGGTCAACGAGCGCATGCTGGACCGTCTGATGGCCGAGTCCACCCTCCTGGTGGTTTTCTTTTGTAAGTTAATTATGGAGTAAGCTAAGAGCTCGTATATAATGTCTCCCATCCACTCAGATGATGATGACTGCGCTGAGTGCGAGGAAATTTTGGAGGAACTGGAGGAGATCGATGGAGAGGCCGATATGTTTGGCATTGATTTTGTGAAGATAGCCAGCATGGAGGCAGCCAAGAAATACGAAATTGTCAATATACCTTCTCTGGTGTATTACCGGTGAGAAATCATAGCAATCAAGACGTTGCGTTAACATATGCGCTTCAACTGTATCTATTGATGTTCTCCATAGAAAACAAGTACCCGTCCTGTATGACGGGGATATGCATCAACATGACAAGGTCCTCACATGGCTTACCTCTCAAGATGTATTCGAAATCAAGAACGAAATAGAAGAGGTTAACCGCAAAATGCTGGACAAGCTGCTCGAAGAGAATGAATTCCTATCGGTGTTCTTCTGTAAGTGCAAAGTGCGGAGTGCAGACAGCTCTGATCTCAATATAATATCTCAATATATCCCACTCAGACGAGCACAATCATCCGGACAGTGTCGCTTCGCTGGAGAAGCTGGAGAACATTGACAGCGAGACGGATAATCTGGATATTACGTTTGTGAAAATGGCCGACTCGCGCTATGCCAAGAAATGGGGCGTCACCAAACTGCCAGCTATGGTCTACTTCCGTCGCCGCTTCCCCAGCATCTATAGAGGTGAGTGACCTTGAGTCTAGGATGAATCAGAGAACTCCCATTGACAGCCTGCCATCTATCAGGTGATCTACTATCCGAGGACGAGGTGCTGGAGTGGCTGCGCAAGAATCGCTTCCGCCAGCCCGAGCTGAACATTTTTATGTATGCCCTGATTGCCCTGGCGCTGGCCTTTGTCATCTACACGGCCTTCCTGCTGCAGTGCTTCAAGCCAGCACCACCGCCACCCGTTCAGCATCCTAAGCAGTCGTGAGCGGATTGGCTGAGAGCACTGGGGGAAATCGGGAGCAAGTACTGAAATATGTTCTACGATCTACTGTCAAGGAGGGGCTTCGTGACGAGAGCGAATCAAACCTGAAATGAACATCGAATATCAACACCAACACCACCACTATTACAATCATACACACACACAACACACACACCTGTATATGTATATCGATCTATCATCCGATCGTCGAAATTAGACGCCGATACAAACGACTGCTGTGCCTGTGCCTGGGCCTGGGCCAGGACTGGACTGGACCCCAAATAAAGACGATGCGTTGGATATTTTCCAATATCTTTTGAGACAGTTTGGGAACAAGTTTGCTGAGAGCTCTGATATACATCGATATATCAATATATCCACAATCATTTGCATATCATCCGTAAAATCATTTGTCTTCGAAATTCATTTGTGTACTTAAAGGAGAATCAAATAAAACAGAAAACACTCAAGTCATAGTAATTACTTTAAATTAAATTTAAATGCCATAATATTGTTTAATAAATGCCAATGATAATTTTTACAGTAAAACCATTATGGATTGATGTAATTAATAAATTATTGGATGATATTACACGCCCCCGTTCACCACTTTTAATATCCGCTCCCTGTCCACACACCACAATTGTCGGATCATTCGAGTATGTCCGCACTGAGTACAGAAATTAAACAGAGGTGGTGTCATGTGGGCCTTTGGCAACAGAGAAAAGTGCTGAAAATATTTATTGAAGTTATCAGGCAGCACTGAAGCCCTCTCCTCACGATAGCACTTGGATTCCCAGTCACACACCCAACAGCTTTGGCTGTCGGCGAAAACAAAATAATTATGCCAACTGAATTTTCAGCTCGGCAACTACCTTTGATGGCTCAAGGCGAACCATCGCTGGAATGTACCGACTGCTATTGGAAAGTATATATGTATGTAAAGTTCGTAAAGTTCAGCACGCAACCCCCGACGAAATTCTCATCCATCTTTAGAATTACTACCCGCAAAGCTCTAAAATGTTCGCCAGCTCTTTGCCTGATATCCAACCCGAGTCGGGGCTCTAAGAACTTAATACGAGTATTTGGCTATTGCTGATATCTCTATCTAGATATCAAGTGGGCCCCCCCGACTATAAAAAGTGAGTGTATGGTCCCTCCGCTAGTTAGTACAGTTCTCTTCACTCACACTCGATATGGCCGTCTCACAGCTGATCGTGGCCAAGATTGTGGCCATTGTGGTTCTGCTGGTGGTCACCCTGATCTTCTGCTTTCTGCCCTATTTCCTGGATCGCTTCTACAAGTGGACGAAGCGCGCCAAGGGAAATGCCCGCGAATTTATGGTTGTGCTCTGCCTACTCAACTTTGGCGGCGGTGTTCTCATAGCCACCACCTTCATACACATGCTGCCGGAGGTGGTGGAGCTGGTGAATGCTCTGCAGCAGTGCAGGATGCTGGTGCCCACACCATTCGGCCTGCCGGAGGTGCTGCTCTGCACGGGCTTCTATTTGATGTACTTCATCGAGGAGACCATGCACTTTGTGGTGCGCCGAAGGCAGCTAAAAAAGCGCCAGGTCGCGAAGGTGCTTGTGCAAGTCGTGGAGGACGGTCAGGAGGAGAATCCTCAAAAGGAATTAGTAGTCGAGCAGCAGGAGCCGGAGGAGCCCAACTGGCTGCGTGGACTGGGCATTATCGTGGCCCTGTCCCTGCACGAACTGTTCGGCGGCATGGCCATTGGCCTGGAGATGAGCGTGGACACGGTCTGGTTCATGTGTGGCGCCATTGCCGTCCACAAGCTCGTGCTGGCCTTCTGCATTGGCATGGAGATCATGATGGCTCACACCCGATGGCTGATCGCTGTCATTTACCTGCTGGTCTTCTCCATCGTCACGCCCATTGGCCTGGGCATTGGGATTGCAGTCAGCGAGACATCAAGTGCGAATGAGCCGAGCACGGCCTCGGGCATCCTTCAGAGCCTCGCCTGCGGCACTCTGATCTACGTGATCTTCTTTGAGATTGTGGCCAAGAACCATGCCGGCTGGCGGGTCTTTCTCTCCTCGTTGGTGGGATTCATCCTGATGTTTGGCCTCCAGATAGCAAGTAAGTTAACGAAATAGTTTGTCATATAACCGAATCTCTAAAGAGTCATTGATCTCCGTCTTGCAGTTGGTGAGGCCAAGGGCAAGAGCCACTACGTATGCCCATAGCGGCTGGGCACATCTCTCAGGGCTTCTGCAAGGCTCTCCTGGCTGTTGCGGCTTATGGCTAGACTTGTAGTTATCTGGTTTATATATTTAGATTAATTTATGGCCCTCTTGAAGCTGGGCTCAATCATTTCGAAGATAAGCCAAAACAACCAATACATCCCGAAATTCCCATACATTAGGCAACTGTTTTTTAAACATCAACGGGATTGCGGGATTAAAAAGTTGGGCCACCTGACTAAAAGATAAATATTACCGTGGTTGGGTGCGGGTCTGCGGGTGACTCCTCCGCATATCAATCAGTAATCAGATTTCAATCACTGCCACTAATTTATGACAGTGCGATAGGGAGTATAGGAGTATATATGGGTGGTGGGGTTCTGTGTCGCTGCTCCACAGTCAATGCTCGCATTTCGCTACGGAAACATGAACGGATTTGCGTCGATGGAAGAGTCTGGCCTAGTCAGTGGCAGGGACGAGTCGCCTGTTGTCGTTGACCGACATGGATTGATGGTGGCCAAGGTGGTAGCCATGGTGGTGCTCATTGTGATTACCGTGATCTGCGGCAGTCTGCCCTACATGCTGGATCGCTGTCTCGAGTGGACAAAGAAGAATCCGGAGGAAACCCGCTCATCGACGGTGGTGCGGTGCCTGCTCTTCTTTGGCGGTGGCGTCCTGATCTGCACCACATTCCTGCATATGCTGCCGGAGGTGATTGAGGTGGTAGAGGAGCTGCAGCTCTGTGGAATTCTGGCCAACACTCCCTTTGCCCTGCCGGAAATGCTGCTCTGCACGGGCTTCTTTCTGATGTACGCCCTGGATGAACTGATGCACAGCTTCGTGCATCGCCACCAGAAGAAGCTCAGCAGGAAGGAGTCGATAGCAAGTAGCGCCTTCGAGCGGGCACACAGCCTTCGCCACAGTATTCTAGTTGACAAAAGAGGCGCAGCGGATTCAAGGCCAAGGGAGCCAAAGACCCTACAGGAGCAGCAGCCCAACGATCATCATGATCACTCGCACATGCCTGTGCTGTCCGACAAGGACAGCGTTGGCTCCTCTATGCGCGGACTGGGCATTATTTTAGCGCTTTCCCTGCACGAGCTCTTCGAGGGCATGGCCATTGGACTGGAGGGCACCGTCAGCACCGTTTGGTTCATGTTCGCGGCTGTGGCTGCCCACAAGCTGGTGCTGGCCTTCTGCGTGGGCATGGAGCTGCTGGTGGCCCGCACTCGCAGCTCTCTGGCCATCATCTATCTCATAACCTTCTCGATTGTCACGCCCATCGGGATCGGTGTGGGCATTGGCATTAGTCAGAATGTGAAGCCGAATCAGCCCAGCGTTCCCTCGGGCATACTGCAGGGCATCGCCTCGGGCACCCTGCTCTATGTGGTCTTCTGCGAGATTCTCACCGAGAACCACGCCGGCTGGCGGGCCTACATTGCCGCCCTGGCCGGTTTCGCCCTGATGTTCGGACTGCAAATTTTGTGTAAGTGATAAGCGGGCGATAGCATAGCACTCACCTTATCGCGTGGGACTCCGCAACGGCAATTGATTGACGCGGGTCTTGTGGGTATTAGGGGGCTCGTGTTGTGTATTATTATGGGACAATGCTCTGGCTGGGTGCAGATGTGTACAATGTGAGTATTGATTCCCTGCTTCCGGTTCTCTTTTGCAGCTGACGCGGCGGAGGGCGACGACAGCCTGGTGTGTTCCTAGAACAGCCACCACTCGAGAGGATGTACCATAAACCAATATACACATGTAATTAATTTATGTCTGGATATGTTGTTGGATTCCTGATTGATAGCTCTTGATAGCTGTTGCATATACATAAATATATGTACCGTTTATGGAAGCCACATCATTTGTACATACTCGTATGTATATTTTATTTGAATGCGTCTCGCAAATAAACTAAGAAAAAAGCAACTAGTAAATTGTCTGAATATCTACAAATAAATAAATAATTCTAGGTGGCTGAGCCCCGTCTCGTTTCCGTTATTTTCGTATATTTAAAAATGGAGCTGTTGCGTTAACAGTACATCTTGTGAGCAGGTTAACAGCCATGATAAAAAAGTTCTTCGCGCCAAATCAAATTCAAATTTCCGCCCCCATTAACTGTGCTTTTATCAGTGTGACCGTTTATGGTATTGTATAATTTTTGGTATATATGTATGTATATAGCATATTTGGCCTATCGGGTTTGAAGGCATCATATTTGAACGAATTTTCTCGGCCACAGTTATTTCTTCATTTGCATTTCAGGTAAATTAATAAATGTATCGTTGATACATTGCCGGAAACTGGATGGCCACCGCAAAGGATGGGAACGATGCTGCTAATTTGAGACTCAAGGCGTCACCTTTGCTGTGTATAAAAAGCGTCGATACGCCGATCTTGAAGAGGGGTACCTTGAAGTCGCCATTGGATTTCTGTTTCAAAAAAAAAGTACGCAAAATTAGAAGCAGTTTGTTTCAATTGATTGAAATTTCCTACCGTGAGCTCTATGAAAAAGTTCAGTGGAGAGCTGTCAACTCCATACGTGAAGTTAATGAGGAACGGACTGCTACTAGACGTGTTACTCTCCAACAGACTGAGCAGGAACGACCAGTTGCTGACGGTCACGTCTTCGTAGGGCTGGATTATGAGACTCGTCTGATCTGGACAAGTCAAATTGAACTCGAATCGAACGGTTTTGTTATTCGCCAGCACAGTCTTGCTTAGCAGCTCCAACACTGGCACCGAAGGCGTCTCGATGGGCTGCTCACGCGGCAGCCACATTCCATTAACGCGGCTGCTCTCAGTGCTTTTGTAGTTGAGGGGAACCCCACACAGCATGTACTTCTCGCAGTCCGATTTCATGCTGACCAAACCAGTAAGGTTCACCTTGGTTCCCTTCAGGGGAGCTGCTCCACGACGATCCTGGAAATCGAACACGTATCCGGACTCGTCCTTGCTGACTGTTCCATCGTACTCGTAGAACACTCGACGCGCTTGCTGCAGCCAGGATTTAATAAGGTTAGTTTCAGATATATTCAGATATGGAATGAGAGGCTCACCAAGTAGTGGACGCGCTCCACGTTGGTCTTGGGGCGGTAGGGGAACCCGATTTGCGTGGATGAAGCAGTGTAAACAGTTAAGGCAGTCACAGCCAGCAGGCCGAGCAAAACGAGACTGGAGCGCCGAGAAATATGCACCAGCAGAACCTGAGGAGATGGAATTAAATGTACCGATTGCAGACTGGGGAGCAGCAAAATCACAAACCAAAAAACCCAACGAGAACGTTGTGCCCAATGCAGTCAGGGCGGAAACAATCAAGTCTGGATTGGTGGACCTAAAAGAAGCAGTGGAACTTGAGTGTGGGAAACCATCCCAAATAAGCGGCAGGCACTACTTACAAGCCAAAGCGACCCATCATGGGGGTGAGCACCACAACGAATGTGTAGAAGAGATAGCTGTTGTACAGGAACGGGATAACTTGGGAGACTTTCAGGACACCCGTCCAGGCGAAGCCGCGATCGTGCAGAGTCGTGAGAAGATTGATGGCCAGGGGAATAACGTAGAAGACGAGAGTCCACGTGACCACGTAGGCTGTGCGCAGGCCATAGAGCGTTAGTGCAAGGTCGAGGATGGCCAGGATCGTGGCGTGTCCGTGGAGCACCAGCTGCAGTTGCTTGGCAAAGGAAACCTTGTCCTGAATGGATGGATTGATATATGTAATGCCAGTTGGCTGCTACTCTCTGGTGTCTACTCACATCCCGCTGCAGCTTCAGGTAGATGAAGGAGGGCAAACTGAGACCGATGAGACTCGGGCACACATACAGGCCGATCAGCAGTGCTGGAGTGCTGTAGTAGCTGAGGGAGAGGCCGTACTTGTCGAACAAGTACGCAACCACCACGGGCAGTCCCAGGCCGAGCAGCAAGGCAATGACCTGGAGTACGAGAATCAGGATGAACCAGCCGACGACGTGTCCTGTGGAGACAGTGGACACGCTTGCGGTGCGGCACACGGACACAAAGATCAGGACAAGGGTAGCTCCAGCCACGGCATAGTTGAGGATCACTCCAGTGCCCTCCGTGTAGCTGACGAAGTACAGTCCTAAGACATCAAAGAAGACGGCATGTCCCGCAGAGTATGCCTGGGTGTAGATAAAATAATTTCGTTTTCGAAAAATCGAATTTTGTGAAAGCAATGCTAGCTTACCTCTAGGTTGCGCAGTTCTGTGGCATTGGACAGACCTCGGACAAGACCAAGTACATTGTCACCCGTGTTCTGAAGAGAAGTGCGGGGAATGACGTCAACGCGGTCGTACCTTGTGTGATAAACGTAACCATTGAAGCACTGGCCCAGGTCCAGACCTATCCAACGACATATGTGAGCAGAGCGTATTCAACTGTACTATGGATGCATACCTATGAGGTCGGCATATTGAGTGAAAATGCGGAAATCCGTGTCCGATGGCAGGATACCCGTTTGGAAGATTTCCTCAGCCATGGTGGTGGCAAATGGATGCTTGGCGTTCTTCTTGTAGTGCTGCAATAGAACAGAAGATATTCAAAAGTTAGAAATGTGTGCAGGAGAGGACTTCTTCATAGCACATTCTCTTACGTCTAAGAGCCAAGGGTGGTTGGGTCCAGTCTGGAAGAGAATCTCGCGTCCCCCACTGCCAGCTGCATCCAGATTTACAACAACCCTGCAACACATTAGATATATCATTGGACTATCAGTTCACACTAAAATGTAATTACTCGGCAGCTTACTTGCAGAACGGAGCCCATTTGTGGGAGAGGAAGCCATGGGCAGCAAGCAGCGATTTCTCCTCAGCTCCGTTGATAAGAAACACAATTGGATGCTCGAATGTCTGTTTAGTGGTGGACATCACTCGCAGCACCTCAAGGATCGTGACAACCATGTGGCCCGCATCGCCAGCAGAGGGGCTGGTCGGCTTCGAATCGAAGTGACTGTTGACCAGGAGGTAGGTGTCGCTGGTGCTGTTCTTAGGGCTGAGTTTTATAATAATATTCTGCACCGCTCGATACATGTAGATTATGTCAGATTTCAGATATGAGCCGGAAGTAATTTGCACGTCAACTTCCATGTCGAAGTAGTCATCAAGGACACTCTCCTGGATGAGGGCTAGTTCTTTGAGTAGGAATTGCACTGTTTTGTTCTCATTTGCATCGCTCCCCGTCACCTTGGGTCCGATTTTGTCAAATTCGTAAAGGTTTTCGTAGGCGCGCTCCGCAATGAATCCTCCCTTTGAGACATCCTCGATGGTGTTGGCTGCGGGCAGCCGGTATAAGAGAGGCACCACAACGGCTAAGAAGAGCAGCGCCCAGAAAAGAAGGAAATTACTGGCAAAATACCAGGGACCTGTGGAGTTTTGCTCCAGTTTTTTCCTATATTCCTGCTGTTTTGATTCGACTCCATCTTCGATACGCTCATATGGAACCTGCTGCAGAAACAAGCAGTTAGCGAATGGCAAAGAATTTTCCGAGTCCTTCTTACAGGTTTGTCCGTGTCACCCATTTTAATTGTCTGGCACTGCAGCTCAGAACTTCTCCAGAACGCGACTAAAGTTAAAGAAAAGAGGTGGCTGCTTATATCCAAAACCGAAATAATATTAAGATATTTTTTAATGGCATTTTATAGGTCATTTATTGCACATTTATCGCTTGAATGATAGTTGAAATTCAGATGTTTTTTAAAAGGCTATAAATCCATTTCTGCGAGGGTGGCTAACGAACTTACCATAACACCATAAAAATATTTATCTAAAGTGGATCTGTATTCCAAATATAACTATATCAAAAAAATATATTAATAATTAATATTAATAATAATAATATATGAACTAACCGTTGAATAGCGATTATCGAACCCTTGGAATATGTTTACATGAATTATTTTGTTTGGTTTAGCTAAAATTTGTTCGTAACTTTTCAAACTACTCATGGAGACTTTGGATCGAACAAGCAAAGCATGCTTATTTGCTGATCAAAATTTAATAGGTTTTATTTGAAGCAGCCTCGATTATTCCGATTACTTTGCGTCCTGCTTTCGGAGATAAGGGCCCTGAATGATCCCATATAAACAGCAATCTATGCATGCCGGTGCTAGCGACACAAGTGCTAATAATTTCCAAACTCGTATACTTCTAGTATATATGCACACGTGTCGCCAAACCCATAAATATGTATTATCGGCAACTGATTTAGGGCACCATATGGGCGGGCCCCATTTACATGAGTCACATTTATTGCACTGATTAAATGGATCAAATATTGCACATAGTACTTTTCAATTTGAATATCTTTATGAATATGATAATGCCGGAATATTTGTTGCTTAGAGTGTTTCGAGGGTTTCTTGTACCTATATTTAATGGAGGAATACACATACTTAGGTAACGCTTACTATCATCACATAGAGGACACATAGAAACTATTTCCAAATCCGTTTGGACAAACTAAGGAATGCCAAGATATGCAATGAGCCATGGGCCGTCAAGCGAATATTTAAGTTATAAATCTCAGCTTTAATATATCCAAATTGTAATGATAATACAGTTAATTAATATATGTATCTCTGATACATAGCTGGCCACTGAACAATCGCCGCAAATGAAGGGAATGATGCAGCGAATTTCCTACTCAGATGATCGCCTTCAGAGTGCATATACTGGGCCGATATGCCCAGTTGGAACACAGGTACATCGAAGTCTCCATCGGATTTCTGTGGAAAACACACAAGCCTAGATAGTTCCCTTTCAAGATTCATACGAATTGCCTACCGTTAGCTCAATGAAGAAGTTCAATGGGGAATTATCTACTCCATATGAGAAGTATACATGATACGGCGGGGTGTATGTGGCCGTGTAGCTGAGCAGGAACGACCAGTTGCCAACGCTCACGTCTTCGTACGGCTGGATGAAGAGACTCGTGTGGTCAGGACACGTCAGGTTAAACTCGAATCGTACGGTTTTGTTGTTGGGAAGCACAGTCTTGCTTAGCAGCTCCAAAACAGGCACCGAAGGCGTCTCAACGGGCTGCTCACGCGGCAGCCACATTCCATTTAACCGACTCTCCACCCAGCGGTGATCGTAAAGAGGAACCCCACACAGCATGTACTTCTCGCAGTCCGATTTCATGCTGACCAAGCCCGTGAGGTTCACCTTGGTTCCCTTCAGGGGAGCAGCTCCACGACGGTCCTGGAAATTGAACAGGTATCCGGACTCGTCCTTGCTGACTGTTCCATCGTACTCGTAGAACACTCGACGCGCTTGCTGCAGCCAGGATTTAATAAGGTTAGTTTCAGATATATTCAGATATGGAATGAGAGGCTCACCAAGTAGTGGACACGCTCCACGTTGGTCTTGGGGCGGTAGGGGAACCCGATTTGCGTGGATGAGGCAGTGTAAACAGTTAATGCAGTCACAGCCAGCAGGCCGAGCAAAACGAGACTGGAGCGCCGAGAAATATGCACCAGCAGAACCTAAGGAGATGGAATTAAATTCACCGATTGCAGATTGGGGAGCAGCAAAATCACAAACCAAAAAACCCAACGAGAACGTTGTGCCCAATGCAGTCAGGGCGGAAACAATCAAGTCTGGATTGGTGGACCTAAAAGAAGCAGTTGAACTTGAGTGTGGGAAATCATCCCAAATAAGCGCCAGGCACTACTTACAAGCCAAAGCGACCCATCATGGGGGTGAGCACCACAACGAATGTGTAGAAGAGATAGCTGTTGTACAGGAACGGGATAACTTGGGAGACTTTCAGGACACCCGTCCAGGCGAAGCCGCGATCGTGCAGAGTCGTCAGAAGATTGATGGCCAGGGGAATAACGTAGAAGACGAGAGTCCACGTGACCACGTAGGCTGTGCGCAGGCCATAGAGCGTTAGTGCAAGGCCGAGGATGGCTAGGATTGTGGCGTGTCCGTGGAGCACCAGCTGCAGTTGCTTGGCAAAGGAAACCTTGTCCTGAATGGATGGATTGATATATGTAATGCCAGTTGGCTGCTACTCTCTGGTGTCTACTCACATCCCGTTGAAGCTTCAGGTATATGAAGGAGGGCAAACTGAGGCCGATGAGACTCGGGCACACATACAGGCCGATCAGCAGTGCTGGAGTGCTGTAGTAGCTGAGGGAGAGGCCGTACTTGTCGAACAAGTACGCAACCACCACGGGCAGTCCCAGGCCGAGCAGCAAGGCAATGACCTGGAGTACGAGAATCAGGATGAACCAGCCGACGACGTGTCCTGTGGAGACATTGGACACGCTTGCGGTGCGGCACACGGACACAAAGATCAGGACAATGGTGGCTGCAGCCACGGCATAGTTGAGGATCACTCCAGTGCCCTCCGTGTAGCTGATGAGGAATAGCCCTAATACGTCGAAGAAGATTGTGTTTCCTGAAGGGCTTGCCTGTTAAGACAAATGCTTCTATAGTGTGTCAGGGCTTTGTTAATTCAGTTGACTTACCGTGGTATCGTGGAGCTCTGTGGCATTTGAAAGGGCCCGCACAAGGCCGATAACATTGTCACCCGTGTTCTGAAGTGAAGCCCTGGGTATAATGTCCACGCGGTCGTATCTTGTGTGATAAATGTAACCATTGAAGCACTGTCCTATGTCCAATCCTGAGCAGAGAAGAGGAAACGATATGATATGTCTCTTGTAGATGAGTTGTTACAACTGTTTTGTTTCATGTGTGCCTACCAATAAGGTTTCCATATGTGCGGAAAATACCGAAATCAGTGTCCGATGGGATGAGTCCCGTTTGGAAGATTTCCTCAGCCATGGTGGTGGCAAATGGATGCTTGGCGTTCTTCTTGTAGTACTGCAATAAAACAGAAGATATTCAAAAGTTGGAAATGTGTGCAGGAGAAGACTTCTTCATTTCAGATTGCTTACGTCTACGAGCCAAGGGTGGTTGGGTCCAGTCTGGAAGAGAATCTCGCGTCCCCCACTGCCAGCTGCATCCAGGTTTATAACAACCCTGCAAAAAATAGATTATATATCGTTGCATTATCATGGCACACCAAAAGGTTATTATCTTGTTGCCTACTTGCAGAACGGAGCCCATTTGTGCTGCGAGATGAAGCCGTGCGAAGCCTGCAAGGAGTTCTCCTCCGAGCCGTTGATCAGAAAGATAATTGGATGCTCGAACGTTTGCTTGGTTGTAGAAATCACTCGAAGAACCTCAAGGATCGTGACAACCATGTGGCCCGCATCGCCAGCAGAGGGGCTGGTCGGCTGTGAATCGAAGTGGCTGTTGACCAGGAGGTAGGTGTCGCTGGTGCAGTTCTTGGGTGTCAGCTTAACGACAATGTTCTGCACCGCCTGGTACATGTTGACCAAATGCCACTTGATGTAGGCCCCAGAAGCAACCTGCAAGTCGATTTCTATGTCGAAGTAGTCGTCCAGGAGTTGCTCTTCAATCAGTGCCAACTCCTTCAGCAGAAACTTGACGGTCTTGTTCTCATTGCCATCGCTGCCCACCACCTTGGTGCCAATTTTGTCAAATTCGTAGAGGTTTGCCTGTGCTCGCTCGGCAATGAACAGACCTTTGGGCACATCCTCGATGGTCAGGGCTGCGGGCAGGCGGTAGAACAGTGGCACCACCACGGAAAAGAAGAGGAGCGCCCAAAACAGAAGGAAACCGCCGGCCATGTACCAGGGAATTTTAGAGTCCTGTCCCTGTTTTTGAACATTTTTAGCTGATGCCGCCTCGACGCGCTCGTCCAAAATCTGAAAGAAACACAAAGCATATGGCTATGGAAATGGCACATTGTCTTGCTTGAAAATAGGACTTTATAAGTTTTTCCTTGTCACCCATGATGGTATACTTTTATGCGGAACACGACTGACTTGCGAAAAGGGCCAGCTGCTTTTAAATACTTCCCCAAATGGCGGAACATCATTCAATGTTCTTTAAAGTTTCTGTAAACTTTATTTATGGCACATTTAACGATGATTCTTCCCATTTTTTACCTTATTGGTAATAGCTTAAACGTGTATGTAAATGTTTATACAAATTGAATGGTGATATCTCGAACTGCTCCGATTTTTGCCTCTTTTGATATGCGATATCTTTATGGTTCCAGACCCACCGCAACCCAACCACTGTTGCCAATTTCGAACCTATGTTCATCGATGATCGAATGCATACAATAGTCATATTTTTGATAAGTTTATGATGTTATTTTTGCAGCACATGCATATATCTTTGCACTGATGTATGCATGTTCAATTATCGCAGGCATTTAATGGGGTTTATCACTGAGGAAATTTATATGAGACACACTTCTGCTGATAAATCAACATTATTAACCCCAAAAGCATTATATATTCACATTGCATAGTAATAAATAAATTTCACCTTTCTTTGGATGGAATCCAAACGGCAACGCAGTCCCTGCCACATCTCCATGGGGCACTTAAAATCCAACTGACATGTAAATTCTCTCAGCCTCCTCGTCAGTGGCGATGGCGATGCTTATAAGAATATATCATCGAGAAATTGAGGGAATAATCTGCCAAGCGGAGAGCTTTTTTGGGGTTCAGCGCTCTCTTGGATCTCTTTAGATCTCTCTATTCATAGACACTCTTGGCACATACTCGCACTCGGATGTTACGTAGTTTCCCTCTCAATGTCAATGTTTCATGGATGGTTTTTGTTAAACTTACTTTGACAGGCGATTCGATTCTTTTCTTTCCAAATATGTTGTTTACTTTATGTTTTTTGTATGTCTATGTAAACATTTAATTTTTTCATTGCAAATTAAACAACAATCTGGATACAATTGGAAATGTAATCCAATTCAGTATTTCAATTAAGTTTTTAGCGGAACGCCTGCGGGCATTGATTTTGATATACCCTATAGAAAAAACCTATATTAAAATTATATGTATTTGCAATTTACTTTGCCGTGTTTGTTTGGCCAGTAGTTTTTGCAGCTGATACACAAGGAATCGTAATTGCATGAATTATTTATTGTTTATTTTTCAACTTTTTTAGTCAAAATAATTATTAAAAATTAAAATATATATCGCTGATATGAAGCAGGCCACTGGACAATAGCCGAATACGAGGGGAATGAATTAGCGAATTTCACGCTCTCATCATCTCCAGCATCCTGTATAAACTGTCCCGCAATACCAATTTTGCACATTTGCACCGTGAAGTCGCCATCGGGTTTCTGTGTGAAAGACAATTGAATAATACATATATATAGCACAGCAGTAAACAGTTCGGAAATGGGGAATTTTCCTACCGTGAAGTCAATGGAGAATTTCAACGGGGAGCTGTCTATTCCGTAGGAGAAGTAAATGTGATACGGCGGAGGATACGTAGTGGTGTTCTGCAGGTAGCTCGGCAGGAACGACCAGTCGCTGATGGTCACATCTTCGTACGGCTGGATGAACAGACTGAAGTGATTCGGACCCGCCGCCACAAACTCCAACCGCACTGTTGTACCGCCGGATAGCACAGTCTTGCTCAACAGCTCGAGGGTGGGCGGAGTTGGTGTCTCGATGGGCTGATCACGCGGCAGCCACATTATAGTTGTGCGACTTTTGACCCAGTGCTGATCGTACAACGGAACCCCGCACATCATATACTTGTCGCAGTCCGCTTCGAGGCTCACCAAGCCCGTTAGATCCACATCGGACCCCTCCAAGGCAGCTGGCCCCCGTCTGTCCTGGAAAAAGAACGCGTAGCCAGAGTCGTCCCGACTCACTGTTCCATCGTACTCGTAGAAGGTTCGTCGCACTTGCTGCAATTATAATTCACACGAAAGTGTCAGATACGCGTCAAAGAGCAGAGTATGGCCAAATATGAACGAACCAAGTAGTTGACTCGCTCCACGTTGGTCTTGGGACGGTAGGGGAACCCGATATCGGTCGAGGTGGCAACGTATATGCTCAGGGCACTCACGGCCAGCAGAACGACAAACACAATGCTCGGTCTGCGGAACATGTTCACCAGCAAGATCTGCAGCGATAATGACACAGTTAAGATTATGTAGATTGTGTGGAGGGACAAGGGCACGTACCAAAAAACCCATGGACAATATTGTGCCCAATGCAGTCAGGGCAGAGACAATCAAGTCCGGATTGGTGGACCTAAAAGGGGATTGGGATGGGGTTGAAAGGCCATAGCAGCTGATGGTTGCGCATTGCTTACATGCTGAAGCGTCCCATCATGGGGGTGAGCACCACCACGAATGTGTAGAAGAGATAGCTGTTGTACAGGAACGGAAAGATCTGGAATAGCTTGAGGATGGTCGTCCAGGCGTAGCCACGGTCATGGATGGTCGTCAGCAGGTTGATGGCCAATGGAATCACGTAGAAGATGAGTGTCCATGTTATGACATAGGCCGATCGCAGGCCATAGGCTGTCAGAGCAGCCCCGAGAGCGGCCAGGACAACGGCGTGGCCATGCAACGCCAGCTGGATGTAGTGGGCAAAGGAGACCTTGCTCTGCAACGCAAAAGTAGAGTGAGTAGTAGATAGAAAGTAATTAGTAATTGGCAGCTGGAATCAATTCCATTCCTGTGGAGCCTTACATTGCGGAACAGTGTGAAGTAGATGGTGGAGGGCAAGCTCAGACCGAGGAGACTTGGGCAGACGAAGAGACCCACTACCAGTATGGGACTGCTGAAGTAGGTCAGCGACAGTCCGTACTTGTCCAGAAGGTACGCCACAACAATGGGAAGGGCTAGGCCAAGAACGAAGGCGATGACCTGCACAACCAGCAGCAGGACACCCCACCCCTGGACATCCTGCGCCGATACATTCGAGACAGCCGCTATGCGCAATAGCGAAATATAAACCAAAATGACGGCAGCACCAGCCACGGCATAGTTGAGATATTCGCCACTGGTGGACGAATAGCTGATTAAGAACAGGCCCAGGAAGTCAAAGAAGATGGCGTGTCCTTCAGCAAAGGCCTGTACAAATCAAGAGGCTGTTAGATCCGTTCAGACACGTATTCACCTGTGCCAGTACCCACCTCTACATCGCGCAGCTCTGGGGCGTTTGCCAAGGCCCGCACCAGATTAAGGAGATTATCGCCTGTATTCTGGAGCGCGCCCTGGGGAATCACATCCAACTCATCGTACTTGGTGTGGTATACGTAGCCATTGATGCACTGGGCAATGTCGAAGCCTGTTGGTGGCAATGAATGTCTGAAAACCCAATACCATATGCAGACATTCCTTTGCACTTACCCACGAGGTTTCCGTAGGTGTTGAAAATGCCAAAGTCCGTGTCTGAGGGCAGGAGACCCGTTTGGAAGATTTCCTCACCCATGGTGGTTCCAAACGGATGCAAGGCGCTCTCTTTGTAGTACTATAACAAATTGCAATGCACATTTAGGAGGCTCTGAAGCCACAGCCCCGATGGATTACTTACCTTTAACAGCCAGGGATTGTTGGGGCCACTCTGGAAAAGAATTTCGCGACCTCCACTTCCAGCGGCATCCAGGTTGATCACAACACTATAATAATAATACGTTAGTATTTAGACCTATGAGGTGGAGATCTATGGAGATCTATAGACTGCGTACTTGCAGAATTGTGCCCATTTGTGTTGGGAAATGAAGGCATGGGAGCCTTGCAGTGGATTCTCCTCGGCTCCGTTCAGCAGAAAGACAATCGGATGTTGGAATGACGGCTTGGATGTGGAGATCACGCGCAGCACCTCCAAAATAGTGGAGACCATGTGTCCGGCATCGCCCACCGACGGACTAGTGGGCTTCGAGTCGAAGTGGCTGTTGACCAGGAGGTAGGTGTCGCTGGTGGACCCCTTGGGGCTGAGCTTGACGACGATATTCTGGATGCCCTGGTACATGTTGATCATGGTCCAAAACTCATAGGAGCCGGATGCGACTTGAACATCGATCTCAATGTCGTAGTACTCGGTCAGGACTTGCTGCTTGATCAGCTCCAATTCACTGAGCAGGAAATTCACCGTATTCAGCTCATTGCCCTGGCTGCCGACCACCTTTGTGCCAATGCTGGCCAGTCCGGCGAGCGTCTTGTGGGCCCGTTCCGCAATGAATGCGCCCTGGTTGCTATCGTGCACCGTCAGAGGTGTGGGCAGGCGATAGAAGAGTGGCACCACAATGGACACGAAGAGCAAGGCCCAGAAGAGCAGAAATCCAGCTCCAAAGTACCAGGGGCGATTTGCCTTCAGTGCCAGTTTGGCCACCTTCGCGGCAATCGAAGCCGTGTCCTTGACGGACTCCTCGTCAGAGATCTACCGAATTGTGAATTTTATATTGTGAATATTCATAACTCTAATAGGGAGCAGGCCTAGGGTTTCCTTACGAGCTTGTCCTTGTCTCCCATGACCAAAGTATTGTGTGCAGAACCTCACTGGCCGCTGACGGAAATGAAACTGCTTGTCCAAAGAAAACTCCGAGATACTTTTATATCTGCTCTGCGTGGGCGTAAAGTACACCAAGCACTTATCTGCCGCCGGTCAATTACTGGGCAAGTACTCGAGACAACTTATCCTAATCGCCATTTGATTAGTATAATTTATTAGGCCAGACTTTGGAATATTTGGCGTATTCCAGTCATGGGGCAGCACGTGAACAAATCTGCATTAATCCCACTGCAAAACCATGTCTAGGGCTGGGCTGCCACTGATGAGATCCCTCCTAGCTGCGAGAGGAATCCCATTTTGATTGTAATTCCCCCAAAAAATACTGGTTTGAACAATTGATTTGCTAAATCTGCTATGAAATCATTTATGGCTCAGATTTGTATCACGATTGATTTAGAGCTTAATTGCAGAGGCGTGTGTTCATTCTTTTTATTATTTTCTGATATGGATAATTGGTGTTTCAAGTGGACTACGACAAGGCAAGGTGCATTGTCGCCACACAACTTTGGTCAGGGTTGAACGCCTGCTGCCATGGACAGTCAACGGTCTGCGATGGGGGGGTTTTGGAACACACAATTCAGGCCGCCAGAATCCGCTTAGTAAATGAAACGTTGGTAGGCGGTGGGCCACTGGACCAGCGCTGCATAGGATGGGAAGGATTTCGCAAACTTCCGGCTGAGCTCATCGCCCTCATCGTTAATATAATGATACGACATGGCCACCTGGCAAATGGGCACATTGAAGTCGCCGTCGGGTTTCTGTGATAATGCAAGAAGAAAATGCCCAAAAATTAGCAGTGGAAAGAGTCTTGAAATCACCAAGCGGACTCACCGAAAGTTCGATGAAGAAGGAGAGTGGCGTGCTATCCTTGCCATGCGAGAAGTAGATGTGATATGTCGTCTGCTGTCCGATGTAGGCGGTGGGGAATGTCCAGTTGGTTACGGCCACGTCCTCGTAGGGCTGAATGAACACACTGGTGTGATCGGTAACCGCCGTCCTGAACTCCAACCGCACCGTCTGGCCGTCCTCCAGCACAGTCTTGTTCAGCAGCTCGAGCGTGGGCACCGACGGCGTTTCGATGGGTGCGGCGCGTGGCAGCCACATTCCATTTAGACGGTTCTTCACCCAACGGTGATCGTAGAGGGGAACGCCACACATCATGTACTTGGAGCAGTCCGACGCGATGCTAGCCAGGCCAGTGAGATTCACTGTGGTTCCCTTCAGGGGTGCAGGACCACGGCGATCCTGGAAGTTGAACAGATAGCCGGAGTCGTCCTTGCTCACGGATCCATCGTACTCGTAGAAGGTTCGTCGCACTTGCTGGAATGATGGATCCCTTTTGATTATGATGGAATGTCCAGGAATCTGCCACTGTACAGCAAGTACTCACCAGGTAGGGCACTCGCTCCACGTTGGTCTTGGGGCGATAGGGGAATCCGATGTGGGTGGAGCTGGCTGTGTAGATGCTCAGACCAGTGACGGCCAGCAGGGCGAGGAGGATCATACTGGGTCGTCGGAACACGTTGATAAGTGGAATCTGTGTGATGTTTGCACTGTTAGGTAGCTGCAGAGGGAAGTAAAACTTGAGTAAATACTACCAAAAAGCCCATAGCCAAAACAGTTCCCAAGGCATTCAGAGCAGAGATGATTAGATCGGGGTTGGTCGATCTGCCGAATCGGCCCATCATTGCAGCGAGAATAACCAGGAACGTGTAGAAGAGATAGCTGTTGTACAGGAACGGAATGGTCTGGAAGAGTTTCAAGAGGCCCGTCCAGGAGAAGCCGCGATCGTGCAGCGTCGTGAGCAGATTGATGGCCAGGGGAATCACGTAGAAGATGAGCGTCCACGTTATCACGTAGCTGGATCGCAGTCCATAATAGGTTAATCCAAGGCCGAGAACGGCCAGGACGATAGCGTGTCCATGCAGCACCATTTGCAGTTGCTGGGCAAAGGAAATCTTTTCCTGCACGGAAAATGGCATTGCTTTAGTCTGAAATGCATGTGTTTGAACGGTGTTCAGATTACTCACGCTCCGTTGCAGCTTCAAGTAGATGAATGAGGGCAAACTAAGTCCTAGTAGACTGGGACACACATAAATGCCGATCATGAGCGCCGGAGTGGCGAAGTAGGTGAGGGAGAGGCCGTACTTGTCGAACAAATACGCGACCAGCACGGGCAGTCCCAGGCCAAGCACGAAACCAATGATCTGCACCACGAAAATCAGAATGAACAGGCCAACAATGTGGGCCGTGGAGACATTGGACACGCTTGCGGTGCGGCACACGGACACAAAGATCAGGACAATTGTAGCTGCAGCCACGGCATAGTTGAGGATCACTCCAGTGCTCTCCGAGTAGCTGATGAAGTACAGTCCCAGCACGTCGAAGAAGACGGCGTGTCCCGCGGCGTATGCCTGATCGAACGATTTACGCACATAAATATAATATTCCTGGTTGGACTGGATCGACTTACCTCTGGATCATGCAGCTCTGAGGCATTGGAGAGGGCGCGGACCAGGCTGAGAACATTGTCACCCGTGTTCTGAATAGAAGTGCGGGGAATCAGATCGAAGCGATCGTATTTGGTGTGATATGTGTAGCCGTTGATGCACTGGGCCATGTCCAGACCTGCAGCAAGGAATTGTTTATATTTTTAGTAGTTTTGTTAAGCATATTTTGGTTGCTGTTGCTCACCGACGAGACTACTGTATTTGGTGAATATGGTGAAATCCGTGTCCGATGGCAGGATACGCGTTTGGAAGATTTCCTCAGCCATGGTGGTGGCAAATGGATGCTTGGCGTTCCTCTTGTAGTACTGAAATATGGCAAAAACTTGGCTTAGATTCGTTGGCCACAGACGGCAGCAGCTTCAGGGTTGCTTACGTCTACGAGCCAGGGATGGTTGGGGCCACTCTGGAAGAGAATCTCGCGACCTCCGCCGCCAGCTGCATCCAAATTGATGAGCACCCTGCAACGTGTTGGAGGGGTCTGTGTTATTGAATGTTCTGTTTGATTGGGAGTCGATTCGCGCTGCTTACTTGCAGTTGGCTGCCCATTCGTGTTGGGTGATGAAGCCGTGCGAGGCTTGTAGTGGATTCTCCTCGGCACCGTTCAGCAGAAAGACAATCGGATGTTCGAAGGTTTGCTTGGTACTGGACATCACGCGGAGCACCTCCAGGATTGTGACAATCAGTTGGCCGGCATCGCCAGCCGATGGGCTGGTGGGCTTCGAGTCGAAGTGGCTGTTGACCAGGAGGTAGGTGTCGCTGGTGGAGTTCTTGGGGCTCAGCTTGATGACGATGTTCTGCACCGCCTGGTACATGTTGACCATGGTCCAATGAATGTAGGAGCCGGAGACAGTCTGGAGATCGATTTCAATGTCAAAGTACTCATCCAGGACATTCTGCTCAATCAGCGCCAGTTCTTCGAGCAGGAACTGAACGGTCTTGTTCTCATTGCCATCGCTGCCCACCACCTTGGGTCCGATTTTGTCAAATTCGTAGAGGTTTGCCTGTGCCCGCTCGGCAATGAACAGACCCTTGGGCACATCCTCGATGGTCAGGGCTGCGGGCAGGCGGTAGAACAGTGGCACCACCACGGCAAAGAAGAGGAGCAGCCAGAACAGCAGGAAGCCGCTGGCCATGTACCAGGGCCCTCTGGGGCTCTGCTCCAGTTTGCTGCCACTGTTCGGCGGCAGAAAACCAGCTTCCACGGGTCCATCAGAAATCTGAAAGACAAATCAAATTATCCAGAATACGTTTCGTGGAAACGGAAAATATCAGTTTTCGAAATGGCTCATACAAGCTTGTCCTTGTCACCCTTTTGCCTTTGCTGCAGCTACAGCTCTGCACACTAAAGGCTCCAGCATGGGACTAATTGGCTTAAACCCAACGCCAAATCCTTTTATGTCCGCCAAAAACCAGGGGCGCTGATTGGATACACGTGTGGCCATGATATAAATTAATTTATTGTATGTAGTGTGTACATGCATACGAGCATTAGTGGTTCTTCGTGGATATATGCATGCTTTTATGAAAAACCAAATTTAATAAAGTTGCATCGCAACAAAGCGAAAAGGATATACTATATTCAATATGTGCAATAAATATAAATAATAAATTTCCATTACACCTTTCCACGTTTTCTTTCGTTGAATTCGAACTGATATTAATGGGAATATCCTGGATAAATATATCCAAGCAATACCAAACATACACAAGCTCTCATGCATTCTTAGAGAACTTTTCAAGCAGCCCTCCCTCATTTATGAGCAAAAGATTTATGTGTTTATAACCATTACTTGTATAATTGCTGATATAAATTCAATTGCCTTATCTCAATCACCCACGGAGCTCTCTACACTCTCTACACTCCTTTCTTCACATATTGGAGATCTTTATGGTTTCAGACCAGACCACCGCAACCTAACAATTATTGTTTTCTATTATATTTCAAGTATACATATGTATGTGCACACACCTAGTAGGTATTACCTACATATAAATTTATTTAGATCATTTTGGGGACCGGCAAATATCTTCAGATAGGTGAGCCATAAAAGCTAATGGATACACGATGAACAAACTTTGGACATATGCATATTCACTTATTATTCACTCATTGACAAATAAAAATTATAAAACTTGAAATCCGATTTATTGTAGACACTTATCAGACACCTAAACTGCTCAACTGAAGGTATAAATTCTGCTATCAGTCCAGTGTGGCATGATTTACGTACACTTTCACCCACAATCACTGAATGTTGCCTCACCTCACTCTCGAAAGAATCGGAACGCGTACGCATGGAGTCCCACATCTTCGCTGGGCACAAGCAATCCAACTGAGATGAGATCTCTCTCAGCCGCATCATCATCATCATCATTGCCGATGCTTATTAAAATGTTTAATCTCGAATTTCAAGGGCTCTCTGTGTTTATTTTCAGCTTTTTGCCTCTGCTCTTTCTTTTAGCAAGTGCCTCTTTATCATAGACACTCTGCTATGTTCTCTGTGTGTAGTTTCGAATCTCGCAGATTATGGAGAGCGTCCAGTGAGCGCAGCAATCACCAGGCTCGAAATGAAGATAGCTGGGCCTTTAGCACGTGCGTTAGTGGCTCTCTGGCTAACATTTAATGGACAGTCCCAGTGGAATAATATTGTTTGCGGCGAATTACACACCTGTTGTTTATGTTGCCCGTGTTTCGTACGCCTCAAGTAAACAATTTGCCATCCACCGACATCTTCGGGCAATGAATGCAATGCATAATTTACTAAAACTAATACACAAAAGACGTTCCATTAGATGTGTAGTATTCGTAGGTTTAATGGTTTAATAAAATATGTATATGTATGTGTACTTTTTATCAGATTCTATACAGTTAATCGATAACGCTTAATGACTACCATTAGTAAAGCAAACCGAATCTCTCTGCCGCTTAGAAATACCAGGTCTCGTAGGACCCCACCCAGCCCTGTATGTAGGCGTACGATGGAAAGCGATCTATGTATTTTCTCAGCTTTTCATTGGCAGTTATATCCTGATTCACCCAGTGACCGCCAATGCCAATCTCCAGAGTGGGCGTATCGAACGTGGAAGTTGTCTTCTGCAAGCAGAGTAATTAGTATTTGCATGGAATAAGGCTGTGCTTTGGGCTCACCTCCACATCGATGGTAAACTCCAGGGTACTGTTGTCCAGTCCGTAGGAGAAATACACCATATACGGCGGCTCTGCCTGCTCCCGAATGAGAGTGTCGTTGAAGGACCAGTCCACCAGCTTGGCATCATTTTTCAGATTCACGAAGATGCCCATGTGATCCGGTCCACTCAGCGAGAAGTTGAAACGCCGCCGCGTGGCACTCTCCAGCTCGCTGGTGTCCTGCAGAATGAGCGTTGGATACTCCGTGGGTATGTCCGGCAGCTCGGGCACCGGCACCCACAGGCTGTACTTGCGTGCCTTGTTCCAGCGATGATTGTACAGGGGCAGCCCGCAGAACATTTCCTCGTCGCAAGTTTCACTGACCTCCTGCACCTCTCCGAGGGCGTTGATTTCGTCTGAGCATCAAGTGTGGGCCATTAAGCGAGAGAATTAAATACGCTCAAATAAAACGCTTACCTCGTGCAATTTCGATGCGCCGATCCTGGGGATATATATACAGGCCTGATTCGTCCATGCGCGTGGTTCCATCCGCGTTGTGGAGACGGCGATGTGCATGCTGGGAATGGGCCACGATCAGATGCAAACTGGTTAGTGAGATTCACGATTGGGGGGGGTGTCACTTACGATCAATGAGTAGCGCTGGGCGGAGGTTTTCTCCTTGTAGGGGAATCCGGCATTCGTGACCGCAATTATAATGAACAGGATTGTAATCCCAAGGAAGCACAGCACAATCGTTCTCGTCTTGCGGAAGAACATGATCAGCGGTACCTAGCAACGAAGAAGTGCTCTTAGCCAGAGGCCAGTTCCGGCGATCGAATTCACACTTACTATAAAGCCCGCAAACATGAGGGAAAATAGCCAGACAAGGGCTGCAATGCTCATATCGGGGTTGGACGAAGAACCCGAGCGTCCCTGCATGGGCATCAGAGTGAGGAGAGCCGCCGTGCACAGATACGTGAAGTAGACAAACGGAAGGATCTGGCAAACGGTGACAGCAATGGCAAACAAATAGGCTGTGGATGGAGAGGTGGATAGAGCGATAATTGAATCCAACAAAGTCCTGCGAGTTTTCAGCTTACCCTTGCGATGCCACTTGGTCACCAGGTTCACAACCAAAGCCACAATATCGAACAGGACACAGAGCATTATCAAGTAGGCGGATCGAATGCTCAGTCCCGTCATTGTGGCCATGATCACGATCAGCCAGAAGCAGTGCGAGTGCATGAACAGCTGGATGCGGAAGCCCAGGCCCAGGGGGTCGCGTTTCGTCCTCTCCAGATACAGGGCTGGCAGGATGCTCATGCCGAAGATGATCGGCGCCAGGTAGAGGCCAAAGATCGTCCACGAGGAGGTGAACCAACTCATCGAGCGATTCACACCATCCATAAAGATGGCAACGAGCAGGGCGAGGCCCAGCGCCAGAACGAGGGAGGCGAGCTGCATGCCAATTGTGATGGCGTAGCGCTGCAGGACACCCTTCCAGCTGCATCCCGAGCGCACGGACATGAAGTACAGCGAGATGCCAATGGCCAATAGGGCCAGCAGGGACACCACAACGTTCACAATGATGCTCGTGGTCTCCGTGTAGAATATCATGAACCAGCCCAGAAAGTCATAGAAGATGTTGTGGCCCTCAGCGTGCGCCTGAAAGTATGCGACATTTTTGTAGGCATTCGCTATGCGGCGAGCCGAAACTTACGGCAGTGTCGTCCAGTTCCGGTGCATTGGCCAGAGCTTTGGCCAGGGACAGCACATTGTCGCCCGTGTGCTGGAAGGAGGCCCTGGGAAAAGCGTTTATCCGATCGTACTTGGTGTGGTACACATAGCCATTGAATATGTAGGCCATGTCCAGGCCGGGAACGCCGCCATAGTCGCGGAAGATGCGGAAGTCCGTGTCGGATGGAATGGCGCCAGCTTGGAACATCTCCTCGGCCAGGGTGTTGGCGAATGGATGCGGCACATTGCGATAGTAATTCATCAGCCAGGGATGATTGGGTCCGGACTGGAAGAGGATCTCCCGACCGCCGCTGCCCGCAGAGTCCAGATTGATGAGAGCTCTGTGTGGTGGGGCAAGAGATGGGAGCATGAGGTGGATCCAGACGAGCAGCAGCTGCTGCTGGGGCTGACCTACTTGCAGTTTTTGGCCCACTTGTGCTGGGTAATGAAGGCGTGCGAGGCCTGAAGGGGATTCTCCTCGGCTCCGTTGAACAGGAAAACAATTGGATGGGCCAGCGGATCGCCTGTTTTGGCTATCACACGCATGACCTCCAGCATGGAGACAACCATCGAGCCGTCATCTCCGGCACCGGGGCTGCCGGGCACCGAGTCATAGTGGCTGTTCATCAGCAGGAAGTTCTCGTTGCTGGAGTTGCGTTCGCTCAGCTTCACGACCACGTTCTGAATGCCCTGGTACATGTTAACCATTTCCCAGTGCATGTAGGCGCCGCTTGCCTGCTGCACATCGATCTCAATCTCGTACAGATCGCTCATCTCGGCCTCCACCTTGGCCACCTCGGCGCGCAGAAACTCAACGGTGGCCACCTCATTGGCCACAGAGCCCACGACGCGGGGCCCAATGCGGGTAAGTTCGATGAGAGTGTCCTCGGCACGCTGTGCTATGAAGGAGCGCGGATGACTGGCCTCGTCGCTGCGCATGAGCGGCTTGGGCATGCTGTTTATCTGGGTGTTGACCAGCGACAGGTACAGGCAGAGCCAGAAGGCAAAGAAGACGGGAGCGTAGTACCATTGCAGCTTCTTGGGCACCTCGAAGTCCACGTCGATGTGATACTTGGAATTGAACTGTCGAAGAGAGGGTGAGTGTGCTGAGTGTTAAGCTGCGAGTAGTTTCTCTATAAATTCCAATTATTGTTAATTAAAGCTTGATTATCCATATCTAATCTCGGACTTCTAATCGACGCTACACCGGAACACGTGAACTTGTCTTGGCTTGGCGACTTCTGCACACGTCCGCTGCCATACGATTCGCGTTACTGGGCTGCATTGCATCCCAGCTGTGCCTGAGCTTTTGGGCGCATACAAAGGTGAAGGTTTATTGCTTTACAATCCGTCGCACCGATAAGCTGTTAGTTCTCTACTTTATTTTTTTGATTTTGCAGATTGCCGAACGATCGGAATTGAAATCGTGCTTCGTCGCGTGTTCATCCATGATTCACGGGCGTGTGGTCAGTGTTAGATAACGATGGTTATCGATCGTTAACCGTTCAAGTTGGGGCCATAAACCGATAACCACTCCATAACGAATTACCAACGACTTTTATCGCTTGAAACTGCACACAAAAAATGGCCAGAGCTTGCGGCATCTTTGAAGGGTGTGGTTTAAGTTTCTTAATCGATTTCTTATCTACTCGCACACACGTATTTGATCTGTCATAGTTTATTGTTTCTTTTTTGCTGACTCTCCTTGACTTTGAACATTGACCAGCCACTCTTCATATCCTTTGCTTTTTCCTTGATTGCTCGGGATCTCTTCTGTTTTAAGTATATTCAAGGGACTCAATGAATTGATTTATCACAATTGGATTTCATGTATTTTTATTGTTAATTAGCTTTCCACAATTAAATAAATTCATGTATGTAAATCAGACTTTACTTCCGGACTCTGAACAAGAATTGGCACTACGAAATAAAATTCTTTCTTTACATGAGGGCTTTAACTTTATAAATCACGAAAGGATTTAAATTTCACTTTATAAATAAATTGTTTTGCACTTTTCATATTGTTGGCACTCCATAAAGTCGCATTAATTCCATACGTACACCCATTTTTAGAGATTTCTGGAACTGTATTGAGATTTTCACAGGACGTATTCCTTCCTTCGAAGAAGCAGAAGCACTGGCACTTGAAGGATTCCGATGGCTTTTTGCTTGTTCACGTCTGGGCCCCGTCACCCTTGAGTTCCGATTGAGGTACGCGTCTGGTCGGTCTGCCAAAGATATATGAAGGCAAACGGCAACACTTTGAGGAATTTGCCGAAGAAGGTAAATTATCGGTATCGAGTGCTCGACAATATCATGGCAGCGGAACGATAAACAAGTAATAAAGTACTGCTCGTATTTATGGTACACCATTCACCACCCCTTTGGGCGCCGATCGCGTGCGGATTGGATTTTATGAGACTTCTTTTTTCGCATTCGGGGGTGCTACAGTAGTGTGTGCAGCTGCTATTGTGGGTAAGACAATAGAGCCATTGCTAAACGAGTTTTATCTTTATTGTGGAGAAATGCTGTTGTGTATCGTAAAAGAACAGAAACAATTTCCTAGCTATTTCGTATTTCCCGCTTCGTGCAGCTCTCGAAGATACACTATTGCGGCGGCACCTTCGACTTAGAAGTTTCGAACCATAAATCAACACGGTATAGAAACGGCTTGATTAGTCCCGTCACACGTCACTGCTACCCGCCACCTTGGAAGGCTCTTCTGCCGTACAGATTCAGCAGCTTTTCCCGTAAAACCGAAACCGAGTGGGTCTTTGCTATCGTTGTCTCTGACTGACTAACATTAGCATCAGTTTCCGAACAGACCCAACCCCATTTGACAGTTCCGATCCCTGTACAATATCAAACCCATGCCCCCCTACCCCACCATCCATGGCTGCCTTTGTCTCTGGCACCCTGGCACTTGTTTCGCAATGCTCTCGCATTTCTACAGAGTTTACTAATTAATTTGTGACCTGTTGTTGTTGTTGCTGTTGTTGTCAGTCTGTCGTTGATTTGATTTCGTTTATGTGTCATTCCATTCCACTTTTGTTTGCCTATCTTTTGCCCCGCCTTGTACCCCATTTGCGAATCCTCATCTGGGATCGGGTTCCGTTGTTTAACTCGCTTGATTAACAAACCGTTTGCGTGATTTGTATTTTTGTTGTATGTATTTCAGACTCACCTGCCCAATGGATGGATCGTCGCTGTTGTTGCACGCGTTCCGGCTGAGTAGGCAGACTCCAGACCTGGCAAACTGGTGGGTGTAGCGGGCAGCTGCTGCCATCAAATTATGTCAACCCATTTTCTCGCTCGACTGCACGGGGCAGAGAGTCACCTTAACTGTCCGTTCCCAAGCATCCAGAAGCATTGCAATATATCGGAAAGTGCTTCAGCAAACATCAACAAGAAAATATGTATTTTATGCATTTATAGAGAAATTTAGAAAATATATGAGTATACGAGTGAGTATATGTGCCAATTAGCCGCTACCTTCCTTGAGAAGTTCTCTTTAGGCATACTACTCGTATAGTACGATAAAACCCTCATTCCAATGGGCCATATAATTCTTATCTTTCACAATTTCAATTTTAATTAGGTGATATATGCCATGGAGGGTAAATTGTAAAAATAAAACATGCAAAAATAAATTGCATCGCTGCCACGGGCTGCCGTATCCTTATCATAAATGATTTCATTTTCTATAGAACACTCACCGCTGAATCCAAGTGCTTAATGCTTGTTCACGCAGCCCATTAATCGGGTGCACATAATCGTGATTGCGGCCAATTAGTGCTCCCTGGAATCACTATGCAGCGCCTATCCAAGTTGAGCCGATGAACGTGTCGAGGAAATAAAAACGGACATGGGCGATGGTAGTGCCTATTGCCGGCTGCCCTCCCAAACGCGCCCCTCTTAGGCAGACGTGCTTGAGCGTGTTCTATTCCTGTCAAATTACTTGATTAGGTGTCCAATTCCACGATAATTCCACGATAAGCTCCAGCAGAGCGGCAGCTCTTGAAGCTAAAGCACTTGGAAATAGCTGAAATCCAACACACAAATCCATCAGCTGTGGTGTCGGAGTGGAAGTACTTATAAAATTGCCACTGGCCATAAGCGATCGTTTTAGTCGGCTCCCAGTCCGTCCACCGTGAGCATTGGCCTCTGCATAGCAGAATCGGAGCGAAGGAGGATCGGGTCAACAATAGCCAGTGACGTGTCAAGTGCATCAGCCCAGCAACCAAGTGAGTGAGTGAGTGAGAGTGATCCGAAGCACACAGCTGCTTAGGGAGAGCGCAAGAGAGTGGAGCCAAGTTCTGTTCGGTATTCGGGCGATCGTCTCTCTGGCTCTGCAGCTCTCCTGCAAGAGCATTCAGACGTAGATGCAGAAGCAGGCGCAGACCTCCGCCGACCGTTGAACGGGACAGATGCGCTTCTCGTTGAATCAGCTGATCCCTCGGACCAAATTCGTTCGCGTCTCTAGTGACCGCGTTTCAAATACAATTTCGGCCAAATACTGTCAACGTTAAACCCGAATAGTTTTGCGTTTATTTTTGGGCAGATGTGCTAATAATTTCGTGTGCCAACAATTTGTTGTCGGTGTCTGCACACACAGTGCCCCGAGTGATCGTCGAGAGCAGAACACAGAGGAGTGTTCTGTTCGCAAAAGTTCTGCATGCGGGAGGTGAGATGAGAGCGCAGGAGTTCCAGTTGCAAGGCTTCGGCGAGACGGCACACCCCTCCACCCGCCGCTTGACTTCTTTCCACAGACAACAAACAACCGCAAGTGCAACCGCAACAACTTCCTTTCCTTCAGGTTATTGACTTTTGCCTGCAGCGTGTCGCGTTAAACACATACACATATATGTATTCTGTGTGACCTGTGTGTGTGGTGGCAAGCATCTGCATTTGTTTGTGGCAGATACTATGATTGTTTTTTGGACCTCTTCTTTCCCGATGCCTTCGCCCGTCGCGTCAGTTCTTGCTGTAGCCGGCATCGCTTGATTTTTGTATGCCCTTGCAGCGGGTATACATTGGTTGGCCGAGTGTTTGCCATGTAAAGGTTTAGGTGACAGAGAACTACATAAAATCACAAACTGCCATAGGAAATATCGGTTGAAGTAGATGTAGCGTGTGATAGGAAACGTAGGACTATATCATTCAGTTCCCTTAACAAGTGATATCCCAGGGTATGTGAAACGTCGTACCCGACCCTAAGCTAGCCTTTCCCGCTTGTTCTTGTCACAGTTGATTGCCGCCGCCTCGGCTTTTTTTGTCTTTTTCCTTATTCAAGATTTTACTTTTGTTTTGAATCTTTCTGCATTTTTCCCACTCCCATTCGGATGGTATTTTCTTTAAATAGTTTTTCTTTTCTTTTCTTCTTCCCCCACCTTATCCGCTTCTCTTTTTGTTGTTGCTAAGTAGCCGTGGCACCCACACACAGAGGGCTGTGGCTCGGTTTATTTGTTTGTTTGTTTTGAGTGGTTGTACGCGAGGTGATTGGGTCGATCGATAACGGAGAAGAGTAAGACGTGCAGTCGGAGAAGGGGGTGAGCAGGGGGTACACCAATTCCCTATAGGCCGCTGCTAATCGACACTTTTTCACTCGTAATCGCCTTTGGCAGGGTCACTTGGGAGTCAATGGAAATGGGTCGAAGTCGCGAGGCCGTGCAACACAAATTGCAATATGCAGAGCACTCGGATTCGCTTGGCAGCAGAGAGAACGAACACTGGCCGCCGTTTAATTGCCGTACTAGTCGTTGATCATCTTGCCCCCGCCATGCTGTAGCTGAAGTTGTTTGTGGGACACGTTCGACAATATGGACCATACCATCATGCCATACACAATACACAAGTATGTACATATTGTGCGATCGTCTGGCATAGTTCCCGTTTTTATTGCATTCATCTGGTACAACTGCGAAACGCAAATACTTTTGTATACCCTGCAGACCCAAACATACATATTGTTGATGAAAACTAAATTCAATATATAACTCACTTTTAACTCTTTAATTAAACGCTTTTGAATTTCCAAAAAATAAGGATTTATAAAATACACACTGGAACAACAAATATTTGTGTTCCTAAGCAGTGCAGTTGTCGCCTTTGCCAACAGTCGTATTCCCTTGAATGGTTGGTAATCCACTGATCTTTCTCTGACACATTAGCAGTAGTGTATCATCTATTCAGCCTGGGAAAATATACCCAATTTGTTATTTAATATTCCCCCACACACATGTGTGAACATTAAACGAAAATATTACGGCCCAGCCTGGCTATAAATACGAATGAAATATCGCTCAAAAAATTACAAATTTTGTCCCGTTCAATGCTCGTTTGCTTCAAATGCTGACGGTCACAACTTATACTTTTGCCGATTTGTCAGATTATTCAAATGCTGAATATATTCGTAAATGTTTGGTCTATTGTTTATTTCCTTAAGAATGCATCTCTGGCATTAGCCATTTCTGTCGATACTTTGTATCTAAAAGCCAGCAGCATTTCATCATCGTCGTTGTCATTGATGCCACGCCGAATGGTCAACAGATGTTTTCCGGCCCAGTTTTTATTTAGATGTGCCTCATATAATGGCTAAACAAAACGCCACGCATTTCCTCCAGCTAATCGTGTATGCCTCAAGTATGTGTATTTCCCGTTTCGTTGATATTTTCCCCAAAATTTTTGGGTACTCCAGACTTCCAACTCGTCTAGTCACACTTAATTTCCTGCCCAGGCGACTACTTATTGGACAATCCGATAGGAGTTATCTGCAGCAGATCATTTGAATAAAGTGCTGTTCAGTAAGGCATAATTCATTCAACTCTCGAGGTCTATGATAGTCACTATCTACCGGTTTTTTTTCTGTGCTGTTATCAGTGTCTGTGAAATCCAAATACTAGAAAACACCTCTACATCGGTTCTTGGAAGAATGAGGATCGTTCAGTGGCCTGACACCTTCGAGTTGATCGCACTCACTTATCCGAGCGCCTAATTATTAAATCCGTGCTCGCTGTTCAAGTGACGGTATTAACCCTGCTCCCCATCATCCCATTTCACCATCGAAAGTGGAGAGATTAGTGGCGATGACACGTCACTGGAATCTCTGGCTTTATCAGCTGACTGTGTCACACTCCGCCAGCCAATTGAAGCCAATTAATGGGCGAGGACAGTGACACTTTTTGTTCAGCTCAGTTTCTGGTGACAAATGGAATGCAGTTTGATTAACTTTATCACTTTGCCTTTCACTTGCAGCTCAAGATGAAATCAAAGTACGAGAACATGAAGATCATCTATAATCGGAGCAAAATCGGCTGGTATTGGGCGCCGCTCTTTGTGTCCTTCTGGTTCCTGCTCTTCTACCTGGTGGTGGTGTCGAGTTTCCATCGCATGCCGCGCCTGAAGAAACAACAGGATGAGTTCCAGCAGCCGGGCCAATTCATTGGTGAGCGGGCCGAGAACACCCTCCTGAGACTATCCAAAATTGGACCCAAGGTCGTGGGCAGTGCAGCCAACGAGCAGGTGGCCGTTCAGTTCCTACTCAGCGAGATTACCGAAATCATTGACGGTGCCCGCACAGATCTGTACAGCATCGAGACGGATGTGCAGATTGCGTCGGGCAACTACCTGCTCTGGTCCATGGTCAATGTCTATCAGAGTGTACAGAATGTGGTGGTCAAGCTGTCACCCAAAAATGCCACCAGCGAGGCCGCCCTCTTGATCAACACCCACTTTGATTCCGTGCCAGGCAGCTCGGGAGCGGGAGACGCCGGCATGATGTGTGTGATCATGCTGGAGGTTTTGAGGGTCATCACCAAGTACGAGACCCCGCTCACCTACTCGGTGGTCTTTCTCTTCAATGGAGCCGAGGAGAATCCGCTGCAGGGCAGCCACGCCTTCATCACACAGCACCCCTGGGCCAAGAATGTCAAGTGAGTGATGCCTGAGTGAACTCTAACTCGTACGTTTTGACCACAACTTTGCTATCCCCGCAGAGCGGTTATGAACTTGGATTCAGCAGGCAGCGGAGGACGGGAAATTCTCTTTCAGTCCGGCCCCGATAATCCCTGGTTGATGAAGGTACACAAACACTGATGTTTTTTCCAGCTTGGAGCTCATTTTAATCTTGCATTTTGTTGTAAAATTTATCAGTACTACGGCAAGAACATAGTTCATCCTTTTGCATCCACCATTGGCGAGGAACTGTTCCAGAACGGGTTCGTGCCATCGGAGACGGACTATCGAGTATTCCGGGACTTTGGCAATATACCTGGTACGCACTTCTCTTTTGCCTGTAAAGAAAAAAAATTAACAGAAAAGATATATTCCCCCTCACAGGACTCGATATGGCTCAGGTCTTAAATGGCTATGTGTACCACACCAAATACGATCGCTTCAATCTCATCCCGCGACGCACCTATCAGCTGACCGGGGATAATATTTTGGCCCTGGTCAAGGCACTTGCGAATGCCGAGGAATTGGAGAATCCATCGGTGAGTTTCTTCGTCATAATAGGCCAACATTTCATTTGCCTAACGCCAGTAATTACTTGTGTAGAAATACGCCGAGGGACACATGATATTTTTCGATGTGCTCGGCTGGTTCTTTGTCTACTATCCGGAGAGCACGGGTGAGATCATCAACATATCCGTATGTGTCGTGGTGTGCGTCACCATCGTGGGCTACATTTGGATCATGTCGAGCAGCACAGGGATGTTCAGGCGGCGCATTTGGGTCAAGTTCGGAATTCTCACCGCCCTGCAGGTGGCCGGGGTGGGCTTGGGCATTGGCCTGGTGCTATCGATAGCCATGTTCCTGGATGCCGTGAATCTGCCCATGTCCTGGTTCTCACAAAACTGGATGCTCTTTGGCCTGTACTTCTGTCCCATGATATTCGGCATGGGCATCGTGCCAGCCATCTACTTTAGTCGCACCAAGGAGGTGAGTGGGCTAAATAAAAGTGCTTTAGGGCATAGCTAACAACAGTTCCACCTGTACCTCTTTAGCATGGACTTCCCTTGGGCTATGGCATACAACTCCTGATGCACTCCCATTGCCTCATCCTGACCGCCGTCACTGTGGTTATGATCTGCTACAGCATTCGCTCGGCCTTCGTCATTATGCTCTGCATTGCCTTCTATACCCTCTCCGTGCTCGTCAATATGATTACTCGGGCACACAAGACAAGTGAGTATCCTGCGCGACAGTTCGTCGAAGATTCGACTCCAAACTACATATCTCTGGCTTGGCCTTTCAGACTTCCTGTGGCTCATCCCGCACTGCCTGTGCCAGGTGCTGCCCGTTCATGTTCTACACCTACTGCTGCTACGCCTTCTATGTGGTCTTTGTGCCGATGCAGGGACGCGAGTGCAACACCAACCCCGAGATTCTGATGGGCTTCTTTACGGCCCTGATGGTCATACTGTTTGCCCCCTTTCTGGTGCCTCTGCTCTGCCTCTTCCGCAAGTCAAAGACCATCATCTCGATGTTTGGCCTGTGCACGATCATTTTTATTATCTTTGCCGCCACCCCCATTGCGTTCCCCTATGCCGAGAAGACAGCACCCCAGCGATTCTTCGCTGTGGTAAGTACCATCTATCAGCTCTTGTAACTTACCCTCACAGCACAACTGCCCTCACAGCACACGGCTCGCACCTTCCACAATGCGGATCGAGCGAGCACCGTGAACCACACAGACTCCGGATTCTTTGTCGTGCCGGTGGATCGTCGTCCCCACACCGTGGATGACATACTGTTCGAGAACACCAACTACTCCAAGGCGCAGCCTATCGACTGTGATTCCGAGATCATGTGCGGCTATCCCATATACAGCTCTCGATGGCTGAACGCAGTGTAAGTGTGAAACATAGTATCATCCAGCTGGGATCTCACTAATGACTCCCTTGGCAGTGACAACAGCTACTTCGTGCCGGGCCCAGAGCCCAACAAGGACTACTTGCCCACTTTGAGCATTCTGGACAAGACTAGCAGCTCCGCCACAAACATACAGTTCACTCTGGAGATCGCGGGGCCGGACCACACGAGTATATTCATTCAGCCGGTGAACGGCACTAGGCTGGTGGACTGGACCTTCACCAAGGAGCCGCTCGAGCAGAATGTGAAGCCGCCCTACTATGTGTACTGGTCGTACGCCTTGGATCCCACTCCGCTGCAGTTCAGCATGGCGTTTGAGCATGACAGCGATGATTGGACTGGCGACACGTTCAAGATTGCCATAATGGGACACAGAACCCACCACGACATGTACATAGATGAGGAATTCAGGCAGTTTCTGGCCACATTTCCGCCCTGGGCGCATGTTAGCTCCTGGATTGGTTCCTACAACAGCTGGCAGCTCTAGGACCTCGCGACCAGAACCAAACTGAATCCCAATGTTGCCATTGGGGCCAGCCCAGCCACTGTTGAATTTGGTTAATGTTGCCCCCATGCACGAGTCCCCCATGCTTATCCTATGCTAATCCAACGAACAAAGTGCCAGTTGCCTGGTCACGTCATAAATGCTTTACGATTTAAGACTACAATTAGTTTATTAAAGTATACCATAAATTATTTATTAAGTTAACAAAACGATGCACCCTTACAACTACAGTACCCAGCTCTCCAGGGACGAGAACCAGTCGGTGGTGTAGGTCCAGTCGGGGAAAGTGGCGAGGAACGCCCGGAACTCCTCGGTGTAGTGCTCCTTGTGGTAGAGGAAGTGCTCGGAGACAACCAGCTTGAAGTACGGTCCCTCCGTATTGCTCGCCTCGTGCTCGAGCTCCACCCAAAAGTCGAAGGGCTCCTCGGTCATGGAATATATATGGTACATCAGATAGGGCGGCGTGTGGCCCCTCATCCAGGGGTGTCTTGTCAAAGGACCAGTCCCTGACCTTGACCTGATCCATCGGCGCAATGAAGATCATGACGCGATCGCTGGCCCACAGGCTGAACTCGTAGCGAACCTTGTTCTGGCCTTGAGATTCCTTGGAGACTTGCGTCAGATCGATGCTCAGGGGCAGCTGGGGCGCCGGGCCATAGATCCATCGAGCCGAGTCCCTGTTCAGACAAATACACACAGCATTAGGTAAGCCACACTCCCACTTCCACCTCTTGGGTCTTCGCTCTGAGGTGCAACTTACTTCCAGTCGATCCAGCGACCGCTGTAGATGGGCAAGCCGCAGAAAGGCTCGGCCGCACAGCTGGCATCCGTCCAACTGGTGGGCTCTCTGTTCTTGAACGTGGTATCATCCAGCTCACCCAGCCGCGTGTCCACGGGCTGTATGTAGAACCCGGAATCTTGTTTGAAGGTATTGTCCGCAGCGTGGAATGTTCGCGTGGTGTGCTGCAAGCGATTCGATTGGATTGGATTGGATCACGTCGCAAGGCTCTGGGAAGATTGACTTACCAGGACATAATATCGCTGTGGTGCCAGCTCCTTGACGAAGGGGAATCCCGCGGATGTCGTGGCTATTATTATGAATATGATCGTCAACACTCCAAAGATGGAGAAAACAATCTTGGACTTGTGGAACTTGTGCATAATGGGAATCTGCAAGGGGCAAGCTTCGGGCTAAGCATCGCTGGATGGGAATACTCGAAGGTCTCACTTACCAAGAATCCAGCAAAGTGCACAGACATATAGACGATGAAGATGGACAGCAGGACATCGGGACTGCTGTCGGGGCCGTCGCGACCTTGCATGGGCACAAACACAGTCAGAATCGTGTAGCACATGTACGTGTAGTAAATGAAGGGCAGCACCTGGCAGATCAAGTGGCTCGTCACAAAGTAGCTCTCTAAACGAAAGGAGAACCCATTAGAATCCAGTGATGGGGCGGCTGCTAGTCCACAACTTACTCTTCAGGGAGAGCTTGAGGGTAATCTGCACCACCACCGAGATCGTGTAGAAGAAGATGCCAATCATGGGGAAGTAGCCGGAGCGAATGGACATGCTGGTCATGATGATGCACAGGACAATCAACACAATGCAGTGTGCGTGCATGAAGCAGGCGATGGTCTGGTCCAGACTCATGTTGGTCTTGCGCTTCGTCCAGGCAATGTAGACGGCGGGCAGCAGTCCCAGTAGGAAGAACAGGCTGCAGAAGTACAGGCCGAAGATCATCCAGTGTCCGTAGTACCAGGACTCCGACAGACCCACAGCCTGCATGAACACAGCCACGAGAATAGTGAGGCCACAGGCCGCAAATACCGTGCCCACTTGCACCAGCAAGATAATGCCGAATCGCAGGAACACGGCCTTGATCGCATCCGCCCCATTGTCCAGGGTCATTAGGTACACGGAAATGCCGATGCACAGCAGGGAGATCAGGCAAACGGTCACGTTGATGGCAATGCTCACAGATTCCGTGTAGGTGAGCATGAACCAGCCCACAAAGTCGTAGAACACCGTGTGGCCCTCTTCGTGGGCGGCGGTGTCATCCAATTCGGGGGCATTGGCCAGCGCCCAAACGAGGGGCAGCACATTCTCACCCGTCGTCTGGTAGGTGCCTCGCTCGATGTTCTTGAAGTTGTCGTACTTGGTGTGGTACACGTAGCCGTTCAGGGCGTGCGCCATGTCCAGGCCGGGCACATTGCCGTAGTCGCGAAAGACGCGAAAGTCCGTGTCCGAGGGTATGAAGTTGTTCTGGAACAGCTCCTCCGCCATCGAGTTCGCATACGGATGGGGCGCACTCTGGTGGTAGTATTTGGCCAGCCACGGGTGATTTGGCCCCGTTTGGAAGAGAATCTCGCGTCCGCCAGCGCCGGCCGAGTCCAGGTTGATCAGGGCTCTGAGTGCATACGAAGGAGTCAGTGCTGAGGCTGAGACTGAGACCGAGGCCAGGCGTCTGTCTACGTCTACTCTACTTACTTGCAGTGGGAAGCCCATCTGTGTTGCGTAATGAAGCCATGTGATCCCAGCATGCAGGCCTCTTCGGCGCCGTTGAACAGGAAGACGACCGGGTGGGCCAGGGTTTTCTCTGAGCGTGAGATTACACGCAGAGCCTCTAGCATGATGACTACCATGACACCGTCATCGCTCACCGCCGGTGTGCCCACCTCCGAGTCGTAGTGCGAGTTGACCAGCAAATAGTTGTCGTTCGGATGGCTCTTTTGGGTGATCTTAACCACGACATTGGACAGATTGGTGTAGGTCATGGCCATGCCCCACAGGAAGAAGGAGCCCGAGGAGTACTGCATCTCCACCTCGATGTCGTACAGGTCGGTGCGGGCCCCGTCCACAATCTTCTGCAACTCTCGAAGCAGAAAATTCACCGTGTCCACTTCATTGGCGATCGAGCCGCTCATCTTGTTGCCAATGGCCGCATACTCCGCCAGCTGCTTCATTGGCCGCTCCCCGATGAACTCGTCGGGGTGCTGCGCCTCGTCGCGCTGATACAGCATGTCGGGGTACGAATAGAAGCTGGGCAGGACGGACACATAGAAGAGTGCAAAGCAGATGGCCGCATAGATGGGTGCTCCGTACCAGGGCCACTTCTTGTCCCTGGATTTGCCCGCATCCTTTTCGGTGGTTATGTCAAACGTGGAGAATGTCATCTGCAATTGAGGGAAATCCGATCAAAAATATAGATACTCAGGATGATGTCATTTCCAGCTAATTCCATCAGATATTTTTGCAAACTTCTGCGACATATTTTGGGGCATTTCATTCTTCGCAGAGTTTCCATTTGCAGCATACTTTGAGGCACTTACGATTAGCCGCAGCAATTCATATTTACGATCTACGATTAAGCCCCCTAATCTATGAATATACTGGAATTGAAGGGGAAAGGAATATTCCCATCGATTTAGCACCATAAACCTTTGCAAAACATGTACACTTTTATCAAAGTCATGTTCTTATTGGCGGAATAAACTTCGTGGGAATAATTGGAACCCAAAGAGTGCCAAAGTTTACGATGGCAGTGGCCTGAGATGGCCAATTCCATTGGTGGGCTAAAAACAGAATCCGATAACATTTTACAGCGGATATAAACATTCTTATCATCATGGATAATAAACCGAATTGAGTTAAGAAAAAGCAAACATATGTACATATTTATATATGTATATTAGAACTGCCTTCAACATTATATCACTGATATTCACACCAACTGAATACTGACAAGAGTTTTTCTCTCACAGATGATATCCTTTTGAACTTTTATAGCTGGGCTCCTTGAATCCTTCACTCGTGATTCATGCTTATCTCCAGACGTTCTTTTCACAATTTTTACAGCATGTCTTATATTTTAACGGAACAAACGGTTGACTGCAATCTCAAAACACACAACTAATATTCCTTCAGATCGCAATCATTCGGGCATGTGCCCTGCCCGTTCACCGTGAATTATGGTGGCAAGCGGACTGGAGTGTCAACTAACCTTCTAGCACGCGACTTCGACCTGAACTGGATGAAATATAAATTCAACTGACGCCCACCGGAGCGTGTGCCAAGTATTAGTAGGGCCAGCTCCGATCCGGTCCGATCTCCAATGGTTGCGGCGGCGCCGCCGCAGAACCCTTATCGTCCAGCGATAATAATCATTTGGGGGTTCTGCTGGCATAAAAAGATTACATCCTACAGCCGATAACCGATCTCAAAATGTCAGAAGCTATTGCTCTTTATGGCTTGATGGCCGCCAGTTAAACCGATTAGGGCTCCGCTCCCGTGGCGGCACAGATCTTAGTATAGCACAGCTATAGCTGAGTTCTTGGGGTGAGGTCCAAGTCCGATATCAATGAGATTTACGGGAGAATCAAAAGGGAAAAAACTCTGCCAACGATAAGCATAAATCCAAAACCGGAAGCCCTGACACCTAACAACGATTAAAGACTTTATTACGGGGATTTTACGGTTAGGTTCTACTATCTCATAAGCAGCCTCTCTCTATAACTTCACTCATTCCTTAGGTGGAAAATAAAATTGAAAGTTGCACTAATAATAATTGACTTATGTTACTCATTTAGAGGTGACTAAGAGTCTGTGCGAGCGCTAACCATTATCTATGATTTGTACCATGTTCGAGAAAATAACTCTGATATTAAAGACTCACTGAAGTACTGAGCAATGAGTACTTGTACATACTCCTTAAAATAAGAAGAACCGATCGTCTTGAAGTGTTTAAAGGGGGACTGATTGGCTCCGGCTAAGACTTGAGCGAGCAGCGGAGTATCCAAGTGCTGGGGAGACTACACAGGGTACATACACGTATCAGCATTGCATACGTACATATATGTACATAAGTATACTCGTATGGTGGTCTTGTTTCGGGTGATCGTGGGATGCCGACATACGAGTAGAGTGCAGAGTCTGCACTTTCTGGGATCGGCAGAGAACCTCGATTTAATGTTGTTTTTGCTATTGTTTATAATAACTTCAATTTATATATGTATGTGCTCTTATTTTCATGCAGTTTGCTTGCGAAAGGAAGCTATTCTGCCTGTGTATTCGTGATCGATTCGATTCGATTTACTATGCTAATCCAGTTCTGAGATCGTCATCAAAATCAATCGCCGACTCATGCTCAAAATCACATAAACACACATTTTTAATATGTGAGTGAGCATTCTAAATATTGAATTATTAAATAGGATTCCTAATCTGTCTGTAAACCACACACACACACACTTATAAGTAGTAACACGAGACTGCATCACACTGCTGGTGAATGGACATTCCAAAATTATCCTCAGACGGGGATTTCTAAGGGGTTTCCGTCGCGTCGTGGTCGCAGGCACAGGCCGTGTACCCGAATGGATTATAAATTAAAGATCGACTGCTGATTAGTGCCCAACGCAGTCATAAAAGTCGATTTAGTACGAAATTTGATAATCTCAACTTGACGGTCACCGAATTGGCTATACACTTTCTGTATTCCAAATTCGATATGCTCATGGGGTACACAGGGAATTTCTGCTTCATATGTACAGGCATACATTCTCGAGATAGGCCGCTCCCTAATGTGCTTGAAGCACATTCGCTATCATTTGATGGCTGGTTAATTATAATTAATTTAATTCCCATGATGTGCTGATTACGGACGAAAAGTTCTCGTAAGTATGTTGACATGCGTATCTGACACCAATCAGTCATCCGCAGTCTGCTCGTATCTGTAGTCCAAAGTTCACTCGATGTGGTTCAACATTTAGGTGTTGTGTCTTTAATTAAAAGTACATTTATTTTAAACAATTAATGGCCGATCTTTAGTAGATCCAGGTCTCGTAGGATGCCGGCCAAGGGGTGGCATCCACATACTTGGGGAAACTGTCGAGGAACTTTTTAAAGTCCGGCGTTAACATCTCCTTGTGATGGGTCCAATGGCCGCCCAGACCCAGCTCAAAGTTGGGCGTTTTAAAGTTTCCCTCGGGTTTCTGGGGAAATGGGGAAAAAGGTAATCAGAAAATAGTTTCAAGTGTTGCATTCAACACATACCTCAAGCTCCAGCCAGAAGTTGAGGGGATCTCCATTGACGCCCCACGAGAAGTAGACAAAGTAAGGAGGCTGGAAGTTTAGTCGCAGTGGAGCCTAAAATAATGCAAGAAATATGTAAGAGGATCCCAGTCGCTATATTGCCCAGCCCGTACCTGATGGAAGGACCAGTTCTTCACGATAGCTCCGTTCAAGGGCTGTATAAACAGAGCCATATGATCGGGGCCGCTCAACTGGAGGTCGTAGCGGATCTTGTTGGGAGACACCTGCTTCTTGCTGATCACTTTAACGGCCGGCACACTGCCCAGCAGTGGTTCGGAGGCAGGTATCCACAAGGTGTTCTGTCTGCGGGCCACAATTCGGTGTTAGATGCGGTGCAAAGAATTACTGGACAAGAGGGCATTGACTTACCTGGTCTTGTGCCAACGCTGGTTGTACAAGGGCAGACCGCACATCATCTCCTTCTGGCAATCGTCGCCGATTTTCCTGGCCAGTGTCATGTTAATGACATCGTCTGCAATTCGGATATGAGAAGGGCTATTCCAAAATAGAAAAGAAACCAGCAAAAAACATACGTTTGACGGAGTAGGTACGTCTGTCCTGGGGCATGATGAAGTAGCCCGTTTCCTGGCGGCGCACTTTGTTATCGGCATCATGGAAGGTGCGCTTGGCGTGCTAAAAAAGATGAGTCAAGTGCATAAGTCCCACTCTAAAGCGATCGTAGGGGACCTGCTTACCAGCACGGAGAATCGCTGAACACTTGTCTCGGGCCGGTAGGGGAATCCCATCGGCGTTATGGCAATGATCACGCAAATTAAGGTGATGCCCAGCAGGGCGCAAATAATAGTCTTTGACTTGCGGAACAGATGCAGTACGGGCACAATGAAGCCGCAGGTGAGGAGACCCACGGCAATGCTGAAGACGGCCACCACCAGGTCCGGGTTGACATTCTCGCCGAAGCGGCCGAACATGGGAATGAAGGTGAGGAAGAAACCGTGCGAGAAGTAGGCGAAGAACACGAATGGCGGCACTCCGCATACGATGTGTGGAATCACCCAGGCCACATCTAAGGAAGAGTATCCAAGCTGATTAGAGAGGAGCGCAAGGCGGACACTAATCCTCACCTTTGCTGTGCAGCTTGGTGGCCAGATTAATGATGAGAGCCATCGTGTAGAACAAACAGGACAGCATCAGGACGAACACGGATCGCACTCCGCAGATGGTTAGCACCAGGGTGGAGATGGCCAGGAAGAGGCAATGACAGTGCAGCAGCATCTGGACGCGCTGTCCAATCTGCAGTTTATCCTGAAAAACGAACGAAAATCAACGTTAAATGATGGCTTCATGCTGACGATTTGTTGCTTGCAACTTACTTCCTTGGTGTAGTGGAAGTACAGGGCCGGCACTATGGCCAGGCCAAAGATGAAGGTGGAGAAGTAGAGGCCGAGGATGAGCCAAGAGTGCGTGAACCAGGACATCGGCAAGTGCACCAGATCCATGAACCAGCCAAGGAATATGGTCAGTGCGACGGCGACCATCAGCGCAAACAGCTGCACCACGAAGGTGTGCAGCACCCGCTTGAGGATCTTCTCCAGCTTGAGGCCCGAGTTGGAGGCCATCAGCTTGAAGGCATAGGCACAGGTGCCGATAGCCACCAGCGACACAATCACGTTCAAAATGATGCCCTCCGTCTCGGTGTAGAAGACCAGGAACCAGCCCATAACATCGAAGTAGACGGTGTGACCCTCGGCGTGTTTCTGCAGGGAGCAGATCAACGATGAAGTCACCCAGTTCTCTCTGGTATTCTTTTAGCGCAGCTTACCGACGTGTCCTCCAGCTCCTGGGAGTTGGCAATCTCCCGCACCAGTGCCAGCAGGTTGTCTCCGGTATTCTGGAAGCTGCCGCGGGGGAAGATCTCCGCGCTGTCAAAGCGGGTGTGGTAGACATAGCCGTTGTACTGGTAAGCCATATCGAGGCCGGGCACTGAGCCGTGGTCGCGGAAGATGCGGAAGTCCGTGTCAGAGGGTATAAAGTTGTTCTGGAACATCTCCTCGGCCATGGTCGAGGCGTATGGATGCTTGATGGCGCGACGGTAGCTCTTCATCAGCCAGGGATGGTTGGGTCCCGACTGGAAGAGGATCTCCCGACCGCCGTTGCCGGCAGAGTCCAGATTAATGAGAGCCCTGCCGAATTGTGGGATGGGAGGATTAGCTGGATACCGCAAAAAATCATTCATGGATCACCTACTTGCAGTACTTGGCCCACTTGTGCTGGGTGATGAAGGCGTGCGAGGCCTGGAGGGGATTCTCCTCGGCTCCGTTGAACAGGAAAACGACAGGGTGCTTGAGGGCCTGCTTGGACTGGGCCAACACTCGCAGGGTCTCCATCATAGTGGCTACCATGGAGCCGTCGTCGCCGGCGCCAGGGCCACCCGGCACCGAATCGTAGTGGCTGTTGACCAGCAGATAGGTGGTGCTGTTGGTTCCCTTGGGACTGACCTTGACCACAATGTTCTGGATGCTCTGGTACATGTTGATCATCGTCCAGTGGACGTAGCTGCCGGAGGCCACCTGTACATCCACCTCGATGTCGTTTGCTGAGCCCAGTCCCGAACGGATCTTTTGCACGCTGCCGGACAGGACCTTCACGGCCCCCATCTCGTTCTCCTTGCTGCCCACGACGCGGGGTCCCAGCGCCACCAGAGCCCGCAAATTGAGCTCAGCCCGCTCGGCAATGAAGCGATCCGGATACTTGGCCTCATCCTTGATGGTCAGCGGGCGTGGCAGGTGGTGGCAGGCCGGAATGGAGATGGCCACGTACAGCAGCAGCCAGAAGCCGAAAAATGCCGGTGCCCAAAACCACTTGATCTTGTTGTACTCAATGAAGGCACGCTCACAGCCATTGGGCTTATTCTGCTAAAAATCGGATGAAGAAACATATGTCAAACATTAGCTAAGAATGTATGTAATTTTTTCCCAGAATGATAACAGTTCGACATTGATAGATTATATTATTGGATCTAGTATGCAAACCAGATCCCTTATCCCTATTTCAACATTGTGAGTCAGAGCAACGCAATGTTGCAAGAATTATGCTCTTACATGTCACATGGCTACCCCCATAGGAACACCTGTGTTCCTATGATATATTTTAGTGAGAATAGTTAAAGTCTCTTGTTGTTCCAATGGAACTGGGATACCGTGATAGACGGGCATGAGTCAGTGGCCAATAATTAACACCGCAAACGACAGCTGTAGCAGGCGGACCGAATGCGTGTACCGAGTCGAATGTTAGATTTAATCCATCATCGGTTATCTTATCTCTGGTCAACTTGTTGGCGAAGCCCCCAGACCCGGTTGCCACCTAAAACCAGCTTTCGATACTGGCTGGCTGCCTGCTCCTTCTGGCAGGGGTTCAACTGTTCGACTGGCGGTTCCACGGAAGTGGGCCAGACAGGGGTCTGATATAGTCGGGGAGTGCAACTAGGGCTCCGAAGGTATCATATCTCAAGGGTATACGTATACGCGGTTCGTTAATTAGTGAACATTGATAAGGAATGACCGGAAAAGGGTTAGTGGGGGACAGAGGACAGTCCGAAAAAAAAAATGGAAGAAGAAAATGCCGATACGGGGGGAATTGGCTCACGGTTATTTTAATGCTTGTGTTGGAGCAATCCAATCAGCGGGAAGATTACCCATGCCCCACCCGAAATTAGGCAATCTAATCGAGGGGGCGATCACTCGCAGCTGAGTTGCTTACCTCATACAGGTGCGAATTGCGCTGCCGCAGCAGAGGATCTGTGTTGTGAGGATCACTGGTCGGCGTTATGACGCGTCGCCGCACGCTCTTGTCGCTGCCACTGACACTCATCGTACCACTAATTGGGTTGCACTGTTTAAATTGGGGCAACCTTTCGCTTTGCCGAAACGCGCTCTACTGATCGAACAGGTTAAGCTGTATCTATAGTTTGTTAGAACTTTAACAGCGATTGGCATGGTATAGCTATAAAAGGTGAGCACAACTCCGCTAGCGGCCTCTTCTTCAGGAATATAATTGCATTCTCTGCGGATTGGCCAAAAAATTAATTCCCATGTTTGCAAACCAAATGACACCACTTTCACACTTGTTAATTTTAAGGTATTCGCTAAGGTACAATGCGAAAATCGCAGAGCACTGATTGTGTGTGGATTGATGTCCCTCGAAGAGCGGGCCTTACCTAATATAGCAGTACCATGTGTGAACACATGCTTGTTCTTTTTGTGCTTATCGAAAAGAAAAACAAAAACTCGGAGAGTGCAGTCACTCTCTTTCTTTCTCTCTCGCGTCGTGTCTGATATAGTGTCCATTCATTGCCGCGCTCCCAACTAGGGTGTGCACACAAATACATGTATATATATATAAAGTAAGATACATATATCCAATGATCGCCCGCCTCTACGCAACATTATGTTTGCACTACAGCCGTTGACTAAGGTAAAAACACGACAAACTTTCCTCTTTCTCGTAGTGCACTTGGAAACACAGAGTGTTTGAGAGAGAGAGAGAGAGAGCCAATGGAAGGGACAGTGTTCCAGACGGCTAAAGTTTAAGTTGTTTGTAGTTTGTACCTTCGCATCTTTCTCCTCTGCGTCGCTGCTCATTTTTAATCGCACCGTGTCGTTGTTGCTGCTTAATGTTTCTCTTTTTCTGATTTTGTTGCTTTTGTTGTTGGTTCCTTGCCTAACGATCT